>CM062813.1:73671379-74271379 GCA_031772625.1 Pinus tabuliformis | reverse complement strand
ATTGTTAGGTCGGTTGGGTTATATTGTGACTCCTTAGACTCTTATATATAGAAAGGAGGTTTTGTCATTTGAATCATCCAAGAATTGTTCATTTATGTAATGTAAAGGAGGTTGCCCCCTTGAAAAGGCTGAATTCTAAGGCGTGGATCTATCTTTTCTATCTTTTTGTGAGTTGGTTTCATAACACTTAGAGAGAAGTGGAGCACCATATCTATCTATTTCTAGACTCCCCATTGCCAAATATTGGGCTATATAGGCAGTCTATTATAGAAGCAAGTGAGGTGAATAAATAGTTGCAACAACTACTAGAACATGGTATCATTCCACGAGTACATCACCATGTGGGTCACCCATCATCATTGTGCCAAAGAAGGATGGGACTTGGTGGATGTGTATAGATTACAGGGCATTGAATAAAATCACGCTTAAGAACAGATACCCCTTGCCCAGGTGTTGTACTATTCAACAATCCCCATTTTAATATATTATAAATTTCCTATGAAATTTATTATATTAAAATAGGGACCATTTAGTTCAAAAAAACCTTTGCTTTTATTTCTTTAGAAACAAAAAATTAAAAATAGAAAATCAAAAAAAAAAAATTAATAAAATCCCATAAAAAAAAGTTTAATACTTAAGCTTTTTAATTAAAACCCAAGTATTAAACCTTAATTATTTAAAAAATAAATTTTAAATAGCTCTCAAGACCAATACTATAGTTAGGCATTAAAAGCCTTATGTATTAAAACATGGGTTGTTTAAACAAAAAATCAAAATAATCGGAGTTTTACCACTTCCCCACATCACAAATAAACAATACACCATCGCTTGATGCTCCCTCATTCCCTTTACGATTGTGATATGATATCAGACCCGACAGGATCGTAAAATTCAATTCATTAAAATCTTGCATCCACGCAATTGCAAAAAACATAGCCCAAGTCCCATTACCTATCTCTTATGCGATTGCGATAACCCGGACCTGATGGAGTCATACACTCCAGTTGATAAATTCCTCGCGCCCACGCAATTGCAAGTTTTCGAAGGTTTAAGTCCTATCTCTTGCCTATTCCGATTGCGATTATACCAAACCCGAACGGGTTATTAACTGCATTTCTAAAGGACCCCGCGTCCATCACAATCACATGATCCAATATCATATAAGTCCATTCCCCATTACCTTCGCCTATTTTCGATTGCGACTAGACTAGCCGAAATGCGACTGCAATCTGTGATCAGGCCCATACCCGATGGGAAAATCAACTGTGATTCATAAAAAACCCCATGTCCACAGCTATCGCAGTTCTATTAGCCATGTCACATGTTCCAAAGATTCCTGCCAAATGTGATGTGATCTGCGATAAGACCCTTTCCATTACCATATCAATTCCCATGTCATATTTCCACATGGATCTACCACGTCATACTGACATCACTATCACGTCATCCCGCATATCGCAAATCGCAAGTCTTTCGACCACTTCTTATAGTCTGCCACTCCATAACTGTGATTGTGATATTCCCGAGTATTGCGATTGTGCTATCTCTGTGTTTTGCGATTTGGGATAAGACCGTAAAGTTCGCCTCTCTTATCATAGACCCCACTCTGCATTCCTCTCCATGATGGTTGTGTTCAGGATTTATTATGCTCTACATTTTTTATTGATTTCCTACAAAAGTGATTTGTTTCAAATGAAACTCGCTTATCAATGTCATTTATTTTTAGCTTATCGATTCCTGTTTTTCGTGTTTAGGTTCATGACAGATTAGGACAATTGTGCTGATAAGCGGCAGTTCAGTTCAAATAGACAGAAAAACATCCAGATAATCTGATGGAACAAACGAAGTCAATGAAGACAATAAATCACATCCAGAAATTCCTACAAAAAAAAATTGTTTTCCTTTAAGCGTTATTGAAGGGATCTGTTTAAATGCCCTCAATTCTCTGCACAATACATTCAGTTGTTTTTCTGCTATTTAATCTTGCTTGTTGTATGAAGTTATGGCCTTGAATTTTATGAAGAAAGGCTTACGAAATATTGCACTATTGTACTTTCATACTTTCCTCAATAGAACGACTGGAACATTGTTTTAGCAATTTTCATAAAGAATTTTGAGAAGTTGCATTTTTTTACTCCTGGAATCATCATTGTGAGAAGGAATAAATTGCTGCTATTTCTTTTATGAGTTGAGAAACATGCATATGGTATTTCTATCTTTGTACTTCTATTTTTCTCATAAATAAATAGTGAATTTATATTTTCAGATTGTTTAATACATGGTATTTAAAGAGAAATGTTACATGTATTCGTTTCTGGTCATGCTGCCATTGATATTTTAAAATACATGTTAAGCAATTTGCTTTGATATTCTAAATGCAATATGATTTATACACATGGTTTTGATTACTATTTAATCAAAATAATCATATTGAAATATTTTCATTTCCATTGGTGTTTGAACAATCTATATTGTCATTTACTAAGGAAAATCATTATAGATCGCATCTAGATAAATGTCAAACAATCAAACTGTTAAACTTGGATATTAAATTGACTTTGCATGCATATAACTAAGGAATTAGATATACTTAATTGTTTTCTTTTGTAACTAATTACTAAGTACCTAACTGTTGGTATTTGGATCAATAAGGAATCAAATCTTGAGAACTATCTCCTTGATCTAATTCCTTCATTTTAACTTCAATTCCTTAAATTTATTTTTCTGTTAAGTAAATCACCTCTTGATTGAGAGAAGGATTTCTCTTTCATTCAATCAATATAGGATAGATTAATTGCATCTTAGTTTAATCTTGCATGTGTTATCCTAGCTTTCACATCCTAGATGTCCTTTTTTCAAGAGGCAAATATTTATATTGGTTTGATTGTTCCACAAAAACAACTTAAGGGTCATTCTTCTTACCTGATCAGCTAGAAGGATTGATACAATGTCTCTATCTATTGGTAATTGAATATATATTTAAACTGATAGTGATTGGGAAAAGGTAACTGGACCTAATTTAACTAGTCGGAGCCACTACCTAAACAAAAAAGGAGTTTCTTAAGGTCCGAAATGGGTGGTTTTCCCTCGTGTTGATGTAGCGATTTTCGAGGCCTCAACACTTTTGGCACTAGAAGGAGAGCCTGTAGATTATGGATATCAATTAAATCCAATCCAAAAACAAAAGGCCATTCCAAGAGTCATTTCCCCTCCAAATATCTTACAACTTCCATATCCCCTACAGAATCTCCTACTTTTAGATCAGGAGTTGTACAATCACCTCCCAAGTCTCCTAGAATACTTCCTGAGATAATCCCTGTGGATTATACTCCAAAATCACCAAAAATTACAGCTTTGATATAGAAATTGGAAGAAATCTCCATTTCAGCAGAAAAGCCTGAATCATCCGAAGTTTCTAAAGGAAGTATAACTTCTATTTTTCACGGAACTGGCATTTTGACTCGGTCCTGAAGTGCAAAACTTCGCATCTCGCCATTTGAATTTCCACTTCAATCTTGTCGAATGAAAATTTCTACATCAGATTCCCAAACATCTACTAGTGATATTACCTCATTCTCTCATTCATAAACATCTCCATTTATTCCTTTTTCATTTCCTTTTTCTCTACTGTTCACTTCATCTATTTCCATTTCCTCTACACAAACGACTAGTGTTGCCTCAAGAAATACTATCACAACTACCAGTTCCTATTTCATCACATCCACCTCCCCAACTGTTACAATGGCAACTAGACCATGGTCCAATCTGGGAGTTATTCAAATTCCAACACCACTTCATCCTCTACCAAAACATCTTGAAATATGGCTTCCCAAATTCAATCTTGATGATGGGTTACCTGGTGGAAAGCACCTTCATAACTATATGTTAGCCATCAATATTAATGATGTATTTGAATAAGACGTTGTTGTTAGATTTTCCCCGTACACTCTTAAAGGATCAACAGGGTCTTGGTACTTTTCATTACCAGCCAATTCTATTACTAGTTGGGATATTTTTGAAGAAAAAATTTTGACTAAATTTGGTGATGATCACTCAACCACAACTCTTATCAATGAACTTTCCAATTTAAAAATGATTTCAGGGGAAAAGATAAAAGATTTCAATTCTAGATTTAACAAATTTTTAAATAAAATCCCAACTACTTCTAGACCTGGTGTCAATATACAAATTGAATGGTATATTTCATCTCTTCCCTCTAACGTAGCAATTTTTGTAGATAGAGTTAATAAAAATACCTTGGTATAAAACACGAAAGAATTTGTGTTTGTAGAGAAGAGGATAAATGCACTAGAAAAGAAAAAGGATCAGGAATATTGAAAATTAAAAAAAGTTACATTTAAGGATGAATCTAAAATGAAAGCAGTTAAAGATCCCTTTGATCTTGAAGGCTTGCAACAAGTCCTTAAAACTTTGTCTAACGAGATGGTAGAGATTAAAAAACAAGTAGCTGAATCTTATTCCAAAAAAACTTTTAGAAAATACAAAAGAAATCAGCCACCTAATCCACAACCTCCAGACACAATCTCTAATGCAGAAACTGATGATGAAGATGAGGAGGAAGCAACATTTTCTACTCATGAATCTTAGGATGAAAAAATAACTAAGTTAAATGGAACATGGGATTTTATTCTTCCTATTTCTAATAGTGAAAATGAATATGAAGCATTACCTATTAGAACAAGAAGTAAAGGTCTAGTTGATCCTATACAACCAATTAAAAAATAGAAACCTTGAACTTCCAGTGGTAAAGATAAAGCTGCTGTTAAAAAATCGATTTCCACTTCCCCCCAAGTAATTTCGTCTTCATCCAATTCTCCATCTTCAACCATAACCTTAGTATTTTCAGATACTATTGAGTATAATATATTTGAAGGTATGAAGAAAATAAAAGCAAACATTTCCCTTCATGAACTCACTAAACTCAAACAACAACAAATTTTTTTACTGAAAGAATTGAACGTAGTACCTGCTTCTCCTCTTCCTACTGCTGTGTTATCCAAAGCTTCTAACGGAATAGGTAAAACTCCTGGTCATTCATTATTCGACTCCTATGATGCTATTCTGATAGGTGACAAGTCTAATTCACATACCCCTCCTTTTCTTTTGACTTTTGAAATATTTAATAAAAATGTACATAATTGCTTGGTAGATTCAGGGGCTTCTTCGAATATCATGCCATATTTAGTTTGTCTAAAATTAAACATGTCACCCCAGAAAACTACAATTCACATTGTGCAACTCAAAAGGACAAAAGTCAAAGTCATAGGAGAAATGAATTCAATTCTTATTAGATTATCTTCGAATCCTGAAGTTTGTCAAATAATTGATATACTAGTTGCTGATATCCCAGATTTCTATGATTTAATTCTTACTAGAGATTGGCCAGAAAAACTACATGGTTATTTTTCCATTGATTGGTCTCACTTATGGCTCCCATTTAATGGAAAGCTGAATCAAATTAGAATCAACTGAGAAAAAACACATTAAACATTTGGTAACAGATTTCGAAGGTGAAAAGGAGGTAGTAGCATTTAATAACAAAATTCTTGGAAACTAATTTATTGAATCAATTTTTTAGAATTTTAAAGCACAAACGTCACCATTTCTGAGTAATTCTGTAACTTCTCAAATTGACAAAATTTTCACAGTCAAACTTTTCCAGATGTGTAAATATTCTAGAAAAACCATTAGTTAATTCTTTATTCTGGACATTGTATTTTGATGGGTTGAAATCAAGTGATGGTGCAGGATCAGGTTGCATATTGATTAATCCTAAAGGTGTGAAGGTAATGATGATCTGCAGATTGGAATTTGAATGCACAAATAATATTGAAAAATATGAGATATTGGTCCAAGGTATCTACAAAGCAATTAGTCTTTGAAGTTAAATACCTTCAAGTTTTTGGAGATTCAGAAATTGTAATTAAACAATTAAGAAACATGATGCATTGTATCTCTGCACACTTGAAGCATTATCAGTCTTTGGTTCAGACTCTCACTTCACATTTTTTAGCGTTTAACATTTCTGCTATTCCTAGGATTCAAAATGCGAGCGCTGACCTTCTTGCTACCGTCGCATAAAAAATGATCCCATTTGAAGATTACACTCCCGATAGATTTTTTGTAGAGTTAATCTTTAAACCATCCATTCCTAATAATATCACCAATTGGTGGGTATTTAACGATGATGAAGACATTTTAAGCTTCTTAACTTCTAAAAAATCATACGATGACCAAATAATTGATGAAGATGAACACAATGATAAATTAAAATAGAAAATCGATGATAATCCCATACCCAAATCTATTGTAAAACTTGAGGACCTCTATGATTTAAAAGACAGATTTAAAAGAGTTACTAATTCAAAACTACAGAGTTCAACTTTGAGATTTGAATTAATAAACGTTTAGACAGATCTTAAACATCAGAACATCAATTTAGGACTTGGTCTATCATCTGAAGAAAGATTATCCTTCATTCATTTGTTAAAAAAATATAGGGATATCTTTGATTGGGGTTACGAAGATCTGAAAACATTTGACGCCTCCATCATTCAACACACAATTCCGATGACATCTAATGATAAACCTTTCCAACAAAAATTAAGGAAAATTCACCTGAACTTAGAAAATCAAATCAAAAAGGAATTGAATAAACTCCTTAAGGCTAAAATCATTTTTCCTATTAGGCATTCAAGATGGGTTTCCAAATTGGTACCTGTTAGGAATAAAAACGGTGATATCCACAATTGTATAGATTTTAGGAATCTCAATAAGGCTAGTCAAAAGGATAATTTCCTGCTACCCACTATGGAACAAATTTTATGATCAGTTTTTGGTTTCGAACTTATGTATTTCCTTGATGGTTTCTCAGGATATAATCAAATCATGGTCCACCTAGATGATAGGCTAAAGATTTCTTTCGGAACTAAATGGGGAACCTATGCCTACCAAAAAATCCATTCGGTTTAATAAACGCATGGGCTACTTTCCAACGAGCCATGGATATAACTTTCGTAGGTCTATTAAACAAAACAATTTTTGTTTATCTGAATGACATTACCATTTCTTCAAAGAACAAAAATAATCATTTGTAGGACTTAAGACAAATTTTTGAACGTTGTAGAAAATATGGGATTTCATTAAATCTGAAAAAGTCTTTTTTCACTCTTAGTGAAGGGAAACTTTTAGGATTCATTGTGTCAAAAAATGGAATTTACATTGACCCTGATAGAATAAAAGAAATTTCTCCACCATATAACAAAAAAAGCATGCAATCATTTTTTGGACAGATCAATTTTGTTAAAAGTTTTGTCCCTGATTTCTCACAAATTATTTTGCCGTTACAATAAATGATTAAGAAACACACAATTTTTAAATGGGGTCATCATAAAAAGAAAGCAATCGATTTAATCAAACAAGAAATTACCAATGCTCCTTTAAATACTTCGAATTTCTTCGAACATTTCATCTTATATACCTTTTCTTATTCAACGTCTTATGCCATTGTTTTGACACAAATTGATAATCAGAAAATTGAAGCACCCATCTATTTTTTCAGTTCAAATTTTCAGAGTGCTAAATTGAATTATTCAGAAGTAGAAAAACAAGCATTTGCTATATATAAATCTGTAGAGCATTTTAGACATTTTCTTTTAAAAACACACAAGAAATTAATAGTCCCATCCCTAGTAGTGAGGCAATTACTAATGTAGAAAGAATTATGAGAAAAGAGATAAAATTGGGTAACAATTCTGCAGGAGTATGATATTGAAATTAAACTAGCCAAAATTGTCAAAGGGAAAGGTTTCTACAAGCTGCTTACAGGAGAATCCAACATACTAACCGAAGCGGAAACATGTAACAATGAACACATTTATGAGGTAAGTGTAATTGATGTTGAGTCCCAATACACTAATTTAATTTTTTATTTGAAAAATGGATATTCTCTTCCTGAACTCAATCATAAAGAAAATAGCTTTATGGTTAAAAGAAATTCATTATGAGATTGTTGATAACGTGTTATTTAAGAGAAACTATGATTCCATATTGTTAAGATGCCTTGAAAAGTATGAAGCACAAACAAATTTACAGGAACTTCACGATATACTAGCAGGTGGACACTTTGGAGGAGATACTGCTGCACACAAAATATTACATGCTGGATACTACTGGCCCACTCTCTTCAAAGATACCCACGCATACGTAAGGAAATGCAAAACATGCAAAACTGCTTCTGGAAGACAATGAAAACTAACCTTACCTCTGCGGCCAGTCAACATCAAACAAACTTTCCAACAATGGAGACTGGATATCATAGGTGAGATCTTTCCTCATTATTCTAAACAACATAGATATATTCTAACTGTTACAGATTACTTCACTAAGTGGATGGAAGACATTCTGCTAAAGGTAGTTAATTCTAAATTTGTTATTGAATTTATTGATCAAGTTATCATTACAAGATTTGGTTTGCCTTCTTCACTTATATTTGATAATGCATCTTATTTTTTGGGTACCATTATGATTGAATTTGCAATTAGGAGATGTTATAAACTCAAATATTTTTCTAATTACTATCCCCAGGGAAATGGTTTGGCATAATCCACTAATAAAAATCTCCTTAGAATAATCAAAAGAACTGTTGACCAAAATCAAAGAAATTGGCACAAAGCTTTAATATTTGCTCTATGGGCTGATAGGATAACTTAGAAGGCCTCTCTATAGGCACTTATCCATTAAAATTAGTATATCAGAAGGAAGCCATCATTCCATCACATTTAGCTTTTCATTCATTAGCGCTAGTTCAATTTATTGAAGAAACACCTTCTTCCTTACAATTAAGAAATTCACAAATCATAAAACTAGAAGAAGAAAGAGAAAAGGCCAAACTCACACACACCAAAAATCAACAGATGGTGAAAGCTTCTTTTTATGCAAGTTCAGTCACACAAATATCCTTCCAAGTTGGAGATCTAGTTCCCAAGTGGGACAAAGCACACGAAGAAAAAGGGAAACATACCAAATTTCAGAAATTATGGCTTGGTCCATTTCAAATTGTTGAACAAATAAGCCCATCTACATTTATACTTCAAGATTTATTAGGAAAGAGATATTATCTTCCTGTAAATGGGCTCATCTCAAAGAATTTTTTTCTTAAAAAAAACAAAAAAACAAAAATAAATAAAAAAATCTATAAAAAATCACTTCCATTGTACATCCCGCTGTAATTTATTTTTCCTTTACAGATTTTGTTAATAAAAATGTTAAATAATACTCTATTGACTTTTCAAACATCTCTCGAAGTTATTTTTCATTTTTTCATTTTGAAGGTAGGAATTTTTAAAGAAGTGATTACCAAAATTGAAAACTAGATAAAAATTATATCTCTAAAAATTTTCCATTAAGTTGTGAAATCTTTTAAAACCCTAAAAGATTATATCCTTTTACTCTAGTTTCAGTAAAAAAGGTTATTCTTAAAAAGTAAACATTGTCTTACAACTAAAGAATTTTCAACTCGGATTTATCATCCAAAACTCTTCAGGAGTCAACGATCCTCCCCATCCATTAAAAAGAGTTGTTTTGAAGTGTAATTAAAAAATATAATAAATCTAAAAATATAAGAGGTCTCATCACGAGCTTGCGTACCATGGTCATAGAGAACCAATTAAACTTATATTACCATACTAAACACCAAATCAGGGTAATGACTTATTATTTTTAAATTATAAAACAAGGGGTCTCATCACGAGCCAACTTGTTCAATTTGATTATTACCAGTGAATGGCATTATCATTGTCTGACCAACAAAACAGGACAATAATTTTTTAGCATCAGTTAAAACAAAAAAGAAAAGAAAAGAAAAATAAACTTACCTCTAATTATTGCAGTATTAAATGGATGGGATATTGGATTATTGTTGGTTAAAAGGTAACCCTGTCGAGGCTATGAACGCTTGTTGGTAGCAGTGGCTCTACATGTGACAAAAGAGTACACTACAAACAAAGTCGTAAAAGGCCCCCTACTTTACTTTTATAAACTGATTAATGACTGATACAAGTAAATAGGTGTCTTTCATTCATGAAAGGTTTTTAAAAGAAATTACAATTTAATGAGTTTTATAGTTAGAGTAATTCTATTTATCTAAATGTTTCAAAAAGTAGTTTCCACTTCCTAAATTATTTTCTAAAAGAAATTACAATTTAATGAGTTTTATAGTTAGAGTAATTCTATTTATCTAAATGTTTCGAAAGTAGTTTCCACTTCCTAAATTATTTTTACTGAATATTTGAAGAAATTCGTGAATCACCCATTGTTGTACTGTTCAACAACCCCCATTTTAATACATTATAAATTTCATATGAAATTTATTATATTAAAATTCAGACCCTTTAGTTTTTAAAAAAATCCTTTGGTTTTATTTCTTAAAAAAGAAATTTAAAATCAACAAAAAAAATGTTAATAAAATCCCATAACCAAAGTTTAATACTTAGGATTTTTAATTAAAACCCAAGTATTAAACCTTGATTATTTAAAAACTAAACTTTAAATAGCCCTCGAGACAAACACTATACTTAGGCATTAAAAACCTTAAGTATTAAAACATGGGTTATTTAAACAAAAAATCAAAATAATTGGAGTTTTATCGCTTCCCTGCATCGCAAAGAAATAATACACTATGGCTTGATGCTCCCTCATTCCCTTTACAATTGCGATGTGATATCGGACCTAATGGGATCGTAAAATTCACTTTATTAAAATCCCACGTCTGCGTAATCACAAAAAACATAGCCCAAGTCCTGTTACCTATCTCTTATGTGAGTGCGATAGCCCGAACCCGACATAGTCATATACTCCAGTTGATAAATTCCTTGCATCCATGCAATCATGAGTTTTCAAAGGCTTAAGTCTTGCCTCCTACCTATTCATATTGCGATTAGACCGGATCCGAATGGGTTATTAACTACATTTCTAAAGGACCCCGCATCCATCGCAAACACATGATTTTCTATCATATAATTCAATGCCCCATTACCTTCACCGATTTGTGATTGTGATTAGACCATCCGAAATGCAATTGTGATTTGAATTGCAATTGTGATTAGGCCCAGATCTGACGGTAAAATCAACTGTTATTCATAAAAACCCCGCATCTGCAACCAGCACAGTTGTGTTAGCCATGCCGCATGTTCCAAAGACTCATGCCAAATGCGATTGTGATCTGTGATAAGACCCTTTCCACTTCCATGTCATCCACCACATCATATTCCCACATGGATCTACCATGTCATAGTGATGTCACCATCACATCATCCCGCATATCGCAAATTGCAAGTCTTTCAACCAATTCTTATAGTCTGCCACTCCATAACTGCGATTGGGATATTCCCGAGTATTGTGATTTCGATATCTTTGTGTTTTGTGATTTGCGATAAGACCGTAAATTCCACCTCTCTTATCAGATACCTCACTCCGCATTCCTCTGCATGATGGTTGTGTTTGGGATTTATTACGCTCTACATTTTTTTCCTGATTTTCTGCAAAACGTGATTTGTTTCAAATAAAACTCGCTTATCAGTCTCATTTATTTTTAGCTTATTGATTCTTGTTTTTCTTGTTCAGGTTCATGATAGAAGAGGACAATTGTGTTGATAAGTGGCAGTTTAGTTCAAACATACAGGTAATCTAATGAAACAAACAAACTTGATGAAGACAACAAATCACATCCAAAAATTCCTACAAAAAAAAAATTGGTTTCCTTTAAGCGTTATTGAAGGGATCTATTTAAATGCCCTCAACGCTTTGCACAATACATTCAATTGTTTTTCTTATATTTAAGTTGCTTGTTGCACGAAATTATGGTCCTGAATTTTATGAAGAAAGGCTTACGAAAGCTCACACTATTGTATTTTCATACTTTTCTCAATAGAATGGCTGGAACATTGTTTTAGGAATTTTCATAAAGAATTTTAAGAAGTTGCATTTTTGTATTCCTGAAATCATCTTTGTGAGAAGGAACAAACTATTTCTATTTCTTTTATGAGTTGAGAAACATGCATATGGTATTTATATCTTTGTACTTCTGTTTTTCTCATAAATAAATAGTGAATTTATCTTTTCAGATTGCTTATTACATGGTATTTAAAGAACAATGCTACATGTATTCATTTCTGGTCATGCTTCCATTGATATTTTTAAATACATGTTAAGCATTTTGCTTTGATATTCTAAATGTGATATGAGTTATACACATTATTCTGATTACTATTTAATCAAAATAATCATATTGAAATATTTTCATTTCCATTGGTGTTTGAGAAATCTATATTGTCATTTACTAAGGAAAATCATTATAGGTTGCATCTAGATAAATGTCAAACAATCAAACTGTTAAACCCGGGTATTAAATTGACTTATGCATGCATATAATTAAGGAATTGGATATACCTCATTGGGTGCTCATGTAACTAATTAATAAGTACCTAAATGTTGGTATTTGGATCAATAAGGAATCAGATCTTGAGAGCTATCTCCTCGATCTAATTCCTTCATTTTAATTTCAATTCATTAAGTTTCTTTTTTCTGTTAAGTAAATTAGCTCTTGATTGAGAGAAGGATTTCACTTTCCTTCAATCAAGATAGGATAGATTAATTGCATCTTAGTTTAATCCTGCATGTGTTATCCTGGCTTTCACATCCTAGATGTCCTCTTTTCAAGAGGCAAAGCTTTATATTGGTTTGGTTGTTCCACAAAAACAACTTAAGGGTCATTCTTCTTGCTTAATCAGCTGGAAGGATTGATCTGATGTCTCTATCTATTGGTAATTGAATATATATTTAAAACCGATAGTGATTGGGAAAAGGTGACTGGACCTAATTTAACGAGTCAGAGTCACTATCTAAACGGAAAAGGAGTTGTATTAAGGTCCGAACTGGGTGGTTTTCCCTCGTGTTGATGCAACAATTTTCGAGGCCTCAACACCAGGATAAATTATCTGCTAGATCAGCTACAGAAATCCAAGAATTTCACCACGCTAGACTTGAAGTCTGGATATCACCAGGTTCGAGTCAAAGAAGAAGATACATGGAAGATCACCTTCAAAACTAGGCAAGGTTCGTATGAGTCGTTAGTTATGCCATTTGTCCTATGTAATGCACCAACTACATTTATGATATTAATGAATGATGTACTGCGCCCTTTCATAGGTTCATTTGTTATTGTCTATTTGGATGATATAATGATATAATGCTACTTGGGAGGAGCATATTTCACATTTTACGCAGATGTTGGAAACATTGAAGAAGCATTGACTTCTAGCAAATATCAAGAAGTGCGAGTTTGTGCAACAATCATTGGTGTATCTAGGATATGTGATTGGTGGAGGAGAATTGAAGATAGATCCTTCCAAGATGGAGTCCATCATGAAATGGTTGGTGCCTACTAATGTTACTGAGGTTAGGAGTTTCATTGGAGCAACACAGTACTTGAGGAAATTCATAACCTCGTTTTCAGTAGTAGAAGTGCTGCTCCACGCCATAACTGCAAGTGGTAAGAGTTTCCAGTGGGGAAAAGGGAAGAAAAATGATTTCGATGAGTTAATTTAGAAGAATATCAGTGAAGCACTAGTTTTGGAATTACCAGACTTGCAACAACCATTTGAAGTGGAGACATATGTGAGTGGGTATGTTATGGGAGTTGTCTTGATGCAAGGAGGAAGCTTTGTTTTCTACCATTCTGAAGTATTTCATGGGGCAGTTCTTAAGTACCCTGCCTATGAAAAGAAACCCTATTCCATGGTGCAAGTTGTGAAGAAGTGGAAGCAATACCTGATGGGAAAGGAGATAATAATCCACACAGATCACCAACCGTTATAGTACTTGTAGGCCTAGAATAAGCTACAACAGACGAAGCACTACAAGTAGTTGGGGTTTTTACAATAGTTTCATTTGGTGATCAAGTATAAGAAGGGAAACACAAACAAGTTGGACAATATGCTTTCAAGGCCACCCACATCAAAGATTGAAGCTTTGGGGACTCTTATGCGCATGGAGCCATTCACCCATGATGCATACATAGAGGCATATTCAAAAGATCAGGACTTCAAGGAGGTGTATCAATAGTTGCAGAGTCAGAGTCATGTGCACAATGGTGACAACACCATTGACTACCATCTCCAGGATGGGTTACTCTACAGGTTGGATAGGCTATGTGTTCCTAAAGGTGAGCATTTGCATCTGATTAGAGAGGCTCACACCTCAAAGGTTGCAAGGCACTTTGGTGTACTGAAGACTGTGGCTAACTTGCAGAGGTATGTGTATTGGCCCAAGATGCAAGAGAAGGTAGCTAGGTTCATAAGAGAATGTATGATTTTTTGTACCAACAATCCTAGCAAAAAGAAATAGGGTTTGTATCATCCCTTACCTATAGCTACTCGTCCTTGGGAAATCATTTCGATGGACTTTGTTGGAGGTTTACCAACAACCAGGAAGGGACATGACTACCTGTTCGTGGTAGTTGACGGGTTCAACAAGATGTGTGTTCTGATGCCATGTAAAAATATGATCAACAAACAAGAAGCAACAACCTTGTTCTTTGGACAGGTCTAGGTACACTTTGGGATACCAAGGAGCATCATTTCAGACATGGATGCAATATTTATCAGTGCATTTTGGAATGCATTGTGGGAGAAGATGGACACGAAGTTGAAGAGATCTACAACATTCCATCCAAACACAGATGGGCAGACAAAAGTGGTCAATAGGACTTTGGTGCAGCTTCTGAGGGGTTACAAACAAAAGCATCTGAAGACCTGGGATGAAAATATGGTATATATACAACATTATTATAATAGACCAATCCACACTTATACAAGAAAGTCCCCATTTAAAACTTGTTTTGGATATTTGCCACCTTCACCTTTGGATATCGCATATGGGTAGCAAGGAGGAGTGAAGGAAGACCCTACAGGAGATGCTTTGAGGGATGAAAAATTTACAGATAAGATCAGGAAAATCCATCTACAGGTATAGGAAACACTGCATAAGTCATAGGTGAAGTATAAGGCCAAGCATGATCAACATAGAATAGAGAAATCATTCAAGGTGGGAGATAGAGTATGGCTACAGTTGAATGAGGAAAGACTGTAGGGGCTTGGTAAGAAAATCAAGGCTCTAAGGTATGGTCCCTTTGAGATACTAGAAAAGGTGGGTGATAATGCTTATCGACTCAGTTTTCCACTATATATGCACATTTACTCAATTGTAAATGTAGATAATTTGAAACTCTATGAGCCTTCCATGCTATATCAGGAAGAGGAACAAGTTCTACCTTCTGTGGAGGATTTGGCATTAGACGCTCAGGGAGAGTTGACTACCGCTCACTATATTGAGGCACAATGTAACATTCTGTAACAATTAAACAAATCTTCATTTACTCCAATGTTACATTGTGCCTCAATATAGTGAGCGTCTACCTCTGCAGGGAGAGTTGACTACCTGCAGTCCTGAGAGTTGCTCATACCTGAGCGCTGCCTCTGTCATGCGTTTCATTCTCTGCCCTAAAATACCTGAGCGTTGCCACTACCTCTGACAGACACCAACGCATATTATAAACGTTAGTCTCTCTGCGCATATGCCTGACATAGCGCTGCCACTGCCTCTGACGTTTAACCTCTGACAAGATTCAGTTTTCTCCACAGTGCGTTCCAAAGCTCTAATTCACCGGCATCATGTGAAATTCCGTTTTTCCATTCAATACGCTTGACCAGGTCTTGCTGTTGTCTCTGGTGGAGCTCGTCTTCACGTTTTCCCGTGGTTTTTCCTGAGAGTTTAGTCGCATTCGTTGAAGGCTCCCAGTGCTGTAGTTTACGCCATTTATCCAGTGCATCACTAGCATTACTGACTAACTCACGGAGGAATACTTCCTTGTGACTGTACAAGCTGTGTATTATCAAATCCAAAAGACGACTAACCTCTGCTTGATACTCATGTTTTTCAACCGATTCGTCTGTCGTTTCATGCTGTGCTACTGTGGTTTCATACCTAGCAATGCCAGGTATTGTTTGCTTTATCGAGAAGATTAAATCGGTTAATGTGTAGCTAAGGCCAGAGATCTAGCCTCTCATTGGATACCTACTGTTTTTTATTCTCATTCTCTATGCCTGTTAGTGCTGCGTTTTTATATCAGGCCATCGGATATTTCAAGTTTATGTGGTTCCACTGGGCCTTGGGATCACTTGGCATATGCTTTTCTTCTAACAGAGGCTGGAGCTTATAATTACAAAGGGTGTGATCCAAGTGTACCCATTTCAAATATTGTGTCAGAGGCTTGCAGGAAGCATGTATTTACAATAAACCACTGTCGTATAGATGCTTCAAAAGCGTGGAGAACAACATCGTGGGTTCGAGTTCCATATCCTTTTCAGTGGGGCACTCCAACCTTCCATTGGAGGACAGCAATTGTAATGTGTGTTGTGTCTGTAATTGCATCTGTGGATTCGGTTGATAAACCCCGTTGTTGTTGCACCAACTGTAGCAGCAGTAGGTTTAGCATTTTTCAGCTATGGTTTTCCTCAAGTTGGTACTTGTGTGGAAATTAGCATCCCTCAGCTTTTACAATTCATTATTTTTTGCTTTGTATCTATGCAAGATTTCCATTTTTGGCTTTATATCATGCCATCGAGTTTAGTCTATTAACTTTTCATCCATGTTGAACGGGTGGTTATATATAATCCACACTCACAGCCACAACTACAGTCAGGCTTAGCGACTCAACAATCGGGATATCAAGAGATGATCTGCTACTAAATGGCGCAGTTTTTCAACAATCGGGATCAGTTTCTCAAACCTTGAATACATTTAGTGTAAATCCTATGCGTGGTAATCTTGTAGGATCTATCACTGAGAACGCAGGTGTACTCACATGCAGAAAAGGGAAACGAGGTCGTTGTTAACTCTTATTGACTTCAACCTGCTGACTTCAACTCTTCTAGCGAATAAAATCTTATTGACTTCAAGCTGCAAAGAAATGTTTGAGATATGGTACTGAAATATTAGGTCTTTGAGAAGGCTTATTCTATAGTGATGATATAGTGGATGTGAAAGTGGAACTAGAATTTTTTTCATTAGTTCTTTATATCATTTCTTCATTTCTTTGTGATCTGTGCGTGGTTTTTGAGATTGCGGGGATTATTGAAGTGATATATTCCCTTGCGCATTTTTCAATGGCATAATATATTGATATATTGAAGTGATATATTAAAAGAATGAAGTGATATATTGAAGTAATCCATTGCGCATTTTTACATAGTAGTATTGCAGTGATGTGTACAATGAAATGCTGATGCTTTTAGCAAATATTAGAGGGATTTAAAGGCTGTAAAGTGAGGATTTTTTTAGCAGAAGTAATTTTTTATCAGCAAAATTATTTTTCTATCAGCAGAAATAATTTTTGTTACAGTATGCATTCAAGAGAAAGAGGAAGATATTTCAGAGGCAGGGGGGGCAGACATTCTCAAGCAGAAAAGGCAGATCTGCATTGCATTCGCTACAAACGAAATGGATCACATGATGCTTCTACATGCAAGCTACCATGGGACAAGGTTGAGCAGAGAAGAAATCAGCAGAAAGGTAAAACTGATGACATAGACAAAGGTAAAGCACCTGAATCCGCTCACTATATTGAGGCACAATGTAACATTGGAGTAAATGAAGATTTGTTTAATGCTTCACTTGCTTCTTTGAAAAATGACTGGTTGCTTGATTCAGGAGCAACCTGTCATATGACTCATAGGAGAGATTTCTTTGAAGATTTCACCGACAATGTTGATGGAGCAGTATACTTTGCAGATCAATCAAAAATCAAGCCATCAGGGCTTGGCACAATCAGGCTTAAACTGCCTGGTCTTCCAGACTTTCTTCTGGATCATGTTCTATATCTCCCACAGCTGAAGAGAAACTTGTTGTCCCTGGTCCACATCCGCCAGCAAGGTCACTCCATTCACATGTTTGATGGCAAGCTTGAGGTAATAAAGGCATCTGACCACTCACTTGTCATGAGGGGTATATAAGAAGAAAGACTTCTTAAACTGCAAGGAACCTCTGCTCATGCACAACATTTTTCATATATTTCTCATCATGAAGAAGGTACACTTCTGTCAAGTTTATTATGGCATGCTAGATTTGGACATTTAAACTATGATAGTCTCCGCTTGTTGAAGAAAAATGGTGTTGCTGGTTTGCCTACGATTCCTAGAAAACATAAGCAATGTGATGCTTGCATTCTAGGAAAGCATAGCAAACAGTCTTTTCATGATTCACATTCAAGAGCACATAGGAAGCTTGAACTTATTCATTCAGATTTATGTGGTCCAATGCCTGTTCCTTCTGCAAATGGAAATAAATATATCATGACATTTATTGATGATTACACCAGAATGTGTTGGGTTTACTTATTGAAGAACAAATCTGATGCTTTTCAAACATTCAAGAATTTTCATAAATGGATTGAAAATGATGCACAATCTCATATTGGGTCTATTCGCACTGATAATGGAAAAGAATATACATCAAATGAATTTGAACACTATCTTCGCCAACATGGGATTAAACATCAAACAACTGTGCCTTGTAATCCTCAACAGAATGGTGTAGCTGAAAGAATGAACAGAACAATTTTGAATATGGTATGATCCATGCTTTTCTTCAAAAATGTAAAGACAATGTTTTGGGCTGATGTTGTTCTATGTGCTGCATATATAAAGAATAGATGTCCATCTAGTGCTATAAGAAACAAGACTCCTTATGAATTGTGGTATGGACATGTTCCTTCGGTAAAACATCTCAGGATATTTGGTTCCACCTGTTATGCTTTAATACCAAAGGTACATAGAAACAAACTTGGTGCTAGAAGTCGTAAGTGTATCTTCCTGGGGTACTCAAACACATCTAAAGCATACCGCCTCTATGATGAAGTAAATAAAAAGTTTGTTTTATCTAGAGATGTCATTTTTTCTTGAATCATCCAAATCTGATAGTCTTGTTGAGAGGCAACTTGATCGCTTGGATAGATTCACAAAACCGAAATCATTCCAAGAGTTTGATAATCAGATTCCACATCTTGAAGGGGGGATTCCTATACTAGATCAACATGTGGAATCTCCTTCTGAAGAACAATCTCCCCTGCATGACACTCCAACAACGGATGATGCTTTAAGTGATGTAATTGATAGAATTGGGAGACTTAATCTTGATTCAGTCCCAACTCAATCAACAGAACAACCTGGACCATTTCAGAAAGGTCCCCTAAAGTGGCTGACAAAGACACTTGAAAGTGTTCATCCTGATGAAATTGGAAAAACAGGAACCAGAAATACAAACCGACAAGATGGAGGTGATGTAGATAACTCTAATTCACCTGTTGATATGGATGTTACTTACGATTGTGAATTGAACTTGTCTACAGATTTTGAACCAACTTCCTTCAAAGAAGCTGCCTCTCATGATGAATGGAAAGAAGCGATGCAGAAGGAGTACGATGCCCTCATAAAGAATGGCACTTGGAAGCTGGTTGATCCTCCATTTGGAACCAAACCAATTGGCTGCAAGTGGGTCTACAAGAACAAGTACAAAGCTGATGGCTCACTTGACAAGCACAAAGCTAGGCTTGTGGCAAAAGGTTTTGTACAGAAGGAAGGGGTCTATTATGAGGAAACTTTTGCTCCCACAGCAAAATGGGCCACCATCCGGACACTCTTTGCACTAGCTGCTCAGAACGGTTGGAAAGTCCATCAAATGGATGTAAAAACTGCATTCTTGAATGGAGATCTAAAAGAGAATGTTTTTATGTCTCAGCCTGAAGGATTTGCTGTGAAAGGACATGAACACAAAGTATGAAAACTTGTGAAGTCCTTGTATGGCCTCAAACAAGCACCACGAGCCTGGTATGAAAAACTAACTGAGCATCTTCTGAAACTCAACTTCAAACATTTTGATCTTGATGATGCAACTTTATTTGTCAAGAAAGTTGGCAAAACAGTTGTATATCTTGTGGTATATGTAGATGATCTTTTAATGACAGGGAACAATGAAAGCTATATTGCATCCATAAAGAAAGAATTAGGAAAAATTTTTGAAATGACTGATTTGGGCTATGTTCGTTACTATCTTGGCATTGAAGTAACCCAACATCCAAAGTCCATATTTCTTTCTCAAAAGAAATACATTGGAGATTTGTTAAACAGATTTGGCATGACAGAGTGCAATCCCCTTTCTACTCCAATGGAACAAAACTTGAAGCTCACATCTATTGAAGGAAAGGAATTTGAGGATGCAACAAAGTATAGACAGCTTGTAGGAAGTCTCATCTACCTCACTACTACCAGACCAGACATTTCATTTGCTGTTGGAATCCTCTCCAGGTTTATGCAAAAGCCTTGTGAGGGACATTGGTCTGCTGCAAAAAGAGTTCTAAGGTACTTGAAGGGAACTCAAGACCTTGGAATCAAGTATACACAGGTGGACGACTTCAACTTGATTGGATACTCTGATTCAGACTTCGATGGAGACAAAGAAACTGGGGTATCTACTTCAGGATATGCTATGAGTCTTGGATCGGGAGCTGTCTCCTGGAGATCACGCAAACAATCAGTACCAGCAGATTCCACAACAGAAGCAGAATATGTGGCAGCAACTGAAGCAACGAAAGAAATTGTGTGGCTCGGGAAAATTCTTGAAGATTTGTAGGTAAAACAAATACAATCAACTCCACTCATGATTGATAACACCTCTGCAATAAAGTTGGCCAAGAACCCAAAGTTCCATGATCGTACTAGCACATCAATACTAAATATCATCTGATCCAACAGCATGTTGAGGCCAAAACAATCCATCTCCGTCATTGTTCCACAAAAGAGCAAATTGCAGACATCTTCACCAAAGCGCTTGGAAGAGAAAAGCTTGAAAGATTCAGAACGATGCTTGGACTCACCAACATCCCTTCACATTAAGGGGGGGAATGTTGACACCTATTCCAAAACGGATGAGGTGAAGCTGGACAGTCATCTAGAAGATGAACTGATCCGTTTTGCATATGTATAAATAACAATTGTCTAAATGAATAAAACCATCAGTTCTGTCTTGCGCTCATTAATTGCTGGAGTTACCCTGGCCTGACATGCAGCCATACTTCCAGACAGAGAAAGAGAGAGAAGCGACCTCACCTTCTAGTTGGGTTTTCTCCTAAAAGGTTTCACTAGAGAGAATATCTTTTGTATTATGTGTGTGAGCTTATTTTATCATTCTCTATTTTTCTTCTGGATTTACTTTTACATGCATGCACTAATTACAATTAATTTTACAGATCTAGAAATTAAATAAAACTGTAATAGTCTAGAATCTAAGATTTTTAATATAATATTATCATAACTGTTGTGACGAACTATCTAGTGGAATATCCACAATAGTTTACATATCAACTTCCTCCAATGATCTAGGCTCATCAAACTCGATCCTGTCGTTGAATGCTACCAACAACCCATTGATGAATCTCTGAATCTTCACTTTCTCCTCCTTGAGATAAGGCACATACTTCAACAACTCCAAGAATATACTAGTATACTCCTCATCGGTCATAGACCCCATATTCAAATCATAGAACTCCTTTGCCTTGTCATCATAGTATCTCTTAGATATATACTTCTTCCTAAAAAGTATTTCAGACTCCATCTAAGTCCACTCCTCTTCCCGAATGCCTCTGACATTCTTCATGTCTTCCCACCAAATCTCTGCTTTACCTTTAAGACTTAAGGTAGCTATCCTGGCTTCCATGTTCTATGAATAGTTATACAATCTGAAGAAATTATTCATGCCAAGCAACCAATCTTATGCATCCTGTGAATTATTCATTTCTCCATAAAATGTAGGTGGCTTGGCTTTCTTGAACTCATCTGGAAAATATCCCCTATCACTTCTCCTGTAAGGATGATAGCAATAATGGCCATGGTACCTGTCCGAACCAGAATTAGAATAAAGACCATGTCCATTGCCTCTCCTATTAGGTGTGTTTAAGAATCTGCCATCCCTGACAGTATCATCCCTCTCCAAACTATTCCCATCATGAGATCTACTACCATAGGCTCCATTAGTCCTATCCTCCTTTCCATGATTGATCCTAACCGATCCCTATCTTTGCAAGTCTAAAAAAATCTGAAGGATAATTGCATTAACCTCTTCTTGTTTCTCATATGCCTTGGAAAGTCTCTATTGTGATTGAATGATTATGTCACTATCTACTTTGAAACTTCTTTTTTTTTCCTTCAAATTTCTCAAAGTGTTTGTTATGTGAGGGGAGTACTCATCACCATGCTGCTCATCTGATCTATAGGGAGAATCTCATGAACTATAATCCACCATTTTTCTAGTCATCTTTTATCTTCTTCTTCCTGCAAGTAGATCATGTCAGCTAAACCAAAATATAAACATAACTGACATACCTCAATATAGTTTAGGGGAGGATATATCATCTGCAAGATCAACCAGATTAGCACAATACATGTATAATCATAATCACAACAGTATATAGACATCATGCATGAAAATACCAACTGCATACCATGACCTCATACATGGAAACCATGCCCATAACGATACGTGCATAACAACATATCGACATTGACATGTATAATGAACACATATATCACCGACATGTATGCATGACAAACACATCCCAACAACAACTTCATCAAATTATACATGACAACATAACTGTAATAGTGACCATCACCATGCATACACATCAAGCACATATACAACCTACATGCATGTATGACAAACACATTCCACCCATCCAGTTGAAGGGTTGAACCATGCTTTGATACCACTCTATAACACCCTCCTCCCACACTTACACAAGCTTACCTATCCACTGGGGTAAATATGTGACAAAGAGTTACTATGATATGATTCAACTCCTTAAATACAATTAAGGAAGTGGAACCAACGAATCAAAACTTTACATACCTCCCTCAAGTTCTATAGGACCACCATGAGCTAGCCAACCACCCTAGGTTCCCAACTCATGTGTTAGCTTAGCTTTTCACTGAACTAGGCTCTTAGTCGCTCCCATGAAAAGGAAAGCCAATGACTAAGATTCCCTGGTTGCTCACATGAGCCTGCATCCCAACAACTGTAGCCTTTTTCACTCAGTTTTGTGCCAGTGACCCCAAGATCTGAGCCACTTTTTCAGGGCTAGGACCCATGCATCTACCCAAAACTTAATGAAACCCTCAGAGATGATAAATAATAAGGAGATAAGGCCTCTAAAGAAAAACTTGAATAAGGACCTAACCTGACTCATCTTAACCATGACAGGAATTTTGTCAAACACATCATGAACATGTAATGTACAAGTCATAAATACATATCTGAACATAGGGGCCTCATACTTATTTAAGATTCGTCAAGAAGGTCTGATGCCCTCTCACAATAGTTTCATTATCATCTATTAGGCCATACATTCATTAACATTTAATTTACTAATCAAAGCATAATGAGAGTCATAACTCAAGTCTGTCATAAAACTATGCGTGTAACAAACATATAAACAGAATCATAATAATGATAGAACAACCATCAAATCCACATGATAACAGATACATTTACTCATGAAATACAAGGGAAAATAATTCTTATTAACATATCCAAAAACCAACCAAGTCAGGGACTTCCATGTACCACCTAACCATAGATTGGACTGAACCTAATATTTCTTCCAGTCGATCACCCTCGTGCCATATTCCAAGAATGAATGTGGGATTCACAAAAAAACCAACTAGAGCTTGTCAGGCTTTACCATGTATCCCACCATTACTGGTCAAGGAATTCCTAGGCCCAAACAAATAAACATACACTACAACCTTTACCGAAATCCTGCCATTACCATTTAAGGGATCACTAGGACTAACAAGCATGGATGCCTCCATATTTCTTCACCAATACCTTAAGGAATTTTCCTGTCTACACCCTCAGGATTTACTGTGTATCCTGCCATTACTAGTCAAGGGATTCCTAGGACTTTGGGAATTTTCCTGAGACCACCTCACCCATTTCCAAAACCATCCAACAATCCAACTCAACCAAATGAAATAACCCCATCACACCATGGATGTCCTGAAATGTCAAGGAAAGCCTGAAACCACTATCACACCTGGAAAAATCCATTCCAATGATAACAAGAGAACCAAATATACACATGCACGTACCATGCATGCCAAAACTATCAAAGAAATCATACATGCAACTTGATACCTGCAAGTAGTCCAACTGTAGTCGCTTGATCCAACTCTTCCTTGCTTTATATTTTCTTCCATTTGCCTCATTTTCCTTCCTTTACCTTCCTTTCCCCAATGATAGAGTGCTCCAAGAATTTTCCAGGTGTGCAAGAGTATGAGAGAGTAGAGAGAACAAAGAGAGAGCTCCAACTCAAAATTGTCAAAATGTTGTGAACAAACCTTAAGAACCCTTTTTTTTTAGGCCTCTATTTTCTTCAATTTCCATTATTTTCCTTCAATTTCCTCCTAACATGAAACCTGTGACCTTTCACATTCCTTTTCTCCTATTTTCCTTTATTTCCATAAATAAAATGCCAATTAGTGCCTCTTGCCTTTCCAAAGCCTTTTCCATTGCCTTTTCTAATTTCCCTTAGCCATAATAAACCAAATGAACACCCACTAGGATGTTTTTTCCAACATTCATCTTGGAATACATGTCCCATGAACTTGGTCTTATTTTTCCTTTATTAACTTTATTACATGAACTTTTAACATAGGGCTTTTACATTTTCTTTGAGGATGATTTGATCAAATGTGCACATGTTGGATTTTAATTCAAAAATACACTTTCCCTTATCCAAATTGAGCACTTCAATAGTCAAAATTGGTCCTCTTGAAAATAGGAATCTCATCCCATGGTTGGAATTTGTCATTGAGTTTCCAGATTAACACTCCCTCTCAGCTAGGGATAAATTCCAACTGCATCATGTAATCATCACAAGAATCCTGACATCAAATCATATCTTGTCTCAAGCATCTCGTCGTCAAATGTCATCGATGCTCATTTCTTCTCATCTCTTGATTATTCTTGCTTATCTCTTGATTTTCCTTGCTCATATGTTGAAAATTATAAAATCTAAAAGAAGAAGAATTTGACATCGGAGGGGAGCTCAATCTACCACCATCTAACACATTGGAGAGCACATCTCAATCCGAAGAAATATCATGGAGAATATCTCAACCTAAAACCACATCGGGGAGCTTAGTCTCAACCTAGAACAACATAGAGGAGCATATCTCAACCCAATAATACATCGGGGAGCACATCTCAACTCGGAATCTCATGGGGGAGCTAAACATCTGCAACCCCATATCAAGCAATAAGCGATATAGGGATGCACATCTCAACCCATCCTATTTCCCACTGATCTTCCCAACACTGGCCCTCAAGATTCATGTGGTATAAGACCTGTATCATAATTAGCTTGGGTTGTACACCCCCAAGTATACTCTCAACCTGTTGGCTAGATGGGGAGTGATATTCCCAACAATCCCTGCTTGTGGGTATGATGCAAACTGGGGTATACTATGCAAAGAACAAGATAAGATAGAAACATCTCCAACCCTATGGGTAGCACACAGGGGAGCACCATCTATGACCTTATTGTCCAAAGATCCCTCAACCCTAGGAGAAATCCATCTCAATTAATAACTTTGGGAGCTCAGACAAGGGGGAAGAGCTGGCTCAATGTTCTTGATCAGTCATGCTCTTTGCATATCAGAAACATATCATCGTGATTATATATGGTAATCATCATGTATCAATAGTAAAAATCTCTTTTTCATATAGGACATCAAATCAAATATTATATTAGAACAAAAAAATATATATCTCACAAAATGGATACCTTGTTCAAACTTCCTCTCATGGAGGCAACAACCACAAGCCTAATATTTTCTTGTACAATAGTGTTGTCTCAATATATGAAGGTATCTTAGTCTTAGGAATATACCTGATTCTCTGCCAATCAGATCTCACTCATTATTATCACAATGTGTTCCTGTCATATCCATAACTTGCTCAAACAAATCTCCAACGAGCTTCTTCATCTTGCCTCACAACTATCCATGCTAGTAACATCGTACTCAACCTCGGTTGTCCTTAAATCTATGAAATTCTCATTCAAAATATCATGGTAGATCTCATACTAAGGAAACATACAAAGGCCTACATGAGAGAGGTCCTGACAACTTTTGGGTTTCACAAAGATTGTATAAAATGGATAATGGCGATGGTCTTAGGGGCTTTTTTCTCGATTCTCCTAAATGGTTCCCCTTCTTAGCCATTCAATCCCTCCAGAGGCATCTGACATGGGGATCCGATCTCTCCTTTTCTTTTTGTCATAATGGAAGAAGGGCTCAGTCGATCCATCACCGCTGCCTCTTCTTCCAATGCCCTTTCTGGCCTTAAGATTTATACCTCCACTCCTCCCTCCATGCACCAACAATTTGTGGATGACACTCTACTCATGGGTCTCCCTACAACAAAAGAAAACATATCGTTCAAGGTTGTTCTCTATAACTTCTCTACAGCCTCTAGCACCTCCATCAATCAAGAAAAATCCAAGTTTTTCTTCTTCAATACCCCTCCGACTATTCAAGGAAACATTGCTAGAATCCTAGAATTTCAAAGAAGAAATCTCCCCTTTAGATACCTTGGTGTTCCCCTCACTGACAAACCCTTGGCTTGATCTACTTGGGAAGCTTTGATAATCAAGATGCAAAAAAGGCTAGCCAATTGGACCTTCAGATCACTAAATATGGTAGGTCGCCTCGTGCTAGTGAAATCGGTATTACAGGAAATTCCTCACTATTTGTATTCGACCTTGGCTGCCCCTAAAGTGATCTCCAACATAATAAAAAATATGCAAAGGAAATTTCTATGGAGAGGCTTGGAAAAGAAACATAAGTGGGCTTTGGTTGCTTGGGAAAAAATGTGTAAACCCAAAAAAGATGGAGGCCTTGGACTCAGGGACCCTGAGATCTTAGGAAAAGCCTTGGGAGCTAAAACTTTGTGGCATTGGATAGTTAATCCAAACTCCCCCTAGGGTACCCTATGGAAGGAAAAATATGCCCCCACCCACTCGTAAGAACAAATCATTAGGCTCAATGGGAGCATAAAGGGATCAGTTATTTGGAATCAAGCATGGGAAAATAGAGAAATCATCCACAAACACAGTTTCTAGGAGGTGGGAAATGGGGACAAGGCCCTTTTTTGGGGAAGATGCCTGGAAACAAAGGCCAGACCTTGATAAGGAATAATTTAAACAGATCAAGAATAGAATGAAAAATAGGGGAAAAAGTAGGGTTAGTCACTATTGGAAACCCATCATTAGAAGTGATAGGTGGAGAGAATGGCTTGATGAGAACGAGTGGGAACCCCTAATCAATCCTCAAGTTTGGTAGGAGCTCTTGAGTGAAATCCAAAAAAGACAAATATTTTACGACACGTCAAAGGACAAGATAAGATGGGGAAAAACCTGGCTGGGAACTTCAATTTAAAGGAATCTTATAGATATATTGCTCTCCATGACCATCTTCAACCAGAAAAAAATAAAAATATTTGTGGGAAAGGAAACACTCGCCAAAAATCTCCATCTTTCTATGGCTCATAATGCATAGGAAAATTCTCACTTGGGATAATCTCAGGAAAAAGGGATTCATTGGACCCTCCAGATGCAACCTATGTCAGCTAAATGAAGAAACAACAAATCATTTGATGAATGAATGCCCCTACACGAACAAGCTCTGGAATTGGGTGTTTCTGGTCTTCAGAGCCACAGATCAGGATCCCTCCTCAATTCTTAACACCATTGAAAATTGGATATCCTCTCTCTCCCTAAACCCTCTTGTTAACAGGGCTTGGAACCTCGCTCTAGGAATCATATGTTGGGTGCTTTGGAAGGAAAGAAATGCCAAAATCTTCAGAGGAACCTCTCATCAGGAGGAAATCACCCTCTCTATTGTTAAGAAAACAATTCGGGAATCTATGGCTTCCTCCATTCTGCATGGTCCCATCAAACCTCCCAACTATTTGGACTTGAGCATTCTAACCCTGTTAGATCTTCATCACACTCCTACCCCCATTACCTCCACCATCTCAAGAAATAGAGGACCTGATGTCACTTGGTCTCCTCCGGAGCCGAGAACCCTTAAACTCAACTATGATGGTGTAGCAAAAGGTAATCCGGGCACTGCGGGCTTTGGGGGGGTCTTCAGAAATGCTCAGGGGGGAATTATAAGGCTTTATGAGGGAAACATTGGCACCTCTACAAATAATGCATCCAAACTTCTCGCTCTGGAACACGGGATCGCCATTGCAAAATGTTACAATTTGAGGCCACTGATCATAGAAGGAGATTCAACCTTGGCGATGCAGGCAAGCAGGAAAATTCAGCAAGGTATGGACTTTGCCAAGGCTCCTGACAACTGGGGAATAAATAAAATCCTACAAAGAATTAAAAACAATATAGAAAGCATGGAGGAGCTTCACTTCTAGGCTATCAGATGAGAGGGGAACAAGATGGCAGACAGGTTAGAAAATGAGGGCGCGACGGGTAACTACTTGTTATGGTCAAGGTCTTGGAAGGACTTGGAGTACAGTGATCTACGTCAGTAATCTGAAGTCATAAATGAAAAGTATAACATGAAAAATAGGCATTAACCATTCTAATATCTCTAGTCGCTTCAATGATGGGGAGAGATGTTTGAAATCCTACAGTTATGACGATTATCTACCTCGTGTCGTGCTCCTTTTGATAGGCGTGCCAACCAAATCTTTTGAGTCTCTGATCTCCCGTGAGGCCACCGTCCGTCTTTCCTATCAGTCCTGTGAGGTACCTTCAACACCAACTAACTCTAGTACCTCACATGCTCCACCTTCATTCCCCTCTACTGATCTCCCTGCCCAAGCGAAGTTCCAGTCCAGCCTCCAGCCAGGGGTGCGATCGTGGTCATGAATCATCATGCTAGAACACCTTAGTCCCCCGTCCCACTACTCACACAGATTCTTCTGCTCAACGTGCAAATCTTAATTTATTTGTCGTTAAGAACCCCGAAACCCAAGAAAACATAGCGAATTTAAAGGCTCAAGCCAGAGCTCTAAGAAGAGGATTTTCCTCGAAAGAATTCACAACTGACTTCGCATGGATCCTAGACCCCACTCTCCCAAGATCAAGGGAAAATTTCTACACACATACCATTGATCTTTGGTGGCAAATGAAGGTTATCCTCAGCCTGGCTATGTAGGAATAGGCATAGCAGTCAAAGGTGGTGGAGGACAATATTGATAACCTTACCGACAAATTTGTGGCTTATGTGGAGTATATCCAGCACTGTCGATTTATCAAAAGAGACTCTCGACACTACATTGTTTTGAAGAAACAGGTTGCTACAAAAATGCATTCCCCTGCTGGTGGCTCCCCCAGTGTGAAGAAAGAAGTGGTGGGTGTTTTCTCCAACTGCCTGATAGCAATGGCACCACAGAAAGGTAGTACCCAGGAACAACCAATTAGCCTGGAAGATGAACCGATCGTTTCCAACCCCTTGTGCATGTGGCAAGATCCTTTTTTTCTCTTCTCCCCTTCAGGTTTGGGGTCACTACAGAGAAAGCGATGACAACTTCGACAAAGAAAATCAAGGCCTTAGGAACAAACAGTTTCTGTTCATCTCAGTATTCTAGTTTCTTTTTGGAGTCAACCTCAGTTTTGATTTCTAAAAGTTTTCTCGATTCTAATTATTGTAAATCTCACAGAAAACAGAGCTTCCTTTTTGTTAAGCTTCACTATAATTATGTCAATATGGCTGCCAGTTTGGCCAGGGTCGTTGGCTCTTGTGTTGGAGACGTAGTCTCACACAATCCATTTCTTGTAAATACCGCTACTATACAGTAATATAATACATCTTATTTACAATATATATATATATATATATATATATATATATATATATATATATATATATATCTCACAAAAAGAATAACTTGTTCAACCTTCGTCTCATGGAGGCAACAACCACAAGCCTAATATTGTCTTGTACAATAGAGTTGTCTCAATATATGAAGGTATCTTAGTCTCAAAAATATACAAGATTCTCTGCCAATCAGATGTCACTCATTATTATCGCAATGTATTCCTGTCATATCCAGAACTTGCTCAAACAACTCTCCAAAGAGCTTCTTTATCCTTCCTCACAACTATCCATGCTAGCAACATCGTACTCAACCTCGGTTGTGCTTAAAGCTATGGACTTCTCATTCAAAATATCATGGCAGATCTCATACTAAGGCAACACACAAATGTTCTTATATCATCAATCATGATCCTGATCAACATCAATACATCCATGAAGTCACATATCATAGAATATATTATACCAAAAAATTGATTGTCCCATGCAAATATCTTGAAGGGTGTTTCGTAGCAACTCAATGTGTATGAAGTGGCTCAATCATGAATTCACGGATGGATGTTAAAATGGAACATCAATGCTTCAATCAAATGTCAATTGCCAAGTCAAGTTCAACGATATCTCTTCACAACTTCTTGAAATTCAATCAAGGTATCCAAGGATTTGCATTTCCACTTTCCAAAAATTCTTCAATAGCTTCACTATATAGATGTTATTTTCCCAACTTTAGGACGTAATTCATCATGCCATGATTCTTCATTTCAAACTTCAGAGACCATATCCCTCTTAGTTTGATTATCAAAGGCTCATTTCCTGTCAAGAATAGATCATCAATATATAAAACCAAAATCAAAATCATGCCTTGGACCACTTTTGAAGTAGAGGTTTGGATGGGCACATCTTCCTTGCTTCACCAGATGAATATCAATGCTAACACATTAGGCTTGGGGAGGTTGCATCATACAATAATTTCTACAAACATAACACTTGATGAAACCAATATGCTCAGCCTTACATAAATCAATATTGTGCAATCAAATAAACTAAGCCAACTTATCAAGCCTTAGATTCCAATTCAAAACTAATATCAATATCATCAATATCACTGTAACAAATTCTTTGGGCCGTGTGACAAGTAGAGCTCCTATCAAGTTATGAATTCATCTATTGTCATGCTAACAAATTGTCATTTACCAAGCAATATCAAACCAAACTTCATCAAGCCATCCTTATGATCATAATATAAATCATTTATGTTACTAGATGCAAATGCATACACCAATGACAAGTCATGTAGGTTCCATCCATCTTTTGTGAGATTACATCATACTAAATCAAAATTGTTTATACTTCAACCATTATGCTAAGGACAATGAGGCGGATACAAAACCATTATTGAATACCAATATTAGTCACTGAAAGTTACTATGCCCACATAACACTGCCATCAAGGAAAATCACCAGTCATCAAGTACCAAATTAGATCAAAACTCTAACTTCTCATCACCATGAATTCAAATAATCCATAAACCAAAACATATCTATGAACCATCAAGCATCCTGTCAAAGTTCTAAAACATCATCAATATTTCAAGCCAATATGCTCACTAAGTCAAGCCAATAAATCTTGTCAAACTCATGTAATTGTTATCATATACTGCCATACACTAACTTCAATGATCAAATCGAAATAACATACTAATATGCATATTCTAGTCACTTGCAAACACCAGTTTAGTCAATACATCATCATTCTCTATAGTAAGTCAAACATTCAAACATCCCTGCTCATGGAAATTTTTGACGTTTGCTCCATATCTAAAGGATTGTCATACTGTTGGTGCATTCCTAATGTTATGCATAAGGCTTTAGTTTTTTGACCTACAGGCATAACTGCACCCATAGGATTTCTTCTGTGCAGTTGCGAGACTTTATAGCCGCACTAATAAGATTGATTCCATGCAGTTGGGGTTTTAAAGTAAGGGAAACCCTCTCTTATCAGACCAAAACTTGTTGTAGATTATCAACATCAAATATTTAGTCTATTCATGTCAAAAATGTTATTTCAACAATAGAGAATATTCTATGCATATAATGCAAACGATAATTGGCATAGGGATCTTATGGAGAGATTCTCCCTCTGAATGAGATGCCCCTTCATCCATTATTATTCAAGTCATCAACCTGTCTATAATATTGTCATGTATCAGAAGAACTGTTAGATCATAAAATCAAGCTATATCATGTTCTAAAACATATATCCATCATGGTCATAACACATTAGCATAAGCTACTTCATCATTACATCATGACATCAATCTTTCATCAAGGTTTAGAGTCAAATAGCTAATAGGAGTATACTTCAAGAATCATGATAACAACTTCGCTTCTTTATCACATAACTCAATCCATCAAGTTAGGGCATTCAATTTTAACATATGTCATAATTACTAAGCTCATCAAAACTTAACCACGGTAAAAAAAAAGATCTTGAATATAAATCTCATTGTTACACTTATATTATCATGGTTGTCATGCTTATCACAAGTATTATCAATAGTATTAGCTACCATATATAAGAATCAATGTGAAATTCTTCTTTATGGGATCAAGGTATCCAAAATAGTATATGTTAGCCAAACATCAAGTATACCAATGTATAAAAAATCAATATTTTTAAGTAGCTTCATAGAATCAAGAAATTCATCATATCTAAGAAGTAAGATACTTGTTCAATACCAAGTGCACCATTTCATCCTAAGTACCATGAGTCAAAATTTCATGTGCATGAGCCATTTTTGAAGGAGACATTCTCATCATACCTTAGGGATTACCTTGTCATCCAATATTACAGCTTGAAACATAACATTGAAAAAATATACCTTGCATACCTTGTAGTATTCAAATACCTGTGCACCTTCTTATTTTACATAGGCAATTGTAGCACTTTCTCACCTTTTCATCAAGTGCCTATTTACCTTTTCCAACACTAGTTCTTCTCTTCCTACACTAGCCATGATCCTCAAGAAGGATCTAGTTATCACAACTCATTAGGAGGTTAGAATCATCCAAATATTCAAATATACATGCTGGAAGTATAAGCAATAATCAAAACAAAAATTAGGTCTAAACAAAAGTAAACACACAAAGGAGAACCATAAATCTAAAAGTACATATCTTCAATGAGAGGTGATCATCTCCATATGAACCAACCTTCAAGAGTCGTGACTAACCATTGTCCACATAACACTTATTGCCTTCAATATATATTCATTAGCTTCATTAATAACCAAGTCTGAATAGAGACTATCCCATCTATGGCTTCAACAAATCTCTCACAAGTGCTTGAACATATTCACATTGTTCATGCTAGGGTCTCTAGATTGTATATATCAAATCTTTGTCATAAACCAGGGTTTCTTCCAAACCCTAACCTCATAATATCCATCAAACCCTAATAACCAAATTGCCTAGGGTTTCCCTCAAACCCCATAATTCTTTTAGGTATCCTCCATCCGCCCTTGCATCCTTCAAAGGTGTCTTCATAGGGGTGATCTTCAATGAATTTTACTCAACCCAACTTTGATACTATGTTAATTTTTGTTAGGGATATATTGTTCTTTTCTTTGATAGTTGCATTTCATTATTTCCATATTTGAATTCACCCCATAACATCATAACATTATTCAGATTATTAAGCAACATATGCAATTATATAGAAAGAACAACATCATCATCATTGTAGAATAACATAAAGGAACAATAGAAGAACATAATTCACACATAGAGACACGAGGATTGGTCGGAGACCAGGGAAAAACCCACTATGGGGAAAATCCTTTCAATTCTTCTTCTTATTAGATTGTCATTAAATGATTAAGTAAAAGAGATTACAATGATCCATATCTTCATCCATAAAACTATCCAACAAAATTAACTAAACAACATTCATGAAATGAACCCAAAAATGCTCATACTTAAAATACTGATTCAAAAGTCTGTGATGAACTGTCACTATTTTCACTCAACTGTTGAACACTGTGGTCAACAAGCGAAAACTTTGGTCAACTAAAATATGCAAGTTTAGGTTCCAGTCACAAGGAGGAAGAGGTGTGTGAGCAACTGAGAGCTTCCAATCACTCCCTTGAACTGACAAGCCAATGAATACACTCGAAATTTCCTTTGGTAAGCTTGCGGTTGTGACCCAAAACCCTAGAAACACATGCAAACTTTGGAACCTATAATTTCTCCTTTGTGCGAACCAATTATTCGCAGATGTGCCTCAAACCTGTGCGAGCCAAAACCAAGAAAGAGAATAGAAGAATGTCTCATGATATGTCCAAATCAGGCTGAGGTCACTTGTATTTATCGCCTTCCAACGGTGTCCAATTTTCTTTGAGGCCAACCTGATCAAATATGCACATGTGAGATTTTAATTAAAAAATACAATTTCCCTTATCCAAATTGAGTGCTTCAATAGTTAAAATTGGTCCTCTCGAAAAGAGGAATTTCGTCCCATGGTTGGAATTTTTCATTGAGCTGCCAAATTAACATAGATGAGTGAATAGATGACATTGACTACACTAGTTGTAAGCAAATGAAATGGGTGAACCTTCTTGATTAAGAGTAAAATTATACATCTATGAAGGCTTCAACTTATTTAGAATCAGACAATGTTGGATTCAGTTTGACCATTGAGTGATCACTACACTAATAATGGATACCAAGATCCATCCATTTTTATGTAATACAACACTTGTAATTATAAGTTTAAACCATGTACAATTAATTAACTACAAACTGATTCTTAACAAAAATAGAAAAGCTACAATGGCATAGACACAATTTTACACAAAAAAATTATCTTGGAAACTCAGATCGAGAAAACCAACAAGATTTTTTCATTATATTTTATGTAAAATATTACAATACAATATATTTCCCATGGTATATGTACCACCAATCGAATCGTAGTTCCATAATCAAAACTACAAAACCAAGGGAAAATCCACCATGAGCCACAAAATCGCTTTTAGCAAAATCGTGGGCCAAAAAATTCCAAAAACGAACGTAAAAACCCCACCAATTTTTTTTTTGGGTGAACAACCCCCACTTGAACCCTCCATTGTTCATGGTGCATATAAGTCATGCAAATAATATAAGACATACTTAACATTCTCCCACTTGTTGTTTTATTTGCACATAAGGGGCCATAAGAGTACATAATCAACATTTCAAGGCAATAATTCCCATTGTTTCTCTACAACAAGAGAACTTTTTAGCACTCACAAATTTTGTCAATGCATCTGCAACATTCTTCAAATGTCCACCTTTTTGAAAAATACCTTCTTATTTTTCAATCATATCCCTTACAAAATGATATTGGACATCAATATGCTTTGTTTTCAAATGATAAGCATGGTTCCTTGCCAAGAAAAAATCACTTTGTCTATCACAATATATCCTTATAACTTGTTGTACCAACCCCATACCTTAACACAATCTTTGTAACCAAACTACGTTCTTGCTTGCATGATTGGATACCATGTATTTAGATTATGTAGTTGAAAGTGCCACTATAGAGTGTCTCTTGCTCATCCAACTAATAGCTCCTCAAAATAAGTTAAACACATACCACTTGTAGATCTTCTATGATCACAAAGCCATGTATGTCCAACACTCTATCTGGTCCTAGTCTTCCTTGGTAGCATAATCCATAATCAACAGTGCCATTTAGATACTTGAAAACCCTCTTTAATGTTGTCTAATGCTCCTTCCTTAGTTTTGACACATGCCTGATCAATACTCCCATTGCATGTGCAATATATGGTCTTATACAAACAATTATGTACATCAAACTTCCAACTGCACTGGCATATGGAACACGTGACATGTCCTCTTCCTCTTCTTGTGTCTCGGGACATTGATCTGTAGATAAATTTACACCTATAGGAATAAGGACCTTCATCGATTTACTTTCCTATATACTAAACCTCTGTAATATTGTCTTGATATACTTCCTTCGATTTAATTAGAGTTTCCACTTTGCTCGATCTCTTTTAATTTCCATGCCTAAAATTAAATTTGTAGCATCGATATTATTCATGCCAAATTTACAAAACAACTATTTTTCACTTCCTGAATGAATTTTCCGTCATTTCCAATTAAGAAAATATGATCTACAATCAAGAACAAATAAATAAGATGATCACCAACTGATTTAAAATACACATAGTGATTTTCTTTGCTTCTCGTGAAGCCAAGTCCCTATATATATGTATCAAATTTTATATACCACATCCTTGAGCATTGCATCAACCCATACAAGGACTTTTTCAACCTGCATACCAAATATTTCTTACCCTTCACTGCAAAGCCTTATGGTTGCTTCATATAGATCTCTTCTTCCAGATCCCCATGTACAAATGTTGCTTTCACATCTATATGTTCTACCTCAAAATAAAAATAGAAAACAATAGATAAAATATCTAATAACAACTAACTTTGAATCAAGAGAAAAAATATCACCAAAGTCAATCTTCTACACCTAGGAATAACCTTTTGCTACTAATTGAACTTTATATGTCTCCACTTTCCCTTTTTCATTTAATTTTTTCTTAAACACCCATTTGCCACTAATGGGTTTTATTTTATCAAAAAAAATCACTAGATCCCAGGCCTAACTCTTGTCTAAGGCCACCATTTCTTCAACCATGGCCTTTCTCAGAGTTTTACATCCTTTGAATCCACTACCTCCCTAATAGTTTTAGGTTCATCATTAGTAATAAATAAATTAATTAATTAAACAAAAATGAGGTGGAGCATACCTTTGTGGCTTCCTTCTTTCCCAATTTGATCTCCTAAAAAATCGAGTATGTGGTTCTTCTTCTTCCAATTCATCTTCTTGTATAGAGTTTGAATCATCATAATTTAGTTTAAAATCTATCTTCTTTGGTTGTTTCTCACTTAGTAGGATTTCCTGTTTGATAACTTCTTTTACTTCTTGAAATACCACATCTCGACTGTACAACCTTCTTTTTTTCTGGGTTCCAAAGCTTGTAACCTCTTAAACCATCATTATAACCGATAAAGATGCACATTTCATATTTTCTATACAACTTAGTTATGTTTTCCTTTGGAGCGTGTACATTTGCATCACAACCAAATACCCTGAGATGTGTGAGAGATGTTTTTTACCGATCCATACCTCATGTGGAATTTTATCATCTGATGCAGATGAGGGTGAACTATTTACCAAGTAACATGTAGTATCCACTACCTCTACCCATAATTGTTGTCCTAACCTAGAACCATTGAGCATGATCCTTGCTTTTCCATCAATGCCCTATTCATCCTTTTTAGAACTCTATTTTGTTGAGGTGTGTATGAAGTAGTATTATATCGTGCTATACCACACTTTTTAGAGAACTCTTAAAATTCCTTCCCATAGAACTCTCCACCATTATCCATCCTCAACACATTTATTTTCTTCTTTGTCTGATTCTCCACCTGAGCCTTAATTTCTTTAAATATGTCAAGACTTTAGATTTATTACAAAGGAAAACTATCCATGTATTCCTCGAGAAGTCATCTACAAATGATACATAGTACATAGATTTACCCATTGATGGAATCGACATAGGTTCAAACACATCACTATGCACTCGTTGTAGTATTCCCTTTTCCCTCTTAGCACCAAAGGATAATCTCACCCGATTTTCTTCCCATATATACAATGCTCACATAAATCAAAATCTAGAGAACAATTAGACATACCGTATAACATACCATTTCCATCTAGTACTTGAAGGCCTTTCTCTCTGATGTATCCTAGTCTTTGATGCCACAACATAGTATTTTATCTTGAAGCTACAAGAGATTTTCCTTCTTCTGCTCCACTCTTAGGAAAAATGAAACTATTGCACCCAACACTAACAATTATTCCAAACAACTTATACAGAGTTCAAGTCTAAACTCCCCTTAGCAATACCATTGCTTCTGGAACCATCCTATAGGTATCATTTTCAAACACTACTTTTACACCTACGTTGCTCATCTTACTTACAAAAATCAAATTTCTGGCTAATATTGGGATGTAAAGAACACCATGGAGTGTCATGATCCTTCCATCCATGATATTCAACTTGAATTCTCCTCATCCTATAATTCTTGCTCTTGAGTCATCTCCTAAGAAACATCACTACTGTGGAATTTTCCATACTCGCAAAACCACTCTTTATGAGGAGTCATCTGAAAATATGTGCGTAAGTCAATCAACCATGGCTAATGATCTATCTATGTAATTTACGAATCTCAGTACACATCCCCTCCTTCATCCAAGGAGTCTTTTCCTTCTACATAAGGGGCATCTTTAGATCCTTTACCTTTCTCTACAATTTTGGATTTAGAGTATTTCTTGTAGTTCCCTTATTTTCCACATTTCCAATATACCTTTACAAACTTTCCTAGAGATTTGAATCTTCCTTTAGATTTAGATCTCCCACTTGAGGACTTATTTATATTTCTATTTTGGGAGTCTCCTCTTACAAGAAATGCATTTGCATTCTATCTCTCCATGTTCTTCTGTCTCATCTCCTCCAACAACAAGGATGAGACTATTTCATCAAATTTTAAGGTACTTACATCACTACTTCTGGTAACAACCAGACAATACCACGAGTCTAGTAGATAACATAATAGACTACACTTATCCTCATATGAAATCTTAATATAAGCAGATAACAATTGACTCACCACAATACTGAGGCATTCTAACTCTCTGTGATTGAGTCTTCATTCTTCATCCTTGGGTTATACAACTTTTTATGCAAGAATAATTTGTTCACTAAGGACTTAGACCGATACAAAGCCCCTAATTTGTTTGACAAAGCCTTTGATGTAGCATCCCCTTGCACATTTAGTAATATTGAATCTCAGAGACACAATTGTATTATGATTTTTGCCTTTCAATCCAACTTTGTCCAGTCTTCTGTGACATCCCTATTGGTGCGGTATCTGGATCCACAACAATCCACTGATCTTTGTGCACCAACAACTCTCCATTTTGAGCTTCCATAGCTCATGAATTTTCCCATTAATTTTCCCAATCTCTAATTTTTGAACTAATCACCATTTATTTTCACCATAGGAATCACTCCCACAGATCTCCCACTGTAACAAGGTCTACCATAGGCCCGAGCAAAACCCTTCATCCACAAAGGCATCCCCTTAAAGCCAAAATTGCTTTGATACCAATATAAGTTTTAACCCTGTTTAATTTGTCATTGCAAAATGATTCTTAATAAAAATAAAAAAGCTACAATGTCACACACAAATTTACACAAAGATTTTATCCTAGAAACCCAAACCTAATAAAACCAACAAGCATTTCTCATTATATTTTCTATACAATATTACAATACAATATAAATCCTGCAGCATATGAAACACCAATCAAACCATGGTTCCATAACCAAAACTAAAAAACCATAGGAAAATCCACCATGCACAACAAAATCAATTTTAGAGAAACTTTGGACTAGAAAATGCCAAAGTTGGACGGTAAAACCACCTAAAAAAAATTGCTAGGGGCACTGCTCTACCCCATTGCATATCTCTCAAGAAGAGGGGATTAACAACACTCCTTCAAACCCCCCTTTGTTCATGGTTCATATGATTCGTGCAAAGAATATAACATATACTCAATGGTAATGATGTTCTAGATGTTGATAAACATTAATAAAATGAGTCCCCTTATTCATATTATCTTTGTTTGTATACTTTATGGCTATAATTTATTGTTATGTTACATCAAATTTATTATGAGGTATGATGTTTATTTGTTAGTAAATGTTTTACTTTTCTATATAAGGATGTGTAATGATAAATTAAAGGAGTAATATGAATAATTTGTTGAATAATATTTACAACTTTTATGCTATCTAAACCCACACCATATTATATGTGTTTGACAATGTGCGTTGGGTGAGACCTTTCCTATTTTAGGAATTGAAGATGTTAGAACTAGACTACAACACCCTTTGTTGTACACCATTGTAGGCCTTTGTCAACACATTAAGCCAACACAAGGTTAGAATGTCAAAACACTATCATAATGTGTGTGAAGTTTGAAAAATATGACTGACCCATTGATGAAGACCTACCTAGAAGACTGGTGGGCTATAACGATTAATCTATTTGCAAGGTAAAAGGATTTTGTGATTGGGTGGAGTGTGCAAATATTTGAATTAAAATTCTATATGATGAATGCTATGGATGTTTAAGGTGGAATTCCAAGTGATGATTTATGAATAGTTGCAAAGGTTAGGACAACATCCATGACTAACAATGAGGCCACAAAGGTAGTGGATTATTGGACCAAAAGTATACTAGAATGATACATATTTAAGTTTTATACTAGGTTTAAAAAGCCTTATGGGCTAAATAAAAATTTAGCAAGAGTACTTGAGGGAGGGTGGTGAAAAAAATATCAATTTGGTTGAAAATGTTGTTAGCGGAGGAAGATTTTGTTCCTTTTAACAACCAACCATGGCAACAAAAAAACTTGTTCTTGAAGGTGGCCTAAAATGGCATAGGTATGAATGAATACCTAATGGTGGGAAAATACCATGGAGGAAGAAAAAATTAGAAACAGATCGAAGTGATTCTTGAGGCACAAAGCCACAATGAAACAATGGTGATTTGATTTGATGCAAGAAACTTGTGAGAGGGTTGTGTAGAAATTAGGTTGTAGATTCAAATATGCTCATGAAATTTACTAAATCACAGGACTCGAAACTACTCTACTGCTCTACGAAAGTTAATTCACAATATAGAACACAAATCATAGACAAGCAAAAGGAAACATCACACATGCACGAAGATTTATCTAGGGGAAAGAAACTTCTCAAAACCCCTTCCTATCTATATTGCATTAATCAAAGAATAGAGATGAATACATATGCTTGCTCAAGCCTGAGCACAACCTACAAGTGTATAGTATATCTCTTTTCTTGACTGAATGACTCTGGCTAACACTTAGCCAATTTTCAAGTGCTCCAAGATCCTATTTCCTTGCATTGTTCCTTGAGGGAATTTAGCCCCTATTATTTAGGAAATTCCCTCGATTGGATTGCACAATTCCTCTAGGTTCTTCCTCTGACTCCATGCACCACCTATACACTTCATAATAGTCTACAATTGATAATACACTGCCTTGGAATATCCATATCAAATGGGTAGCTCAAATTCTCTACATGCATCAATTATTTTGGGTTGATTGATTAGTTAATTGGTTGATCATTGAGTGTGGTTGAAGTTACATTTCCACAACTTGACCTCCACTAGTTCATCTAACAATTAGAACTAGTTTAACTAACTATAGATTGCTACAAATTAGCAATCAATCATACTGAACTGAACTAAATATTACCCAACTTGAATTAATTGAGTTAATTGAGTTAATTGAGTGACAAGTTCCATGCCACCTCAGTTAACTACCTCCAAGATTTATGCTGAAATGGAAATTCAAAATTTCTCTAGTTTGACCAAGGAAAAGTCAAATTGAAACTTTCTTACTGCATTTTCAACACTCCCTCTCAGCAAGAAAGGGATTATCAACCACCCCTATCCTGCACTTGTGGAACTTGAACTTCCCTCTTGACAAGGCTTTTATCAAAATGTCAAAATCTTGTTCCTCTATTGGAATGTACCACAACAACATTATCCACCTTTGGACACAATCCTGTACATGGTGATATCTATATGCTTGTATCAATCGTGAAAAATAGGATTTTCAGAGAGATTGATGAAATTCTGATTAGCACAATAAATCACAGTTGGATCCATCATCTGACCAACACAGTCCCACAAGAATCTTTCTCATCCAAATCGCCTCACATGATACTTGACTGACACCCATGTACTTTGCTTTTGCTGAGCTGAGTGCCACATATCTTTACTTCCTTTTGTATCAAGACATTGTTGCAGACCCGACACTGAAAGTTCCTCCTGATGTAATCTTTCAGTCTGATGGATTCCCCGCACAATCTGCATCTATGAAGCCACAAAACTTCACTCCCTTTGTCTGTTTGTACCATATTCCAAACTAGGTAGTACCTCTAAGGTACTGTAGAACATGCTTAGTTTCCCTCCAAAATAGTTTGGTTGGCCTAACCATAACTTGGCTTAGCTGGTTGAATTCATAGCACATATCTGGTGATGTGTTCACAAGACACATTAATGAATCAACCAACTTCCTGTAAACAGTAGCATCCCCTTCCTCAACTGGAGTGGCATCCTATTTCCTCTAGTTGGTTGCTAGAGGTGTCTCCATGGATTTGCAGCTATCCATGTGGAACCTTTGAAGTATCTTATTGGCATACTTTCCCTTAGAGACAAATAGTTCCCCATAACCTTTTTGTACTTCCAATTCGATGAAGCAGTACATGAGATCCATGTCCTTCATTTCAAACCATATTACAAGGTCCTCCTTGCAAGATCTGATCAAATGCTCATTGCCAGTTAAAATAAAGTCATCAACATATAATAAAATAATCAACAATTTACCTTCTACCAAAATATGATAGAGGTTTGCATCCGCTTCAATTTTGTTGAAGCAAAAACCGATGAGATAACTATTGATCTTGGTGTACCAAGCATGAGGTGCTTTCTTGAGACCATAAAACACTCACTTGAGTTTGTACACATGAGACTCTCGATCAAAAGTCTCTAAGCCTTATGGTTGCTTGATATACACCTCCTCCTCAATAAATCCATTGAGGAATGTTGCTTTCACATCCATCTCATGGTTCTTCCACCCCATCTGTGTAGTTAGAGCAAGGATTGATCTGATGGATGAGTACATTGCTACAGGAGCAAAGTTATCCTCATAGTTAATCCCTTCAACCTGAGAGTACACCTTGGCCATAAATATGGCCTTGTACTTTTCTATGCTTCCATCTACTATATTCTTTACCTTGAAAATCCATTTCGAACCAACAACTGATTTGTATGCTGGTCTTGAGACCACTTCCCAAACACTGTTGTTTACAATGGATTCGTACTACTCAACAATTACATCAACCCATCCAGGTTTCTCTACTGCTTCCTCAAAACAAGATGACTCGGCCTCTAAAATACCAACCATTAGAGCCATGTAGCAAGTGTACCAATATGGTGACCTTCCCACCATAGCGAGTGTACCTATGTTGATTTGAAGGAACACCCACATTCTCCCTCGCATCCTGCACAAGTCTCTCAGCTTCCCTGGTCCTTTTCCCGCTTTCTCTGGATGGTTCTACTTGAGTGGATGTTTCCACTCTCTACTCCTCAACTTGTGGCTACTCCACAACTTCTTGAGGTTCCTCCTTTGGAGCTAAAAGCTTCTTTCTAGTGGGATCTAAAGCTCCCTCTCAAGAGAGCACTGCATGGCCTTGTATTCATCAAATTTTACATCCGTTCACACAACTGTCATTCTAAGGGATGGCAAGTACACACGGTAGTTTTGGGGAGTTTCTGCATAACCCAAAAATACTCTCAATTTTGTTGTCAGCTCTAGCTTCTTCCTTGATTCTTTGGAGACATAGTAGTAAACAAAGGCTCCAAAGATCCTAAAGTGTCACACATCTGGCTTCCTCACTAAGAAAGCCTCCTCTCGTGTAATCATGTCAATAATTTGATGAGGACTCCTATTTTGAAAATAAATTGTTTTGTTGCATGCCTCGGCCCACAAATGAAGAGGTAGGCCCTAATCATGCAACATTGCCCTCACTTCTCCCCAATGCTACGGTTTTTCCTCTTAGCCACCCCATTCTGCTGTGGGTTGTGGGGTGCTGACAACTCTCGCCGAATGCATTTTTTTGAACATAAATTTTTAAATTCATTCGACACGTACTCACTTCCATTATCGCTCCTGAGAGCCTTCACCTTCTTTCCCTTTTCTTTCTCAACCAGTGCCTTGAAATTTACAACTTGGAGAACGTATCATCCTTCTTCTACATGGAGAAGATCCAAAACTTCTATGAGAAGTCATAAATAAAAATGACAAAATATTTGTGCGTGGCACTAGAGGCTGTTGAGAAAGGTACACATACAATGGAGTGGATCCTTTCAAGGACTGCATGTGATTTTCTATCCCGATCATGGAAAGTGTCTTTTGGGTACTTCCCTAAGGTACACCCTTTGCATGTATGTTATTTCTCTAATGCTCCTCTGGGGATGCCTATGGTTATATGCCACATAATCTTCAAAGCGCCATGATGTAAATGACAAAGTCTTCTATTGCAAATTTCATCGACATCGCGATTATGCACCTTCTCTACCTTTGTGTTCAATGCATCATAATCCTCCACATATATCTTGTATAGGTTCTTCACATGAACCTCGATCTGCTTCACCTATCCTATGGCTATGTGTCCCAGGAATGCCTTTCCTTTGCTAAAGATCACATCATAACCACGGACTTCCAAAACTGCAAGAAAGACGAGATTGTTTAATAGGTCCAAAATGAACATGACATCCTTAAGCTTGGGGGGAGATAGATTCCATTTCAAAGGTAACTATGCCAATCCTAGTCACGTTGTACCTTCTGTCGTCCCCCATCCCAATCTGTATTTGTAAGCCTTTTTCCTCTGGGTCACTGAGAAATTCTCTATTCCCCGTCATATGGAATGATGCACATGAGTCCAAGTACCACATGCTCCCCATTACTGTACTGGCCATGCATGAAATGAGGGTAAATTAAAGCTCGAACTATGAAGCCAAAGCTTCACCCGCTGCTCCTCCTAAGGTCTTGTTGCTTGTCTTCTTGTGTGGACATTTTGTGGCATAGTGCCTGAATTCATGATAGTCAAAGCACTTAGTTCTAGACACGTCTTTCTTCTTGCCCCCTTGACTAGATTCTAGTTTGGATTGGGATTTATTTCCTTTTCCCTTCTTTTCCTTTCCAACCAAGGAAGGATTTTCTTCATCCTCGCCCTTGGATGAAGTCCCATATTTGGTATTCCACCTTATTTCCTCCTGTACCAAATTAAACCATAAGCATTCCTAATTTGGTAGTTTCTCTCTCCCATTCACCGAATTTTGGTAGTTGTGCCATCTCTTGGGAAGGCCTAAAAGGGCCAGGCTTACCAAATCATCTTCTGTAACAATAACACCAACTTGACCAAGTTCATCACGACATTGTGTGAAATTTCTCAGGTACTATGGAATAGTATCGTTCTTCTGCAATCTTGATATTTTGAAGTTTATCCTTGAGCGCGAACTTCCTGTGTTCACTACTATTCTAGAACAAATCTATCAGTTCTTTCCACATTGCATTCAAAGTCTCTTTCCCATGGATATTTGAGACAATGTTGTCTCGTACTCCCTCCAATATGATTCTCCTCACCTTGGCTACACACTTAGTCCATTCTTCTAGATCCTGAGTATCAGATGGTGGTGGTTTCAGGATGTCATTATCAATAAATTCCTTCAATCCATTATCATGCAACACTGCCTCCATGCAGTCCTCCCAATCAACATAATTCAAGCTTCCCTCTAGGGCATAGTCGAGTCTTAGTCCATAGAAATCCATCCTTTTATATTTGAAGAATTGATCCTGTAAATCTGATACTCCTACAATAACAACTTCAAAATCTTCGCTCTGTTATGAATCTTTCTCTGATACCATGTAGAAATTAGGCTGTAGATTCGAAACTACTCATGAAATTTACTAAACCATATGACTCGAAGATACTCTACTCAGCTCTGCGGAAGTTAATTCACAATCTAGAACACAAATCATAGACATGCAAAAGGACACATCAAACATGCACAGGATTTATCTAGGGGAAAAAAATACTCAAAATTCCTTCCCATATGTATATCATTAATCAAAGAATAGAGATGGGTACATATGCTTCCTCAAGCCTAAGCACAACCTGCAAGTGTATAGTTTATCTCTCTGTCTGACTGACTGACTTTGGTCAACACTTAACCAATTTTCAAGCCCCCCGAGCTCCTATTTCCTTGCATTGTTCCTTAACAAAATTAGCCCCTATTATTTAGGAAATTCCATCAATTGGATTGCGCAATTCCTCTAGGTTCTTCCTCTGGATGCATGCACCACCTTTACACTTCAAAATAGTCTACAACTGATAGTACATTGCCTTTGAATCTCCATCTCAACTGGGTAACTCAAATTCTCTGCATGCATAAGATATTTTGGGTTGATTGATTTGTTAACTGGTTGATCATTGAATGTGGTTGAAGTTACACTTCCACAACTTGACCTCCATTAGTTCATCCAACAATTAGAACTAGTTTAACTAACCATAACTCTATTTAATTGAAATAGATTGCTACAAATTAGCAATCAATCATACTAAAATGAACTCAAGCTTCCCCAACTCGAATTAACTGAGTTAATTGAGTGACAAGTGCCATGTCACCTTAGTTAACTACTGGTGGGCTCCAGTATTGTAGCAATAATGCTACAACTCCTGGAACTCCCTTCTTTAATTTTATCAACCCGGTAGTTCGTAACAAACTTGGAAGCGACGGTGCTGTATGCACAAGTACTAGCTCTTGCCGCAGCTGTCACTTGATCAGCTGGCACAAGTCCGCTAGGGGCTTAAGCCAACTTCTATGAGCTCTTAGAAGAATCTTTTTAACTGATGGATGAAAGCTAACTTAAAGGAAGCTAATCTACTTGCAGAAAGAAACTAAAAGCCAAAAAGAAACGCAAACCCTAGCAAACCCTAATTCTACCAGCTAGTCCTACTGATGCAACGACGAGAATGCAAACTACTGAAAGAGATGCCATTACTTCTATGAAGGTAAGATACATGTTTCTATACTACCTCTACCTGAAGAAAACATCTTTTTGTATTTTTGAATAAGTTATTAGAATTATCACGCATGTGCTTTTAACTGTCTTTTTATTGTGTAGAGGTGGATCAAGGAGGAGAAATGCTTGGAAGAGGTCGGGAAGGTTCAGAGAGGGTCTAAGGAGTCCCTAACACCCTTCCAGAGAGTTTCACAAAGTTTGTCTTCCAAGAAACCATGTTTATGAGCTTCTACAGGAAGTTTGCAGGGGTTCTACAGGATGTTCTAGGATTTCTACAAGATGTTTTGTAATTTTTCTACAATATGTTCAGAAATGGGGTTTTGAAGCATGGATGGAGGGAAAAAGGTGGAGGAATGAGTATGGAGGTGAAATAGGGGTGTAGGGGAGTTCAAGACTTGGACGATGGAGTTGAGGAGTGGCGTAGATGGTGAGATTTGTTCAAGGAGGGATGAAACGATGTTGCACAAGAAGATGAGAATCATGGCAAAGTAAGCGAATGAGGCAAATGTAAGGTAAGGGTTCTGAGTGAAGGGTGAAGTAGGTAGGTTGGATGGAGTATGGGCAGGTAAGGAAGGATAACAGGTACTCTGCAAGTGGTTTTTCAAACTGAACAAACAAACACTTATAAAACCTATGACCTAGTTGCTTCACTCTAATCTGACCTAACAGCAAAAGGAAATGAACAGAAGTTTATTCGAAATGAAATATGTGAAATAACTATGCAACTAAGCAATCATAAACTAAATCATGCAATCAAAACTGATATCAAGTTTGACAACTAAAATCCAACACTACTAATTGCATGGTGAAGCAAAAAGACAGTGTTTTTGTTGGCAGCAAAGTCACATTGGTCCCAGCTCATGATTCCACTGAGGGGGAGGTGAGATCCAAAGTACTTGGTAGCCTTTTTCTGAATATATTCCCTGTGATTAACCAATCAAGTAAATCTGAACATGAAGAACCTTTTTAATCAGCAAGAGCAACTTAAATAACAACACAACATTTAAATCTAAATAGCAGATTTTATTCTAAGAATGCAGCAAAAACACATAAAGATAATCAAAGGAGGTATTGGGCGCTTGAGATGGGCCCAACCCCAAGAGCTATAGCCTCCTAAGAGAGATTTAGAGCTGGTGCAAAGCTGGATTCATCTTTATTGAGCAAGAAAAGAAGAGTTACATCAAAACTGTCCACAAGGAGAACTTGAAAATGAGCTGAAAGCAAAGCTAATCTATTGCCTAAAAATCAAAATACAAACTAGCTAACTTCTGCCTACAAAATGACTAACCATTGGCTACAAAAATTACTAACCACTAGCTAACAAAAATGACTAACTAAAATGAGGCCCTAAGCCCTCTTATTTATACAAATTGAGGACCCCAACAGTCCTCTTAAACTTTAGGGACTCGGCTGCCCAAAACTTGTAGTTAACAACAGTCCTACTTGACTTGCTTGGCTGCCCTTGTGCTAATTGATTTGGTGGCCCTTAAACTCCAAGCTGATGGTGGAGAATTCGAGGTAAGGGCCCATAAATGAAGGGAACACCTTCCTAAAAATACTCTCCACGAATTTGGCTACCAAGTGCTCATTTCAACCATTGAATTTGTCTCCAAATTGACCAAAAAGGCTACACAAAGCACACATTAGACTTGTTGGCATAATGACTAACCCAATTCACTCTATTAGCATAAATATAATCAAAAACATGCAATAAACTAATGAGAATGGTGGATTAAGTCGAATTAGGAGGTTGAATGAGCCCAAATAATTATCCATTTTTGGGGCTCATCATCACCCCCCTACTAAAAGTGTTGCTCATCCTCTGAGCAACCAATCTATCCCCTCATCTTTGATGGCCCTGGTGGCCTCCCTGTCATGCCAAGCTTCTGAAGTGATGTCTATTCTCTATCATGAAACCATGCTTTTCTCTTTGCTTCTTCCCACTACTTGCTCCTTTTCCTAGAGAATTCTCAACTTTGGTATGATTGTGCAAGTATATTCAATCTGATGGCGGAAATGGTGGTGAAAGGAGATGAAACCAATGGAGGATGGAAGAAAAGAGTGGTTTCATGCCTCCTCAACAGACTTCAAGCTTCAAATCTATCTCCATTATTGATTTTGGCCTGCCCAAAGGCTTCTACAGGATGTTTCTGGTAAAAATACAGAACTTCCTGTAGAAAGTCCTGTAGCTTCCTGTAGAAGGTTGAACCATGACTAAATTGTGTCTGAACCCTGAAAGAAAATGAGTGTTCATGGAGGGGATGGGTGTGCTTAGGGTGGCCAACACAGGTGCTGCCTCCCTAGCTAAAATCTCAACCAATTTCTCCTTCTGCTGCCCTTTCCCCAAACTTCCTGTAGAAAGTCCTGTAGTGGCTGTTTTCTGTCTTCCTGTAGAAACAGTCTTCACTGTTTTGGCCTGCTTGGCTGAGGGTGCCTTCTCTTTTGATTTTTTTGTGGTTGCCTTGGGTGCGCCTTTACTTGTTTTGCCTTTTTCATTCTTTTCTGCCTGGGTCTGCAATCTTTTTTCCGAGGTGTTTGTGCCATTGTTCCTCCCACAGTTTTAGGCTTAGCAATTTGGCCCATTTCTCCTTTTCCACTATGTTTCTTCCTTATTTTTCTTTCTTGCTCTTCCTCTTGCTTTCCTTGTGATGGTTTCACTGTGATGCTTTAACCTAGGTTTTCTTTCCCTTAGCTTCCTTACCCTTAGTTTTCTTCTCTACCTCAATATCTTGCTTCCTCATGCTCTGTTTTGGCTTGCACTGATCAAAATGGGAATCGTGTATATGGTTTCCTCCCTAGAATATGTAGGACAGTATCCCTCAAGTGTTTTTTTTCTTTGCAAACCATTCAACCAGTCCTGTCATATTTTTCACTCTATTGAGTCTTGCCATAGAAAAGATAATGGGCTTTTTATGGTTATTCAAAATACACATGTGTTCAGCTGTCTGTTCGGGATTGAACAAGAGTTTTCCAATTGAACCATGTAAAGCAGTAAGACGATGCTGCTTCTTTGTGTAAGGGAAATAACTCTGCATGTCTGCTCCAGGAGAAACAATGTTGAACTTGGGATAAAAAAACATCAATTCCATGAACCACAAGATAAAGACCAGCAAGGGTGAAAGCAGTTCCTGTCATACTGGCCAACAGTATCCTTGCTTCCAACAATCTCTTGATATGTGCTAGTGACAATAAAATCTATATGATTCATTGCAATTAGATCTGCAGTAAACTGGAAAGAGAAATGGTATTTTTCTTCATATTTTTTCAATGTCTGAATCTAAATATTTGGTCTTCTCCAAAGCATGGGCTATGTTGCACTGAAGACAATTCCAGGCAGCAATAAGAAAACGGCTTTTGAATTCATAGACAGACTTGCATTCACATTTTTCCTACCCCCTCAACACATCGAATTCACCACCTTTTGAATTATTTGCATGGGAAAGTTATGTTCAGGCCTACCTCACTGAGAATTTCCACCCTCAACGTGAACAGTCCAAGCTTCTTCGTATGCAGGGTTTCTTGTAGTGCAGCTTCCTGTAGAAACGCCGGTAGAGTGCGATAGGTGGGAGATTTTTAAAAAAATGGCAGAAATCTAAGAAATCAGGCAGAAATCTTGTAGAGGACCACTGGTTAACTGATCTAGAAGTGGTGGACATGTGCTTCAGTTGACCGTAGTTGAACAAAGATTGGTGAGAGTTTCAGCTGAGCGTTGTTTAACTGCAGCGTGATTTACGTGAGAGAGTGAAGTGGCCAAGTGTGTGTGGCCACATGCAACTGGAAGTGTTGTTCCTGAACTATGTGTTTTCCCCCTGTAATCACTGTCGTGAATTGAACTGAAGTTTAAACGGCCAACACTCCTGGCTGCTTTAATTTTCACGTAAGTCAGTTGTCCATGTGTACTGCATGACTTCCGGCTGAGTGCTAGAGAAGGCAATCGGCTTAACCTTGCTAGATTCGTGGCTTACCCCACCATTCCATTCGTTCATGCATTTCTTTAATTAGATTCATGCAATAGAGGAACAAATTTTAGTCACGTACCTGAAGTCAAATGGCTGTTGTGAGGTATTGTGGCTAGTCATTGCTGCATGCACTGGTTTCTTTGGTTGCATGAGGGCGTGGATGCTAATTTTTTTTGTTGTTTTCCTTGTGCAGGTGTCCTCTGACCAGATCTAAGCTACAAGCATTTGTTTCCATGTTCAAATATGCAACTTCAAGTTGCTGCTGAATTTTCACAGGACCAGAACTTGTTTTCGCCATTGCTCTCAAACGGTAAACCAGATTGATCTGAAACTTGCTGAGCACGTTCCTATCATCATTATGCATCTCCCATAGCAAAATCGTGATCAATGGATGCATAGATTTCGAGAAAAATGGAGAATGGTTGAAGACTTCAGAGATCAATTTCTTGGAAACCGTGCATCAGAGTTGGCTGAAACTGCTTGGATAGGCTACTATCACCCATGTGCATCTCCCCATGAAACAGGTTTTGAAATGGATGCACGGATATGGAGAAAATGCAAAAATGGCTGATGATGATGGAGGCTAATTTCTTGGAAACCATGCATCGGAATTGGCTGAAATTGCTCAGGCATGTTGCCATCACCCCTGTACAATTCCCCATAAAACGGTTTTTCAAATGGACGCATGGTTTTCAAGTTATGGAAGAAACAAATTATGTTCTATGTGTTTTTTTTCTTCAAGGCATTTTGCAGTTTTGTTGCATGGTATGAAAAATGAACTTGGGTTGTGATGCAGGTATGGAGATGATGGAGGAGGAGTTTGAAGATAGCAGGAGGACTTTTGAACCCTTGAGGAAGCTACCATGTTCGCCAAACCACCTTTTTGAAATCCATTTCTAGCTTCTTGTAATTTCTACAGGAACTTCCTGTAGAAGCACAATGAGGTGCAAAAATGATGGAGAAAGGCGAGGTATGGACACAGAGGTGCTTGCAGGCCTAACCAACAGATTCCAAGCTTTAGATCCCCTTCCAAAATCGAATCTGGCTCGCTTGAAGGTTCTACAGGATGTTTCCTGTAGAAATATAGAACTTCCTCTAGAAGGCACAAAAACTCCTTTGTCTTTGTTTTGAGTGATCCTCCTGACCTGAAACGTCCTTGCTGCAACCTGCAATTATTCAATGCAAATTAGCTTTATTTTTCTTTTCTTTTTCTCTTTTTTTTTTTTTAAACAACTAGGGCGCCTCATGGAGGTTTTCACCCTAATTGCCTGCCCTGGGCGCCTCCAAGGGAGGTTTTCAACCAGGGATCTTATTCTCTTTTCTCTTTTTTCCCAACCCATTGACCGCTTCATGGAGGTTTTCAATCAATGAGCCAATCTAAGGCGCCTCCGAGGAGGTTTTAACCTTAGATTTTTATTTTCATCTTATTTTCATTTTTTCTTTTTCTTTTTTTTTTTCTACCCTACCCTACTTGAAAAACAAAATTCTTTTCAAGTATAAGAATACTTCCAATGGAGCCATGTGCACATCGAGATTAGAGACAAGATTATGTGAAGGATCGAAATGCATGCTTTGACAGCTATCCATATTTCAAAGACAAAATGATTTGACTTTGAAGGGATCAAACATAGCTGAGGAAGAGAGTACTGTTGCAACTTAGTGACTGTGTGGAACCATGTCTCAATATAGCTTTGATATCCTTGGTCATTTTGCTGATTTGGATCATTCTTCATGTCACCTTCTATCATGGCCTTCTCATCTTCCTCTTTTTGATGATCTTTCTCTTGAGTACATGGAGGATTTGATGGTAACCATGAGGGAACTCTCTCGATCTCTAATTCGGATCTCTTCTCTTCATCAAGTGCAGCCCATGGTTCTTTGATCTCCTCTTTTGAATCTTCTTTTTCCAGATGTGGTCCTTTAATGCTTTCAATATAGTATCTGCTTTGCAACACTCTTCCTGAGCTATGGTGAAGATCATTGAGCTTAAGAGGAGTCACTTGGACATGTTGTGTCTCAACATTGCAATTGTGTTGAGCTACTCCAATGGACAGGTTTGGAAATGGTGGTATGGGTAGCTGAGTGGGGGCATGGATTTGAGATGGATGTGGATGGGGTTGTGGTTGGGTAGGAATTTGGGGTTGCCTTAGTGGAGGAGAAGGTGATGGCTGCGGTTGAGCAGGTGGTGGAGGAAAAGAAGTGGGAGGAGTGTTGTACTGGGGCCTCCACCCCTGATGAGGTGCATTCCACTGAGGATGTGGCTGAGCATAAGAGTGAAACAAATGAGCAGCTGATTGGGCATAATTTGGATCTATGAAGGAACAAGGAGGAGGTGTGAACCAGGAAGGATGAGCAGGGGGACCCCAAGAAGGCATGAAAGTGGCTTGATAGGGGTCATAATAGGTCTCGGATGTCCCTTGCAATTCCTGCTGATTAGATCTAGGTTCATGTGACCTCCTTTGGTTCATATAATAGAGTGATTCAATGGCTCCTTTGGCTCTCTGATATGCAACTTTGATTCTGGGTAAGGAAGGGCACTGATCTGTAGGATGGCATTCTTCACATACAAAACACACTTCTATGGAGTACAATGGAAATTCGTTCCTAGGATGCTTTCTAGTGCACCTAGGACAAAAAATGGCCAAAGCCCTCTTGGCTTCTTCTTGCTTCTTTTGGATCTGCAAGGTATCCAGTTGCATGGCAAGAAACTGCCTCATATCACTCTTGAAATCTTCGATCTGATTTTCAAGTTCGTCTTTGGACAAGGTGCTGCTCCCAACATTTCTGCTTGTAGCCATTTGCTCCAGAGGAATGGTTTCTTCTTCTTCTTCCCTTGAGGTTCTTCAAATATGTCTTGCTGTCCACCTAAGGGTTCTCTAATCACAGCCATCGAAGAAGAGAGAATGTTGGCTGTGTGAAGTAGTGGGGGTGTTGTGCAATCATTTTTCTAACTTATCTCTACTCCTACAAGGTATGAAATGAAATCTTATTGGTTCATTTTTTTCTTTTTTCTACTTCTACTTGCAAAACTGAAATAGATTGAACTGCAACTAACTATCTTGCTAAAATGAAAATGCGGAATTGAAATGAAAGCAGGAAAGGACTAATCTATTTTGCTCAAATGAAATTGCAGGAATGAAATGCTAGTCTACGCTTGCGGAATTGAAATGCTAATCTACGCTTGCATAAATGAAATTGCGGAATTGAAATTCTAATCTATGAAAGCGAGAAACGCTAATCTATGAAAGCGGGAAATACTAATCTACTTTTGCAGAAACGAAATTGCATAATGGAAATGAAATAGACTACTTAGCAGAAGGTTGTAGTAGAAAATAGAAGAAAAGCAGCAATCACCAATAATCTGACGCTTCCCCGGCAACGACGCCAAAAAGATGGTGGGCTCCAGTATTGTAGCAATAATGCTACAACTCCTGGAACTCCCTTCTTTAATTTTATCAACCCGGTAGTTCGTAACAAACTTGGAAGCGACGGTGCTGTATGCATAAGTACTAGCTCTTGCCGCAGCTGTCACTTGGTCAGCTGGCACAAGTCCGCTAGGGGCTTAAGCCAACTTCTATGAGCTCTTAGAAGAAGCTTTTTAACTAATGGATGAAAGCTAACTCAAAGGAAGCTAATCTACTTGCGGAAAGAAACTGAAAGCCAAAAAGAAACGCAAACCCTAGCAAACCCTAATTCTACTAGCTAGTCCTACTGATGCAACGACGAGAATGCAAACTACTGAAAGAGATGCCATTACTTCTATGAAGGTAAGATACATGTGTCTAGACTACCTCTACCTGAAGAAAACATCTTTTTGTATTTTTGAATAAGTTATTAGAATTATCATGCATGTGCTTTTAACTGGCTTTTTCCTGTGCAGAGGTGGATCAAGGAGGAGAAATGCTTGGAAGAGTTTGGGAAGGTTCAAAGAGGGTCTAAGGAGTCCCTAACACCCTTCCAGAGAGTTTCACAAAGTTTGGCTGCCAAGAAACCACGTTTATGAGCTTCTACAGGAAGTTTGCAGGGGTTCTACAGGATGTTCTAGGATTTCTACAGGATGTTCTGTAATTTTTCTACAAGATGTTCAGAAATGGGGTTTTGAATCATGGATGGAGGGATAAAGGTGGAGGAATGAGTATGGAGGTGAAATAGGGGTGTAGGGGAGTTCAAGACTTGGAGGATGGAGTTGAGGAGTGGTGTAGATGGTGAGATTTGTTCAAGGAGGGATGAAACGATGTTGCACAAGAAGATGAGAATCATAGCAAAGTAAGCGAATGAGGCAAATGTAAGGTAAGGGTTCTCAGTGAAGGGTGAAGCAGGTAGGTTGGATGGAGTGTTGGCAGTACGTTTTCTGGTATGACTGTATGTTACAGATGTTGTACTTGATGGCAACTCCAGTGGTAAGGCTCTCAGTTTGATGAAAATTAAGAAGGACGCAGGCAATCGGTTCAGAAAGTGCGCCCCCGCAGGTATACCATGCAGAAACTGCGTCCAGGGACGCCGGCCGGCCGTTCAGGGGGTGCGTCCACCCAGTGCACACATTTCAAGGCAGAGAAAAGCACATGGGGGTTTCTTGTGTGGTATCTAGCCGACGGTTTTGTGGTTCTATGGTGTCGGCTCGTGGTATTGTTCCATGTTTTGGGGAGAAGCTTGCCTATATAAAGCAAAGGAGTTCATTTGGATTGAGCAATTGTCTTGGGTTGAATATCTTATTTGGTAAGATCTAGTCCAGATCTAAAAAGGCGAATCTTCTAATGGACTGTGATCTCTATGGCGCATGAACAGATCGATAGATCTGACTGTTTGGGTTTGTTCTGAAGTCTTCATATCATTTATATCTGAAGGGTCGCAGGTTCAGTGAAGGGAAAGTGCGCCGGGACGCAGGTACTGTAAAGGGCAAGTGCGCCGAGATGCAGTACAGTAGAGAGAGACCTGCGTGGGGACGCAGGGCGATCAAGGTTCAGGTGCGTCTCTGAAGCAGAAGGACGCGACGCGATAGTGTTTTCAGGTGCGTCTCTGTAGCGAAAGACGCGGCGCGATAGTATCCTTGGGTGCGTCCCTGAAGCAACAGAATGCAGAGCAGTCAAAGGAACAGTGCGTGGGCACGCAGCGAAGCAGAAGGATATCTGCGGGTGGACGCAGAGTAGCAGAAGGTTAACAGCGTCTGGTCGCAGGCCACAGAAAAGAAAACTGCGTCTCTGTTTTAAGATGTTCTGTTGATTGAATTTCTCTATTGATAAGGTGTTTTGGGTTAGTTCTGTTGTTGTTGATCTGATATCTGTAGTGATCTATATCTGTTATGTACTTGTTGATCATCTGATGCTTTATGAAAAGAAGTAGGGGGTTGTAGCTCCCTTCCAGGAGTAGACTGGAAAAAGAGAGAGTTGCAGCTCTCTGCAGGTTGCAGCCTGCGTACTGGTAAAGGACTGCACCAGTACAAAATCATTGTAAAAGAAGTTTCTAAATTGAAAGAAGATAGAGACATATTGCAGCAGGTGGTTTTCACCCACATTGGGTTTCCACCTTACATCTTGTGTTCTTTGGTGTGACTATCTGTTTTTCATGCTCATTATTTTATGGTACTGACATGCTAAAATAATTCAAAGATCAAATAAGGAAGATTTATTTAATTGCTAGATAATACTGATTCACCCCCCCCCCTCTCAGTATTATTTCCAACAATTGGTATCAGAGCAGGTCCTTCAGAGAAGCTTGATCGCTTGAAGGTAGATCGTTCATCATGAGCAACTACGAGAGAGAAGCATCAATCAGGCCACCGATTTTTGATGGGACAAACTTCAATTATTGGAAGGTAAGAGTTACTGCATATCTTCAATCTCTTGGTACAGAAGTTTGGGACATTGTAGAAACAGGCTATGCTTTTCCTTCAGCTACTCCTACAGATCCAGCTGAGAAAAAGAAGTATGAAACAAATGCAAAAGCAGTCAGTACTCTATTAGGAAGTATATCCCAAACAGAATTCATGAAGGTCATGCACTTCAAATCAGCAAAAGAGATATGGGACAAAATGATCACTAGCTATGAAGGAGATGAACAGGTAAAACAAGCTAAACTTCAAACTCTCAGGATTCAATATGAGACTCTCAAGATGTATAATGATGAAAGTGTGGCTAATTATTTTCTTCGGGTAGATGAGATTGTTAATTGTATGAAAAATTTGGGTGAAGAAATAAAAGAGACTATAGTAGTTCAAAAGATTCTAAGATCATTATCCCCCAAATTTGAATCTAAAGTATCTGCAATAGAAGAAAAGGAAAATCTCCGTGTTCTCACTATGTCTCAGCTACATGGAATTCTAACTGCTTATGAAATGAGAAAGGGAGGTCCATCAGACAGAAGGGAAGCTGCTTTTAAGGCATCAGGCAAAGAAGATTACTATGAAGCAAGCCATGTTCCAGAAGAAGAGGAAGAAGAATCAAATTTTGTCAGAAGTCTTCAAAGGGGTTCTGGAAGGTTCCAAGGTAAGCTACCTTTCAAATGCTTTGCTTGTGGAAGAGTAGGTCATTATGCTGCAAAATGTCCTTATAAGGATAAAGGAAAAGAACCTGCTAGATGGAACAAGAAACAAAGTGCAAATAAGAAAAGCTACTACACCCATGAAGATAGTGATGGCTTATCAAACAGTGATGAAGATGAACAAGGTAATAAATATAAGTTGTTAATGGCATTTGAAGATGATGATTATGAGGATGTTGTAGATGTGGATAATCTCTATGATGAAATTACTAGACTCAAGAGATGCATAGAAGAAAAGAATGTGATCATTGATACTTTGCAATTTCAAATTGATGAAAAGGAAAAACATCTTGAAAAACTAGAAGGTGAAATTGTTGGTCTCAGAAAAGAAATAGAGAAAACAAAAGCTATTAATCTTAAGTTTGTCAAAGGATCTGAAACTTTGGATGAGATTATCAATGTGCAGCGGTCTCCTCTAAACAAGACAGGTTTGGGCTATAATGGAGAAACCTCTCAAGCATCCACCTCAAAAAGTTATCTTGATGCAGCAAGAAGAAATGAGCAGAAGAACAATGAAGATAATCAGGTAAAGCAGGGACGAATTACAAACAGAAACTATCAGGGACAATCCATCTTAAGGGTGAACAAAAGCTACAACCAGCCACAGGTAAAATCTTCTCAGTTTGGTTCAAGAATAGATGAAAATAGAAATTACAATCAGTTGGCTGGTAGATTCAATAACCGCAGAAGCTTCTTCAATGGACAATGCTTTTCTTGCCATAACTTTGGTCACAAAGCAGCTCAATGTGTTGCATATAAAACAATCATGACTAGGGAAGCTCAAAAACAAAGAAGTATGACAGGGATTACAAAAAGGACCTATAACAACTTTTCGGTTCTTGAAAATGAAGTTGAATGTTCTATTTGCAATAATTTTGGTCATGAAGACTTTGAATGTAGGAGCAGGTTTCAGGAGAAAAAGGAACAAGCCACAAGCACCAAAACATGGAGAATAAAGGAACCTCAAACAGAAAGATGTGGGATAGCATTTTATGCAGAAGGACAGGAAAATCTATGGTACATTGACAATGGATGTTCGAAACATATGACAGGTGATAAAGAAAAACTTGAATCTTATTCTACTTTAGAAAAGGGAAAGAAAGTTTCTTTTGGAAATGATACTCCTGCAACTATAAAAGGAAAAGGTATTGCTCCTTTAAAAGAAAAGGTCAAGGCTGGAAATGTTCTGTATGTTGATGGATTGAAGCATAATCTACTAAGTGTCAGCCAGATGTGTGATCAGAAAACCGAGGTTATTTTCAGATCGAATGGATGTCTTGTTCGTGATCTTGATACAGGTAAAATAGTACTCAAAGGCAAAAGAACTCCAAATAATCTGTACATATTTGAAGAAGGACAACAACAATGCTATCTTAGCAAGGATGAAGAGCACTGGTTATGGCATCGAAGGTTGGGACATCTAAGCTTCTCACAAATAAGGAAAGCATGCAAATATCAGGCAGTTCGCGATCTTCCAGATATCAAAATTCCTGACAACACCATATGCAGATCATGTCAGTTTGGAAAACAAACCAGGACTAACTTTCCAGAGAAAGAGGGATCAGCTAGCATGCCTCTTGAGCTAGTACATACAGATACATGTGGCCCATTCAGGAAAAGAACACCTAGAGGAGAGGAATACTTGATATTATTTATTGACGATTTCTCCAGGTTTGTCTGGTTAGGACTTATGAAGCACAAAGATGAAGCATTCGAAAAATTCAAGACCTTCAAAGCCTTGGTTGAAAATGAATCAGGTCACAAAATTAAGTGCCTCAGATCCGACAGAGGTGGGGAATTTACTTCAAATGAATTTTTCGATTTCTGTGATGAACATGGGATAAGGAGAGAATTCTCTACAGCTAGAACTCCTCAGCAAAATGGATTTGTTGAAAGAATGAACAGAACAATCCAACAAATGGCTCGTGCTATGCTTGATGAATCAGGAACTCCCGCAACTTTCTGGGGTGAAGCTGCACATGCTGTGGTTATTATTCTCAACAAGACAAATGTCCGGGTAAATAGCACTCAAACTCCTCATGAGCTCTGGAGTGGTAAAACTCCTTCGGTAAAGCACTTCAAAATCTTTGGGAGCAAATGCTATATCAAGAATACTGATGAGCAGCTTGGCAAACTTGAACCTAGAGCAGATGAAGGCATTCTTCTTGGCTATTCTCCACACAGCAAAGCATACAAATGCTACAATAAAAGACTTGGCAGAATTGTTGACAGCATTGATGTAGTGGTTGATGAGAAGGGATATATTCCTAGGCAAGTACATCATGAAGATATAGAAGAAGATGAAGGCTACCCTCAAAGACAGAATAATGAAGAAGAAGAACCCCAAGGAGAACTTCAAGAAGAACCAGAGGAGCAGACAAGAATAGAAGAGAAAACTCCATCCAGATATGTTCAGAAGAATCATCCAGAATCTCAGATTGTGGGGCAGAAAGAAGCAGGTGTACAAACAAGAAGAACAGCTGCAGAAGCCTCAAGCTATTTGGCATTACTCTCCTCTACTGAACCACAAAATGTGAAAGAAGCATGCAAAGATGAATGTTGGGTGAAAGCAATGGATGAAGAACTTGAGCAAATCGAAAAGAACAACACTTGGGAGCTGGTTCCTAGACCAAAGGATAAGAATGTTATCGGAACAAAATGGGTCTTCAAAAATAAATTGAATGAAAGTGGAGAAGTAATTAGAAACAAAGCCAGACTTGTTTGTAAAGGGTATGCGCAACAAGAAGGAATAGACTTTGAAGAAACTTTTGCTCCTGTTGCAAGAATTGAGGCCATCTGAATGTTCCTTGCTCTCTCAAGTTTTCAAAACTTCAAAGTATTTCAAATGGACGTGAAATCAGCCTTTCTGAATGGAGACTTGGAAGAAGAAGTGTACATTGAACAGCCAGATGGGTTCATTCTTGGAAATGATCCAAATCTTGTATGCCGATTGAAAAAGGCTCTCTATGGTCTCAAACAAGCTCCAAGGGCTTGGTACTACCGGTTGGACAAATATCTTCATCAACAAGGTTTCTCAAAAGGTTCAGCAGATAGCAATCTGTATATAAAAGTTGAAAATGACAAATTGCTAATACTTGTTGTGTATGTAGATGACATTATTTTTGGCAGCAATGAAGAAGCTATGAGTAAAAGCTTTGCCTCGGTCATGCAGAAAGAATTTGAAATGTCCTTGCTAGGAGAACTGACATATTTCCTTGGTTTGCAAATCCAACAAAAGGAAGGGGGAATCTTTTTATCTCAAACCAAGTATCTCAAGCAGATTTTGAAGAAATATGGCATGGAAGATGCAAAACCTGTATGTACACCCATGGTCACAGGATGTAGTCTCAGTGCAAATGATGAATCTGCAGCAGTACATCAACCAACCTACAGATCTATGATTGGAAGTTTACTATATTTGACAGGTACCCGACCAGACATCATGCATGCAGTTGGAATAGTTGGAAGATTTTAGGCAAATCCGAAGGAGACTCATCTTCAGGCAGTAAAGAGAATTTTCAAATATCTTCAAGGGACTCAAAATTATGGCTTATGGTATCCTAGAGATACAGATCTTACTCTTCATGCTTATACAGATGCAGATTGGGCCGGAAGCGTGGATGACAGGAAAAGCACAAGTGGTGGTGCGTTCTTTATGGGTTCCAGACTGGTATCTTGGTTCAACAAGAAACAGAGTTCGATTGCCTTGTCTACAGCTGAAGCGGAATATGTTGCTGCTGCATCTTGTTGCACTCAACTCCTTTGGATGATGCAGACTTTGCAGGATTTTCAAATCACTTGTACACCACCTATCCCCATCTTATGTGATAACACAAGTGCAATCAGCATCTCAAAGAATCCGGTCATGCATTCAAAAACCAAGCACATACCAATCAAGTACCATTTTCTCCGGGAACAAGTGCTTGAACAGAAAGTCAAGTTGGAGTATGTTCCTTCCAAGGAACAAGTTGCTGATATTCTTACCAAACCATTGCCCAGGGACACGTTTGAATACCTCAGGCAAAAGCTGGGGGTTGTTGATGCATCATCTTGTTGAACCTCTTCTTATTGGTGGTACAGGCTCAGGGGGAGCACATAATGCATTGTTGGCATTATGGAGAAGGAGATCTTGGAAATAGCTGCAATATGTCTCTATCTCTTTCATAGTGGTGCGTTGCTGCAGATCTGGTTCATATTCAGGGGGAGCATGCGCTTAGGGGGAGCATACCCTTTGCTCTTGATGTCAAAGGGGGAGAATGAAGCTGAAGTTTGTGAGGTTGCCATCAAGTCCAAAGGGGGAGATTGTTGGCATTACGTTTTCTGGTATGACTGTATGTTACAGATGTTGTACTTGATGGCAACTCCAGTGGTAAGGCTCTCAGTTTGATGAAAATTAAGAAGGACGCAGGCAATCGGTTCAGAAAGTGCGCCCCCGCAGGTATACCATGCAGAAACCGCGTCCAGGGACGCCGGCCGGCCGTTCAGGGGGTGCGTCCACCCAGTGCACACATTTCAAGGCAGAGAAAAGCACGTGGGGGTTTCTTGTGTGGTATCTAGCCGACGGTTTTGTGGTTCTATGGTGTCGGCTCGTGGTATTGTTCCATGTTTTGGGGAGAAGCTTGCCTATATAAAGCAAAGGAGTTCATTTGGATTGAGCAATTGTCTTGGGTTGAATATCTTATTTGGTAAGATCTAGTCCAGATCTAAAAAGGTGAATCTTCTAATGGACTGTGATCTCTATGGCGCATGAACAGATCGATAGATCTGACTGTTTGGGTTTGTTCTGAAGTCTTCATATCATTTATATCTGAAGGGTCGCAGGTTCAGTGAAGGGAAAGTGCGCCGGGACGCAGGTACTGTAAAGGGAAAGTGCGCCGAGACGCAGTACAGTAGAGAGAGACCTGCGTGGGGACGCAGGGCGATCAAGGTTTAGGTGCGTCTCTGAAGCAGAAGGACGCGGCGCGATAGTGTTTTCAGGTGCGTCTCTGTAGCGAAAGACGCGGCGCGATAGTATCCTTGGGTGCGTCCCTGAAGCAACAGAACGCAGAGCAGTCAAAGGAACAGTGCGTGGGCACGCAGCGAAGCAGAAGGATATCTGCGGGTGGACGCAGAGTAGCAGAAGGTTAACAGCGTCTGGTCGCAGGCCACAGAAAAGAAAACTGCGTCTCTGTTTTAAGATGTTCTGTTGATTGAATTTCTCTATTGATAAGGTGTTCTGGGTTAGTTCTGTTGTTGCTGATCTGATATCTGTAGTGATCTATATCTGTTATGTACTTGTTGATCATCTGATGCTTTATGAAAAGAAGTAGGGGGTTGTAGCTCCCTTCCAGGAGTAGACTGGAAAAAGAGAGAGTTGCAGCTCTCTGCAGGTTGCAGCCTACGTACTGGTAAAGGACTGCACCAGTACAAAATCATTGTAAAAGAAGTTTCTAAATTGAAAGAAGATAGAGACATATTGCAGCAGGTGGTTTTCACCCACATTGGGTTTCCACCTTACATCTTGTGTTCTTTGGTGTGACTATCTGTTTTTCATGCTCATTATTTTATGGTACTGACATGCTAAAATAATTCAAAGATCAAATAAGGAAGATTTATTTAATTGCTAGATAATACTGATTCACCCCCCCCTCTCAGTATTATTTCCAACATGGAGTATGGGCAGGTAAGGAAGGATAACAGGTACTCTACAAGCGGTTTTTCAAACTGAACAAACAAACACTTATAAAACCTATGACCTAGTTACTTCACTCTAATCTGACCTAACAACAAAAGGAAATGAACAGAAGTTTATTCGAAATGAAATACGTGAAATAATTATGCAACTAAGCAATCATAAACTAAAGCATGCAATCAAAACTGATATCAAGTTTGACAACTAAAAATCCAACACTACTAATTGCATGGTGAAGCAAAAAGACAGTATTTTTGTTGGCAGCAAAGTCACATTGGTCCCAGCTCATGATTCCACTGAGGGGGAAGTGAGATCCAAAGTACTTGGTAGCCTTTTTCTGAATATATTCCCTGTGATTAACCAATCAAGTAAATCTGAACATGAAGAAACTTTTTAATCAGCAAGAGCAACTTAAATAACAACACAACAATTAAATCTAAATAGCAGATTTTATTCTAAGAATGCAGCAAAAACACATAAAGATAATCAAAGGAGGTATTGGGTGCTTGAGATGGGCCCAACCCCAAGAGCTATAGCCTCCTAAGAGAGATTTAGAGCTGGTGCAAAGCTGGATTCATCTTTATTGAGCAAGAAAAGAAGAGTTACATCAAAACTGTCCACAAGGAGAACTTGAAAATGAGCTGAAAGCAAAGCTAATCTATTGCCTAAAAATCGAAATACAAACTAGCTAACTTTTGCCTACAAAATGACTAACCATTGGCTACAAAAATGACTAACCACTAGCTAACAAAAATGACTAATTGAAATGAGGCCCTAAGCCCTCTTATTTATACAAATTGAGGACCCCAACAGTCCTCCTAAACTTTAGGGACTCGGCTGCCGAAAACTTGTAGTTAACAACAGTCCTACTTGACTTGCTTGGCTGCCCTTGTGCTAATTGATTTGGTGGCCCTTGAACTCCGAGCTGATGGTGGAGAATTCGAGGTAAGGGCCCATAAATGAAGGGAACACCTTCCTAAAAATACTCTCCACGAATTTGGCTGCCAAGTGCTCATTTCAACCATTGACTTTGTCTCCAAATTGACCAAAAAGGCTACACAAAGCACACATTAGACTTGTTGGCATAATGACTAACCCAATTCACTCTATTAGCATAAATATAATAAAAAACATGCAATAAACTAATGAGAATGGTGGATTAAGTCGAATTAGGAGGTTGAATGAGCCCAAATAATTATCCATTTTTGGGGCTCATCAACTACCTCCAAGATTTTTGTTGAAATGGAAATTCGAATTTTCTCTATTTTGACCAAGGCAAAGTCAAACTGAGATTTTCTTGCTACATTTTCAACAGGCTGAAGTATTGAGAAGAGAGATTAGCGACAAGGGAAGTATTGATTTGTGTTGAAAGGAGTTGGAGAAGTTATAAATGAATGGAGAAATAGGGCAAACAAGGTTAAGAGAATTGGTTGTTTCCATTTCCTTCTACTTAGAGTCTTTTTTATCATCGATAAGTTTATATTTTGCTTAACTTTTTAGATTTTATCAGAGTTAAAATTCATTTTAGGGTGCACAAAAATGTTGGGTATGTGTTATATTATTTGCATGGCCATCCCCATGTGCAATAATTTCATATGCACTGAGAGTAATGTGGGGGTCATTCCCCCACCCTCCATCCCCTACCCCAAAAGAAAAAGGGTAGTTTTTTGCATATATTTTTTGATAGTTTTCCACACACGATTATTGTGGTCCATGGTAATGTAATTCAACTATGGTTGTATTCTATTCCTAGGATTAATGGATTTGGGGTTTATTGGTGCCACATGATATAGATATTGTATTGTAACATTGGAAAGATGTAATATATTGAAAAATATTTCTAGTTTTCCAAGTTTTGGGTTTCCATGGTAAGATCTCTATGTTAGATGTGTGTGTGTGTGTGTGTGATCGTGCACACATGTGCGCGATTACATTTTTTTTGGTTATGTTAATAATATGTATGCAACAATCAATTATACAAAGTTAAAAGTAACATAACAATGAAATTATCACTTGATAACAATTGACTAGCTTTACTTTGCAGTTAACGTTTCACCTTTTAAGAAATTGTATAGATTCATTGTTTGCAATGTGGATTGGGCTCAAGTCTTTCAATAGTTATCTGATATTTGTTAAACAATATATGTATCACTACAACCCTTCCTATTTACTCATTTTATTTAATTTCACTAATAACACTTAAAATTGAATATAAATTTCATTTTAAATTTTATTCTAAGAATTATGATCATGTAGCAATGAACATTTAACTTGGGATTTTCCCAATAAGATTTTATGAAATTAATACTTTTAAAATACCTCTTTTTTACCACAGATAACATTCCTTCTAAAAAAACCACCTCAATAATTCTTAACTAGTCTCATGAAGGGAAAAAGCCAATTGTTAAATCTAAAAAGAAAATAGATAGTGACATGGAAACAATTATAGAATAGTTCACACACCTATGATCAAGCTAAGCTAAAAAAAATCTAACATTGAATCAGCAAGTCCAATATTCAATTATACTAAGGCCCCCGTAGGTCCTCCAACAACTTTTTAGAAGTTTAGAGAAGAATTTTATCTCCCCAAGTGACGTAACAACCATAATAAATGTTGATGATGTTATGTTTTCCAACATAATAATATCTTGTTTTCCCACTATAGTTGCTAAAACTCCTATATAAAACATACGATATTTAAAATAGGAGAATAAAACATACGATATTTAAAATAGGAGAATAATTAATGATGAAGGAAGATGCATTACTTCCTTTCGACCTTTTGAGTTAAAAAAATGTTGAATACTTCATCCACTAAAAAAAATACATGATAATTCTAGCCAGCAAATGATATCATTAAAATATTCAGAGGATGATGCGTAAAAGCTAAGAGATTCTTTGCAAAAAGTGATGGGGTTGTATAGAGTGACTAATTTGGAAGACCCCTATATCTACGTAATGGATTTAATGGGAAAACATGGTGAACCCATTTGCATTCATTTAAAATATTCTTATAGTAGTTGTACATATTATTATTGTAATTGGTTCAATTTTCAACCAATTTGTCTCATGCTTTCAAGACATCCATTAAAAAGCAAAAAGGTTAGTTAATAAAATTATCCCTACATTTTATATGGATTTTTACTAGTTAGACATTATTTGGGAAAGTAACCTCTTTCGAGATCTAAATTAGAGCTAAACATAATTAAAATCCCAATCCATAGATGTTTTTTGTAGGCTTCGGCGGGATCTCATTTTACACAATACAATTTTACACCCTCTGCAGGGATTCGAACTTGGAAAACCATCCTCCCCAGCCATTACACCATGCACGTCATGTGCCCAATCCATAGATGTTATCAAGCAGGGTGGGAAAATAAATACAAAAGAAATTAAGCATACTATGCAATTTCTTTTTAGCTCTTTATACAAATTAATTTTCGACAAAGAATATATTGCTAAATAGTATTGGCAATTTGTATTTAAAGGAAGACCACACTTATTTGAGAATTTATGGGGTTACTACTTCTCATCTTTTGCTGAATTATGTGCCAAATACGTCAGTGCTTGGAGAAATAGCCTCTTAGACTATTCTTCAAGGCTTCCTTGGCAAAGGATTCAAGAAAAAAAAATCCTTCGCACATGATAATATGTAGATTGGACATAGTGGGCTTAGTAATTCTAAATAGGCCATGCAAGAGACCAATGCCATGCTTAAAAACAAATTTCCTTGGGGACACTTTAGGAAGCATGATCCTAAATGGACCATTGTAAAACACAGTGTTTATATTTCTATCTCTTGGCCATATGCTCATGAGCAATGGGACCATGAACTACCCTATGAAAATGCAAACTCATGGGAGGAGGTACTAATAATATTGTGTCCAAAAGATCCACCTCCCTCATAGGGCATGAGCTCTAATGAACAAACATAAAGGATTAAGCAAAAAATATTTGAACTTGAGTATTTAAAAGGGAAAGAAATAGAATAAATAATACTAGCATATATGAAAAGGCAAGACAAGAGTTGAAAATAGAAGTTGAAAAGGAAAAACTTGAAAGAGAGGAAAAATAAAATCAAGAAACGACTAAGCTAGAAAATAATCTTAAAGAAGAAAGAACAAAACAAGAAAGCAAATTAAAGGACGAAAAAGATAAGAAACTGGATGCAAAAATGAGGCAACTAGATAAAAAAAACAACGCACTGATAAACCTACATAACAACATAAACAATAACAATGTCAAACTGGTTAACCCCCAATTGACCATTTTAGTGGTTTAACTCTGGAATTCTAAGCATCCCAAAATCCAACACATCAAAAGTGAGGGCAAAGGGAAAGACATTGCAATAGGAAAAGTAGTTACTCGTATCAACCTAGAAACCATGTTGTCTTGGGGAGAAGTGAATATTCCAAACCCAATTGATAAGGAGCTAAGAGGAATAATATAATTGTTAAACAAACTCAAAGAAAGGCAGTGATTTACCTAGACAACGCAATCATTTGTATTGTTGAAGATCATGTATTAGACAAAAAAAGAGCTAAGCTAACAAAATTTCTCTCGGTTGGATTAACTATTAAACATAATGCCCTAGATAAAGGTCACACATTATATATATCTATATTCTTGAGAAAACGATTGTACTACTAGAAAATCAAGTAAAATGTTGCATTTTTGCACAAGGCTTGAATGTAATATTTATAAAGCATTTGTTAGAGAAGATTAGACTAATGTATAGATAACGAGGGATTTCTAGGTAAAAGCATTTTAATTGCGAGAGCTTAGTTTACAATTATTTGGTAGTCCTAGGATTACAAGAAATTTCCCAATATTTAGCTACATCTTCCAACCCTATGCAATATCCCTTATCAACACTAAATATTTTGAAAATCACTTTGAATTAGAATTAGAATCATAAAATTTTAGATACTAGCTCTATGTTTTAGGATATGGTAAGCAACCAAATCTATAATCAACCCTAGTTAGCCTAAGATGCCTTGGCATTGCATATATATATATATATATATATATATATATATATATATATATATATATATATATGGATATAGATATTTCCAGAAGAAAAAAAACATTGATATTTCCAGTAGAATGAAAACACAAGTACATGATATAGATGCATACAAATGCATAACTTACAAAAACACCTCAAACATCTTTTACCAAAATATGACTCTAGTCTATTTGGACCTCTAGAAGAACATATCAAGAAGTATATTTTGGCTTTTAAATGAACAAAGGTGGATAATTAATATTTACTTTATCATTTGTTCCCTTACACTTTTGTCAATAAATCCTCAACTTGGTATATCACTCTACCATTTCGATCATTAACCAAATGGGGTGTTTTTTGAAAGTTTTTCTTAGATAATTTTGGGGAGGAAACTACTACAGGATCTTTAATGGTTAAACTATCTTCATTGTTAATGTGTCCAAAAGAAAGAGTTAAGGACTTTCAGCAAATATTTACAATAACCATTAATAAGTTCAAGGCAAACACAAAACCGTCATAATAATTGCATATAAAAGTTTATACTAATGCCTTATTAACTGATATTTCAATGTTCATCAAAGAACTAGAAAAACACACTAGCTCAAAATTTTGAAGAGGCTAAAAGGCTAAATTTGAAATGATGGTGTGTAATAAAACTCACTCCTTGTTTGTTAAGAAAGAGAATATACAACCGAAGAAAATGGTTATTTTTCCTAGACCTCAACAAAAGCCAACTATAGAAGGCAATGAGAAGGATCTAATGGAATATGATACATGTTTTTTCTTCTAGGTTAAATGCCTAGGGAAAATCCTTGAGCACTTTCCCTCATGTAACCAAGGTAAACCCTGGAATATTTAGGACACAAGGTTGATCAACAACAAGGCTTAGAGCTATTACAATGATATACTTGTCATAATTAAATCTAGGTGGGGAGGATAACAATCATTCATAATGTATGATTCAAATGTTTAACTAATGAAATCATAGATATCAAGAGATATTATGGAAAAAGTACTTAAATACAATATATGTATAGACCATTCTTAAAAATAGTTGCACCACTAAAACCTCTTGAATCCCACCTGTAAATTCGAATATTTACTTGGAAGGATTAGCTATGGAAAAGTTTTGCAACTATCACCAAGAAAATCATTCAGAAAAAAGACATGTCCATAATGGATTAATGCCATGCATTTAGCTATTTATTTTTTGGATGAATGTATTCAAATAGAGGGATCTAGTGACCATGAAAAAGGATAGTTAGAGGAAGAAGTGGAAGAACAACCTAATGAGATAACTATGTTTCTCTGAAATATGTTTCTTAGTTTAAATCTAGTTTAAAATGAGGAAATAAAAAAAGAATTACACATACAAAGTGATTACAACATTTAAACTAAGGGAATTTAAAAACAAACCACCTACCAATCCTCAAAATTATAATAATGAGAATATTTGGACCATGTCCCCTACTATTGAAACTTCTTCCAACACTCCAAATACTAATAAACCGTCTATTACTAATTAGGATTCCATTACAATGGAATATAACATAGTTGAGGATATTAAGAAAATTAAACAAAATATTTCAATCCTTGATGTATGTAAGATGCTCAACCAAGAAAGTTGTTAAATGCTTTAAAACTAAATAATGATAAAGCATTTTCAACTGTCACGAAAGGTGTTACCAAAACAACAACTAATTACTTATAGAATGCAATAATAAATGTCGTTGTCTTTGGAAAAGAATCCAAGTCATAGGCTCCACCTTTTTACCAACCTTGAAATCTTTAATTAAAATGTGTAGAATTTCCTGGTGGATTCAAGGGATTCATCTAATGCAATTCCTTAGTATGTAGAAAATTGAATCCTATTCCAGCAAAGTGCTCTACTTACATTAGTCAATTAGATAGATTAGAGGTTAAGGTTATGTGAGAACTAAATGATGTTTTGATTCACATGGCCTCTAATCCTTAAGGTTCAACTAATCATTATGGTGGAGATTCTTGAAGTTTATGGTTTATTTCTCAATAGAGATTGGTCTAAAAAAATCTACTGCTATTTTGGTTTCGAATAGTCATATCTTTGCAAATAAAACCATAATTGCTTGTGAATGGTATACGAAATATATTGTTACAAATCTAGAAGAAACTAATGAACCATATTCTTATAATTTTCCAATTTTAGGAAACTAAACTCTCAATTCATTCTTTTGAAATTTCATTGTAAAATCCTCATCTATTCTTGAAAATCCACAATGTGAAACAATATTGCAATGACTATTTTTTTGTTTTGTTTTTTTTTAAACTTGGTATAATATAATTGATGTAAATATTATAGATAAAGCTAAATTAGCAGTAATTACTAACATTTGGACCCTTTTGTTTGATGGCTCCAAATCTAAGTAAGGAGGAAGAACTCATTGTCTAATAAATGATCCCCAAGGAAAACATAGTTTGATTTATTACGTAGATTAGAATTTGAATGTACAAATGATACTAAAGAAAGATGAAGCACTTGTATAGAGCTTTAAGAAAGCCATATATCTGAACATAAAAACGCTATTTTTTTTGGATAATTCAAAATTTTTGTGATACAAACAAAACATACAATTCATTGCATTATCCATGTCTTAAGAACTACCAACATGGAGTGTTAACATTAATTGACATCTTCAAAGTTTTTAATATCTCTACCTTTCTTCAAGTTGACAATATAATAGTAGGCTCATTACCTACTACTACCTGTAGGCTAGCCCCATTAGACGATTTTAAGGTAAGTAGATTTTCTATTAGGATTTTGCTGTAGGAAATACTAAGAGTGGGTCGGGGTGGGGGAATGGGTGAATTAGTATTTCGATTAATTTTAATTTCTTTATAAGCATTAAATATCACTACCACAAATCAAATAATATATTTAACAACACATCACATTACATGAAAAATACATAAGAGTTTTTAGGTGGAAACCCTTCTGGGAGAAAACCCATTGAAAGCTTTTAATATGTGTCTTAAAAATTACATCAAAAGGAAGCTCCAAATTCCAAGATTCCCCAACAATGACTGGAAGGGGGCTCTAACCCCCATGGTTTTATTAGCTCCAACTGAAAGGGTGCACTAACACCCTGATTTACCAGCTTCAATTGGAAGGAGGTTCCAACCCCTTGGTTTTATTAGCTCCAACTGAAAGGATGCACCAACACTCTAGATTTACCGGCTCCAACTAGAAGGATGTGTTAGGGCCTGGATCTACCTCAGGCTGAAGGAAGGCAGGTCTAGGGTAACATCAAACCATGCTTAATTTGGTAGCTAGCCCTACCAGGTAGGGAGAGGGCTCTCTCCTTGTCAATCTCAATTAGGATATTGTCTATTAGGGCTTGAGATGACTGAATTTAATGTAGATTTTATGCTAGGTATAGTAGCTCAAGGTTTCTGGTTGGATTTTTAGGTTTTGGTTACTGGATCAATTAGAGAAGGAAAATTGGGTCAGGGAAATCGACTCAGGGATACAGTCATGTTCTGTGGGGTGAGGTAGACAAGGGTTTATGTACTAGCAATGGATTAAAATGGTAGATTAAGACAGCTGAGGAGTTGAGGAAGGCATAAAGAAACTATGAATCCTCTTCAAACTGTTGAAAACATTGAAAACCAAATGCATTCCCAAGACAAAGCACATCAGTGTATTTTGTCTATTCACCTTGATTCATTTAGTTTTAGAAGAGAAAGATGGATTTGGATACATATAAAGCATAAGAAAAACTCATTACGAAGAAGAAACAATACATAAACTCACTATCAAAAGAATCCCATAAAAATAGCTGTGAAACCTAGTTTTATTCTTTGCCAAACTACTAATACAAATGTTCTATGAGTGCCACCACTTCTACCAAAGTCCAACCTTTACAAATGACTAAGAAATTAAATAATATAGGCAAGGAAACCACTCATGCTAGCTATCGGGGTCGAATACATGAGAAAAGGGGTGGTTTCAACAACATCTAAACTAGGAACAAGAAAATAGGCAGTGGAACAACTTGCCTCTAAAACTAAGGAAACTGATACATTCAGTTCAAAACGATGTTTGATTTGATGTATCTACCCCATCAAGTGTTTTCCATCAATATTTACATCATATTACATCATTTTCCATGAAAAATTTACCAAGAAAAGAAGAAGAAGTCAACTGCTGAAGAAACTAGGCGAAATTTGACTTTTAGGCAAAATTGACAAAAATTTGCTTGATGCGCAGTGCCACTTTAGGGAAGATTTTGGAGGCCTTCCACTCATCCAAACCAGGCCCAATATATCTTGTTGGAAAGATCTGTTTGTCTAGTTTTTGGAAAACTTTGAATTTTCTTATTTGGAGTTGATTTGTCCCTTCAAACATCAATTCTCCCAAGACTGCTTCCTGTGTGTCCAAAACGTGGCAGAGAGGGCATTTTTTGAGTGTTTTTTGCCCTTTTGGAGACCTAGTTTTGCTCCAAATGAGATGTGACTTTCATGGATTGATGTAATTTTGATGATGAATCTAGAACTACAAGCCATTTTTCAAATGGTTGTGCCAATCTAATGCGTAGTGCCAGTGGTGATGCGCATCCACTAGAATTTCCTATGTTGCATAATTCAAAAATTTGAAATTGACAAAATTGTTTCAAAATTTGCCCAGTTTTGGCTCAAATCTACTTCATGGGTTACTTTGTTGGGCTAGTGTAACATCAGCCAAGATATTAAGCTTATCCTCCCTCTTTTTTCTTTTTAAGGCCCTTCTTAATCTTGCCTTAAGTTGCTTAATCCTCATGTTGCATATCCTATTCCTCCTCAAAATCAGGCTCACTGTCCCTCTCCATTCTTGTCTCTTTGGGATGATGTGATGAAAGGTGGATTAATAGATTGGGAAAAGATGAGTATGAAGAAATTTTTAAAAGGAAAAATAGTGATCGGGTGAGGTAAGGGAGTGAGTGGAATTGATATAGGAAATAGGGTTTGATGTATGAGGGGTTTAGGGTTTGATAAAGGGGATTAAATTCTTAGGGAAAATAGGGAAAGGGAAAATAGAATCAAGGGGTAGTTTTAGTGCAATGAAGTTGGGAAAAGGGACAAGGGATTGTGGTTTTGCAATGATTTGAAATAGAGTATAGAGGCAAGCTAGGGTTTGACCTTTAGGAAGCAAAAATCATAAACCAAACATGAAAAACCCTATTTAAGCTTAGGATGTATTGAAACTTACTTGTTATTAGGTGAATGCAGCAAAAGAGTTGATGGAGGATGAATTTGGGTGAATTAGAACCTTGGCAGCTCAATGCGTACTGTGGTCCACCCAATGCGCAGCGCTGGCCTGATGCGCAGCGCCATTGTATTTTAATGAAGGAGAAAAGTGACTGATGCACAACACCCTTCTGATGCGCAGCGTCATGCTCCCAATGGCACAACGCCATGCAAACTTGCACCAAATTTCAATTTTGCTTCCCTTTTTGCTCACCCTTCCTTTAAAATGCGATTTTAGCTCTCCACTTGACCTTTTTACAATGAAATGATTTTCTATCATGATTTTGCTTTATATACCTTACACTTTAATCTTTCTTCATTTCAAACCCACTTTTCTAAAGTCTTGGTAACTTTTTCAAAAACTCTGTTTTTCAGTTTGAAGTTTGGCTCTTTTTCTTGGCAATTTGATGGACTGATGTCTTGATACTTTTGCTTTTGCAGTCGCAGGAATTGGCATGGTGACCAGGAACAGCTTCTGAGTGCTTATTACATATAAAAATAATTGAATTTACATGAAAATCATTAAATATAAAAATACTATGTTTTCCCCTCAAAGTTTGGAGGTGAAAAATATTTATTAAGCATATCAGAAGTAAACTTATGACTTTACGAACCTTCATGTGCTTGTTGACCTCTTTATTTGAGCATGATTGACAAACCCTAAGACCTAATGGTACTAAACCCTAGGACTAGTTGTTATACATGAAATGAAACAGGATGACTGTGAATGACTAAAAAAATGTGTAAACAGGTCAGCAGGTGGATGTCATAAGGGAAAATGACATGAAATCACTACCATCAATTGATCCTTGACCTAATGGAATGCAGCTGATCGAATGAGACACCTAATATGAAATGCAAAAGAGTAATTTTGATCACTGGTGGCAGTGTGAAGAAACTGACACTAAAATTGGCTCCAATGGGGATGGTAGCTCCTTGGAGGTGCCAAGAACCATATATCTCTGGGAAAAGTAGACTAGTGCCTCATCCATTGGGTAATGGAGTCAAAAACTCAAGCTGAAATTACATGACTAAATACTGATGACTCAAAGACACAAACTGACTCTGAAACTGTCTTAAAACTGACTAAAACAAAAAATGGCTCAAGACTCAATTAATTAAAACAAGTACCTACAAAGCTTTTTAATGGCAGTAGACCATTGAGACTTGTGGGCTTCAAATCATGATGACAACCACCTATCTATTGATGAAATATGTACAATCATATGAAGTGGGCCTTCCAATGTAACCAATCCACCAGATGGCTACTTACTAAAATCTTTATCTCACTTTCCCCGAGCAGGTAGAATGATGAACATGTATGCAACTCACAAGAACAACTGAAACCAAGGCTTATGCTAATGAACTAGTCAACATTCATCTTCTCTAATGCTTTCAAAAGAATGCCGAAGGGATTGTAAAAATCCTAAAGCACTAGCTTGTCTTGAGATCCAACAACAAAAATAAAAGTACTCCCTTCATTTTGATCTGAAAGAATAGTTGGTTGCTTATTGATAGGAAGGCATAGAGCAGTATAAGCTTCTGCTATTTGAGTGTTGGTTGTAAATTCCTCAACCATGAGAAATTCTGACTCGAATTCTAGCATACTGTCTCTCTCAGGCTCAATTTCATAGTCTAAGCCTTTCTTAAACAAAAAACATTCTTCAAGATTTTCAAACATGACAGCCTTATCATTTTCATGAAGGAAAACTTTACATGTTCATTGATCTATAAATCTAATTTCAAGACTGACATCATTTTCAAAAGTGGAAGAAGCTTCACTAACACCTTCTTGATGATGTGAGCACTACAAACCTGCATTAGCTTGGGCTGTAACATGACCTTTCAGGAGTTGATCTACCTCATCTTCAGACAGAGGAGATAATAATTTTTGTTTTCTTTTGCTCAAACAATTATGGTCTTCTTGAAATAACATTTCAAAACTTGAAAAACCTGGATGACAGTCCCCAATTCCCTGGTCTTCTAAAATTTGAAAACATTGTTGATCATCTTCATATGACATGGCAATCAAATTGTCATCGCACTCATCAGTCATACGAGGGAAAAGTTTAGATAGTTCTTGAAACTCAAAACTAACACTTCTATCATTTACCACTGAGTTATCCAAAAAAGATTTTTCACTTACATGAGCAAAGATCTCATCTTGTTTTTCATAAAAGGACTGGATTACCTCCTCGTGAAGACTTTGTTATAATGAAATGAGAACACTTGGATCAATAACTTTGTCTTCTTCTTTCTAGACAATCTCAACAATAGAGCTCTCCTTCATGGGATTCAAAACAAGGTACTCTTCATCATCACGATCTCAATCTAGATCTGAACTAGCCAACTTGATTTTATCACAATCTGAAATTGAAACCTGATTTCCCTGCATACTGTCATTTGTTATGAGTAGATTTGAAATAAGACCTTCTCTTTCATCATTTTCCATTGTACTTTGATCCTGCAGCAAATTTTCCCGAGCATCTTGATAAGTGTCCACTAAGCTCTTTTTACGCTGCTGAAATGGATATTCATACAGGGCTTCCATGATCTTATTATCCATGAAGTCGTCATCTTCATAAATTCTCTCAAGATTTTCAATAAAACTATAAACATGTTTGCAATAGTTCTAAACTAATATTAAGGATGGATAAGATTCTTTATACCTTTCAAAGAACATGGTATGAAAATCTTTTAAATAGTAAATACAAGCAGGCGACAAACTTTCATACCAAGATCGGGCTTCACCTTCCAGAGTGGCCATGAATATCTTCATCAAGCGGTCTTCAGGAAAATCAACCTTCAACTTGCGAATATACATGTGAAATCTAACCAGATGTAAAGCAGCATCATTCCTATCATCATCTTTAAACATAGGCAAATTCCTTTGCCAATCTATCTTCGGATTTTAATTGGGAAACTGGAATGTGATCTCGGCTCATGGGAGCATACCTTCGATCCAATGAATCCATTTTGATAACAATGAATTCTTTAGGCTACTGGTTCTTGAAGAGTGGAGTTGCCATAAAAATCCTGAACCTTAGGATTCTTCGACACTGGAGTCGCCAGGTGAATGATTTCAGCCTTCCGGTGTCTGATCGTTGTCCACCATCAACAATCAGATCTAAACTTGATACATTTTGCTAAGGAACATAAAACTACATTCCCCAGTTGATTCGCCACTATGTTAGGGCTTGGATCTAACTCAGGCTGAAGGAAGGCAGGTCTGGGGTAACATCAAACCACCCTTAACCTGGTAGCTAGCCCTACCAGGTTGGGCAGGGGCTCTCTCCTTGTCAATCTAAATTAGGATATTGGCAACTAGGGCTTGAGATGACTAAATTTAATGTAGATTTTAGGCTAGCTATAGTAGCTCAGGGTTTCTGGTTTGATTTTTAGGTTTTTGTTGCTAGATCAATTGGAGAAGGCAGATTGGGTTTGGGAAATCGACTCAGGGATACAGTCATGTTCTGTGGGGTGAAGTAGACAAGGCTTTATGTACTAGAAATGGATTAAAATGGTAGATTAAGACATCTGAGGAGTTGAGAAGGGCATAAAGAAACTATGAATCCTCTTCAAACAATTGAAAACATTGAAAACCAAATGCATTCCCAAGACAAAGCACAACAATGTATTTTGTCTACTCACCTTGATTCATTTAGTTTTATAAGAGAAAGATGGATTTTGATACATATAAAACATAAGAAAAACTCATTACAAAGAAGAAACAATACATAAACTCACTGTCACAAGAATCCCACAAAAATAGCTGTGAAACCTAGTTTTATTCCTTGCCAAACTGTTGATACAAATGTTCAATGAGTGCCACCACTTCTACCAAAGTCCAACCTTTACAAATGACTAAGAAATTACATAATATAGGCAAGGAAACCTCTCATGCTAGTTGTCAGGGTCGAATCCATGAGAAAAGGAGTGGTTTCAACAACATCTAAACTAGGAACAATAAAATAGGCAGTGGAACAGCTTGCCTCTAAAACTAAGGAAACTGATACATTCAGCTCAAAACCAATTTTGATTTGATGTATCTATCCCATCAAGTGTTTTCCATAAATATGTACATCATATTACATCATTTATCATGAAAATTTTACCAAGAAAAGAAGAAGAAGTCAACTACTGAAGAAACTAGGCGAAATTTGACTTTTAGGAAAAATTGACAAAAATTTGCCTGATGCGAAGTGCCACTTTATAGAAGCTTTTGGAGGCCTTCCACTCATCCAAATCAGGCCCAAGATAGCTTGTTGGAAAGCTCTATCTTTCTAGTTTCTGGAAAAATTTGAATTTTCTGATTTGGAGTTGATTTGTCCCTTCAAACATCAATTATCGCAAGACTGCTCCCTATGGGTCCAAAAAGTGGCAGAGAGGGCATTTTTTGAGTGTTTTTTTCCCTTTTGGAGGCCTAGTTTTGCTCCAAATGAGATGCGACTTTCATGGATTGATGTACTTTTGATGATGAATCCAGAACTACAAGCCATTTTTCAAATGGGTGTGCCAATCCAATGTGCAGCGCCGGTGGCGCTGCGCATCCACCAGAATTTCCTTTGTTGCATAATTCAAAAATTTGAAATTGACAAAATTGTTTCAAAATTTGCCCAATTTTGGCTCAAAGCTGCTTCATGGGTTACTTTGTTGGGCTAATGTAACATCAGCCATGATATTAAGCTTATCCTCCCTCTTTTGCTTTTTAAGGCCCTCCTTAATATTGCCTTAAGTTGTTTAATCCTCATGTTGCATATCCTATTCCTCCTCAAAATCAGGCTCACTGTCCCTCTCCATGCTTGTCTCTTTGGGATGATGTGATGAATGGTGGATTAATATATGGGGAAAAGATGAGTATGAAGATATTTTTAAAAGGAAAAATAGTGATGGGGTGAGGTAAGGGAGTGAGTGGAATTGATATAGGAAATAGCATTTGATGTATGAGGGGTTTAGGGTTTGATAAAGGGGATTATTTTCTTAGGGAAAATAGAATCAAGGGGTAGTTTTAGTGCAATGAAGTTGGGAAAAGGGATAAGGGATTGTGGTTTTGCAATGATGTGAAATAGAGTATAGAGGCAAGCTAGGGTTTGACCTTTAAGAAGCAAAAATCATGAACCAAACATGAAAAACCCTAATTAAGCTTAGGATATATATCAACACTTACTTGCTAGGAGGTGAATGCGGCAAAAGAGCTAATGGAGGATGAATTTGGGTGAATTAGAACCTTGGCAGCTCAATGCGCAGTGTGGTCCACCCAATGCGTAGCGCTGGCCTGATGCGCAACGCCATTGTATTTTAATGAAGGCGAAAAGTGACTGATGCGCAACACCCTTTTGATGCGTAGCGCCATGCTCCCAATGCACATCACCATGCAAACTTGCACCAAATTTCGATTTTTCTTCCCTTTTTGCTCACCCTTCCTTCAAAATGTGATTTTAGCTCTCCACTTGACCTTTTTACAATGAAATGATTTTCTATCATGATTTTTCTTTATATACCTTACACTTTAATCTTTCTTCATTTCAAACCCACTTTTCTAAAGTCTTGGTAACTTTTTCAAAAACTCTGTTTTCAGTTTGGCTCTTTTTCTTGGCAATTTGATGGACTGATGTCTTGATACTTTTGCTTTTGTGGTGGCAGGAATTGGCATGGTGACTAGGAACAGCTGCTGAGTGCTTATTACATATAAAAATAATTGAATTTACATGAAAATCATTAAAATATAAAAATACTCTGTTTTCACCTCAAAACAAAGTTTTGAGGTGAAAAAGATTTATTGAGCATATCAGAAGTAAACTTATGACTTTATGAACCTTCATGTGCCTGCTAACCTCTTTATTTGAGCATGATTGACAAACCCTAAGACCTAATGGGATTAAACCCTAGGACTAGTTGTTATACATGAAATGAAACAGGATGATTGTGAATGACTAAAAAAATGTGTAAACAGGTTAGCAGGTGGGTGTCATGAGGGAAACTAACATGAAACCACTACCATCAGTTGATCCATGACCTAATGGAATGTAGATGATCAAATGAGACACCTAATATGAAATGAAAAAGAGTAATTTTGATCACTAATGGCAGTGTGAAGACACTGACACTAACAGGATGCTCCAACACACTGCAAGCTCCAACTTGCTATGGCACCACCCTACCACCCTAAAGTGTTTTCAAGCTCCAAATTGAAGCAAAGTTCACTCTCCGCCTTGCACCACCCATCCACCCAAAAAATAAAAGATAGAAAAATAAAATGTGGGCTCCCATGCTAGGGAAAATGACCCACGTAAAATGATATTCAAATGAACCCTTATTGTTGTCTTTTTTGATATATGCCCAATGGTGTAATGTCAACAAACTTGCCAAATTGTTAAGATGGTAGAGGACTACTTCTAAAATCTTGCATCAAAATTCAAGACAATTCAAGTACAAATTGAAAACAAAGTTGAGCTCATACCTTAGATGTTTATCAAATTAACCCTATTGTTAAGATGCACTTTCTCTACCACTTATTCTTTAGATAAATACTTCCTTTTAATTGAAGTCTTGTAGTTTCCCTTCTCAATTCTTTACTAGCTCTACTTTTTATTTCGGTCATTGAAAATTACTCTTAGAAAAATATCAAAATTGGTCTTTGGACCTTGAATTACCCATAGAAATGAGGTCTTAAATTTCCCTTAAAAGAGGCTTAGATTTTATCTCATTGGTTTAATCTGGACCTAACTAGCCCTTATCATTTGTCCTTATATTCATACACAAAAAACATAAATAACAGTAGAAACAACCCTAACTTGACAGACTTTAGATTAAGTCAAATTTCTAGCCCAAATTCAACTTCAAGGATCACTGAGTTATGTCACACGTCTATGATATTCCCACTTAGCAATATTGCTACGGGGAAATATCAATTTTGCCAATTTTGTCATATTTTGCGTTTACACATAGGAAAAGTGGGTTATGGGACCCCACTTGAGTTTTTGGAGCTAAGAAATAGCCCAACTTAGGAGAAAAGGGAAAATCAAAATGTTAGTGGATGGTGGGGACCACTCTTAGGAGGAAATATGGCCCCCCTTGGAAATATGCATTCCATGGAGGGAAAAGATGAGAGGTTCGATGAAGGGGTCGCACATGGGAAATTGGGAGGCACAATGACAAAATAGGAGGAGGCACTCATTTTGGACATACTTTATCATTTGAGCATTCACCTTAACTAGCACGCATGAGTTGGAGGCCAAGTATTCATGTGTTGTTGAGAACAAGAGATTTTCAGGAGAGAATATCACCCTTGCTTCAATGGACTTTGAGTGCCAGCCCTATGAGGAAATTTCCATCATTTTTAGATCGATCTAGGAGAATTACAACGTGTGTGTGGAGAGAGTTCAGTAGTGATTACGTAGGGCTTGCACCACTCCTTTTCGTGCCACATGTGGGACACAAGGAGAAGAGGAATTTTGGGGGTGTTCAACAACATCACTTATAGGTGGGTCAAAATACCCAACAAGTGGAGGAGCTAGGGGGAACTGCGCTGAAATTTCGAGGTCAACATTTGGCCAATTCCTTCATGGGTTTTTGTGGGTTATTGGAGTAGATTCTGAGATTAGTTTCCCAAAATTTTCTGAGCAACAGAGGAGGCCCTAAAAAGCATTTCTTGTAGATAGTAGTTTAGTTTCCTAGGGAGATCATTGCAGATCCATAGAGAGATCAAGAAAAAACACTTGGGGACTTTATTTCATCACTTGGGCTTTGCTAGCTTGCCTTGAGAAAGCCTAGGTGCACACTTTCCAAACACCAACTTGTAACCCCATGATTTTATAATCAAATGGCTCAAAGAAGCACAATTTTTGGCTCAATTCATGGGGTCTAATCTGTGCGAAAATTTCACGTGTTTTTGCTGCGTTTTCTTTTTATCATTATATATTTCCATTAGGAATATTACAGAGGTATCAGAGCTCATAGTCTTGGTTGAGCTTGTGGGAGCAATATCTTTCTATGACACATGAAGACCAACAGAACGTGACTTACCAGAGGTAGAGGTACACGAGCAGAGAGAGGCAATTACAAATTACCCCAGATCCAGTGATAGTTGAACCAGAGGTTGAAAGGCCAAACATGGGAGATAATGAGGGATACAAAAGGAGTAAAGAGTAGGATTTTTCCCAACACCTTCTTAAGGTCGTTCAAAAATTTTCTAAGTGTATTGAGGAGTTGATGCAAAAAACATGCAACAACAACCAGGGCAAAGAGGTTCAAGGGGAATTCCAATTTGGTGAGGGCTCCGACACTTCACATCACCACAAGGTTAATGGCCCCAACTCACCACTCATTCCCAATACACCAACCAAGTCCATTATCCCATGTTTGTAGCATTTAAGTGCTGGAGGGCCGCAAGGGAAAGAAGAGATGCCCATGCGGGACTTTTTTCTGGAGTATGAGTCTTATGGGCCCAACGTTAGAGATGCTATTACCTTCAAGGAATTTTTCCAGTTGAAGGGTAACAACAGGGGGGAAGGGCAAGGCAGAGGAAGCTACACACATGGTATCGATTTGCAGCACACCATGGGGATATTGTTCCTCCTAACTTTTGATGGTTCACCCAAGAGCTCAGTGAAAGCATGGGTTGAGACTTTAGATGTCTACTTCCAACTCAATCAGTTGACATAGGGGGAGGAAATTAAAACTACCACATTTCACTTAGAGGGAGAAGCCCATGATTAGTGGTTCCATGGGCTAACCACAATGGGGCAAGCATAAGTTACAACCTATGAGGATTTCACTAGGAGGGTATTGGAGAATTTTGAGAGGAGAGACCTGAAGGAGCATTTTGGTGAGTTGACAAGGCTCAAGCAGAGGGGGAGCATTGAGGTCTACATCTCCAAGTTTCTAATATTTTTAGTGACCGTTCCTGATATATCAGAGGCCAAGAGGGTTTTCATGATTGTATAGGGGCCATCAGAGACATTGAGGGGATTGGTGAAGTCAAACATGCCTACCACCTTGCAGGACGTGATTGGGAGAGCGTGAAACTTGCATGATGCTCTACCCAAGACTATAGTATCGATACCACCCAAACAAGGGTTTTAATAGAGGGGGAGAGACACCAGGGATCCACCACTGAGAGCCAACCAAGGGCGTGGATAGTTGGATGAGGAGACCCAGAGAGACCTCCAAAGGAGGAATTTATGTTTCACTTGTCAGGAACCATGGGCACCAGGCCATAGATGCATAATGAGCAAGGCCCACTACATTGAGGTCTACCCTGACAGTGACTAAGAGGACGATGTAGAGTTGGAGGCAGGTGGAGATGACATCATGGCACATGTGGAGAGGGGACCACTGATGAGCCTCATCATTGAGTAATTATATGGGCCTTAATTGGCCTTAATTCACCTCCTAGCTTAGTCAAACCAACTATTCTCACAACTTATTGCATACTTTTGATTATATTTTGCTTATGAGATGAGTTAGAGTTGAATATTTTGCTTTGTGGTCTAATGTGCATGTAATGCAGGAATAAAGGATAAAAGCAAGGAAAATGCAGGGATAAAAGATAAAATCAAGGAACTATGGTAAAAGACCTTGGTAAAAACTCGAAGGGGACAAGGGAGAGGAATTACAGGAGGTAAATCCTCCTCATTTACTGCCCCTCCATTTGAATATCCATCCATCAGCTGAAAGTACAAAAAAACCCCTTCCTAGAAGGCATTCAAGCAAGTGAAAGTGAAAACAAGCCAAATCAGGAGTACTAGAAGGCAGCCAAGCAAGTGAAAGTACAAGCAGCCTCCCTACTAGAAGGCAACCGAGCTAGTGAAAGGGAAAGCACGAGTTTATCATTGAGTTGGGAGCTGTGCCTCCCTAATTTTGAAGGAAGTCGTTGGATACTTCAGATGTGTAAATAGAAGGGCTTAAGACCTCATTTTTTTAGCCATTTAGCAAGCATTAGGAGTATTTTGACTTTTTACTCTACTTTGTGTCTAAGTGCAGACTTGTAACAATTTTGATGTAATACAATGTTCTTTTATAATGAAGATGAGTTTTGTTTTGAGCCAGCACTGAGTTAACTCAGAGGGTTGAAGCTCTTGGGTTAGGGCCCGACCCTAGCAGCCAAAGCTCCTCTTTATTGTATTGTTAAGTAGCATAGTTTCCTGTTTTCTGTTCATTTTCTTAAGTAGTTCATTTCCATTCCAAAGGTTTATTGTTTAACTGTTCATCTGCTTAAATAGTTGCAGTCTCATTACAGTAGTGCAGAGTAGATAATTTATGATTTCATTTAGTTAGCAGGTTAGCAAAGAAAATATCCATAAGGTTGTCCATAGGTGTCTCGACCTTGCCTCCTCCCTTTGGGACCATGACGTGAGGAAGAAACCCGACAGCAACCCCAAAAACATAGAGTTTCAGTTTTGCATGAAGTTTGTCGTTTAACGCAGTCACTGGTTCATTACAATGTTACTTGGTTCATTTCATGGTCATTCAATAATTTCATGGTCACCTGTTCCTTCACCCTCTTCTTGTCATTTGATCTCCCTCACACACCCATTTCATTCTCCTTCAGCACGAAATGCTTAGCGGAAGCTGATAATTCATGTTTAAATTAATTTTACCGGTAGATTGCCTTTCACAAGGAAAATTGACCAATCACTGCCCAAATTCACTTTTAGCATTTGAATATGTGCACTTTAAATCCCAACCATCGATCTACCTTGTCGGATCCTATGACTATCGCACACCCGCTCGCCAACCAACTCGGTCAAGTCTCCACTGTTGATCTACCTAGATAGTTCTGACGGCTATCGCACCATATCACGTGGATTTTTGTCCAATCGTTATTTGCTCGAAGGCACGCATAAGAGTGGTTTCCCTGTGCTACGTGTCTCCCGAGGAGGCTAATCGCGTAAAATTTTGGAAAATTTCTTATAGCTTTGAGGGCACGCGATAAAAAGCTTATCGCCCTCTAAACCCGCTCCGTCATTTCCACACATTCCTTGTGCCCACGCTCTAATCTCCGCCATCCATTTTTTGATTAGTCCTGTCCATCTATATTTGAATTAGCCTTCGTGATATAATCACAGCCGTTCATCTACTTCGTTACCCTGTTCATTCACCTATTCACCTAAGCCTCCTGTGATCCGATCTCAGCCGTTCATTTACCTTTCACCCACCTGATCCAATGGTTCTCATGCACTGTTGCTCCCTCACGTCCTTCTTTCGCCAATTTCATCCTCCGACTGCTCTTCCACTTAAACACAGACTTAGCTTAGTTTCCTTTGCTTACCCCTTAGTCTAGTTTTGATGCTTTTACTTCTGTAACTTAGATAATTAGCATTAGATTAGTGTTTTTCTAGTAATTCTGCTTAGCATAGTTGTTTAATTGGTTAGCTAGGGTTTGGTGTGAGTTAGCATTACAAGTTGTTTCCTTCATTACTGCAGTAGAGTAGCTCCCCCTTAGAATAAATTTGCTCTTCTTCCATCAAAATCAAGCTTCTTCTGACCCTATAGAAGTCTGGCTTGGAACCCCTGGGGTCTCTTGCAAATGAGTAGTGACAATAGGCAATACCTTCACTTCTACTTGTGCATATGGCCCTGTCACCTCCAAGTTTGTACGAACCCCGGGTTGATAAGTAAAGATGGTAGCCCTAGGAGTTGTAGCATTCTTACTACAATACCTAGGCTCATCACTTTTTGGTGTCGTTGCCTAGGAGGTGTCAGATTAGGAGTGATTACTGCTCCTTCTTCTATTTTATAGTCTCTAACTTTCTTTTCTTATACTTCTAGTCTTCAATTTTGTTCCATTAGTTTATTTATGCAAAAGTAATCTAGTTTCTTTCTTTCATTTTTCATTTATCTGCTTTCCTTTCCATTTTACAAGTAGAATTTCAATTCAGAAAGTAGTTTCCTTCTTATTAATAATTTTTCATTCAATTAAGCAATTTCATTGTGCAAGTAGTTTTCTTTCTATCAGTAGTCTTTCATTCAACAATTTCAATTTAGTAGGTAGTTTCCTTTTTGTTAGTGGTTTTCATTCAATCAACAATTTCATTTTTGCAGAGTACTTTCCAGCTTTAAAGAAAAATCTTACAAAAAAATAGAAACATTTCCTTTCATGCCTCGTAGGAATAGGGATAATTCAGGAAAATTCTTGTCAAATACCCCCACTGCATCCAATAGTCAACCTTCTTTCTTCTTCACTGACGGTGAATTGGAATACCCTTTAGGTGAGCAACCTTACCTATTTGAGGAACCTATAGGGGAAGAAGAAGAGGAAGAACCCATTCCTACTGAACCAATGGTTGAAAACCAAAATGACAGAGGAAATAGAGAGAGGATTGAGAGTGCCTTCCCCATTAGGGAAACCAATGGGGACACTAAAATGAAGAATATAAGTGCCTTTTCTCTACCTCATTTCCATGGCTTGACCACAGAGGACCCTGAGACTTTCTTGTTTGAGTTTACTTTTATATGTCGAACCTATTACTATACAAAGGATGAGCAAAAGTTAAAATTGTTTTCGTCTACCCTCAAAGATGCAACATTGCACTGGTCCATGGGTTTACTTGGAGATAGCATCATAACTTGGGCTCAGATGAAACATGCCTTTAACAACAAATATAGGGACTAATTTAGGTCAAAATACACTAAAGAAGAGAGTTTTAGGATGACCATAGGCCAAGATGAATCCTTAGAAGATTATGAAGAAATATTATAGCTCAGTTACAAAAGGGCCAAGTGCACACTTGACCCTGAGTTACTGAAGTTGGTCCTGCTTAGGGGAGTAAGGGAGGATATCCTAGATACCTTGCATTTGTTAGTAGGAGGAGATATCTACCAACTACCCTATGTGGATATCAAGACTGTCTTTAGATACCATTCTATGGCAACCAGGAAAACGAGTAGGAGTAGTCAACCTATGGCCAGTACATCATCTTCCAACTCATCCATCAAGGGTGAAATTGGAAATATGCTGGAGGAGTTCAAAAGTGAGATGCTGCAAACCCTTGCCTTGCAATTGGATTCCATGAATATCAAAAGGAATCAAGAGGAAGCATAAAGATCCTTGGCCATCTTTTGTCCTAGATGCACCAGGAGGCATCCTAGGAATGAATTCCCATTGAACTGTATTGAGATTTTCTCAGTCTATGAAGAAAACCACTCCACAGACAAGTCCCCTTCTTTACCTGGACCCAAATTTGTATATCAAGGAGCTAAAGGGGTCACTGAGCAGCTTTGCTACATCAACCAAAGGAGACCTCATGGGCCTAGATCATACCATCAGGGTATGCAAGGATCATCCCATGCATATTACAGACCCAACCAAACCACATCTATACCTTCTTGGGGAACCCCTGCTCAACCTTCCTGGTCTACACCCCCTCCTTGGTCCTATGCACCTCAGTATCATTCCCAGCTAGCCAGCCAGTCATTTCAACCTTACATTCAGCCACAACACCAGTGGAATACCCCACCCTAGGGGTGGAGGCCCCAAGTCAACAATGTTCTAGCCCTATTGCCTCCACCACCTACCCAACCACAAATCCTACACTCTACTCCACCTAGGCAACCCCAGATACTTGCCCATCCAAATCCAAACCCAAACAATAGGCAGGCTCGACAAGGATACGGTGGAGAGACATCATACCCAGCTTATGCTGTAGAAATCCAGGAGATCAACCTAAGATCTGGGAGAATTCTCCCAGATAACTAACCTCCCTCTCCACATAGGGAGGTTGAGGAAGAAAGAGAGGAAAGAAACCTTAAAAAAAACCACCCTTTCCTAAAAGATTACCCCAACCACTCCATCCTGCCCCAGAAGAAATTGAACTTCTGGGAGAATTGAAAAACCTATGTGTAAAGATCCCCCTTCTCCAGGCAATCAAAGATGTTCCTATTTACAATAAATTGATTAAGGAGAAGTGCTTTAAGCCTCCAGTAAGAAGAAAAAGGGATGCCCCTACCATTAATGTCATTGGGTAGTTTTCTGACTTAATTCTGGGGCAGGTAATATGTCCAAAATACTTAGACCCTGGAAGCCCTGTAATTTATGTGCACATTAATGGCACCATTGTCCCACACACTTTGATTGATTTTGGGGCTGCCATTAATGTGATGACCAAGGACACCATGCTCAAGCTTAACCTCCAAGGATCATTAAGGAAGACCACAACAGTGCTGTAGCTTGCAGACCATTCCATAGTCACCCCTAAGGGAATTGTGGAGGATGTGATGGCCTCCATTAATTCCTAGGAGTACCCTGCAGACTTCCTAGTTCTCCAGCCTAAGTATAAGCTTATTGGCTACCCTCTCATCCTTGGGAGGCCATGTTTTGCCACAAATGATGCCTACATTAGCTGCAGAGCTGGGAATATGACCATCAAGAATGGGCATATGTCCAAACAGTTAGTCTTATACCCTCCTGCTCAACCCTCCCTAGAACATGATTTACCTTTATGGTTGGAGGAGGAGGAAGAATATGAGCTATATTCTGCCCAACTTTATGCTATGAAAGCAATCATAGGAGGAGGACAACAAGATGAGGATAACTTAATTGAACACCTGGTCCAAAGTCCAACTTCTAGTTCAATACCCTTAGAAGAAGAAGTAAAGGAAACACTGAAGAATCATCAAATTGACTTATTCTTGGCTTATTCCAACCCACTCCAAGTCAAAAACATAGAATTTGGCCCAAATAAAACTTTTAAGATTAATCCATCTCTTTCTACTTTAGAAGAGGAACAACTATGCAAATTGTTGAAAGAGAACCTAGAAGCCTTCGCTTGGAGCTATAAGGAAATGAAGGGAGTACACCCCTCAGTGTGTAATCACCACATATACGTCAAGGAAGGTTGCAAGCCAGTCAGGAAACCACAAAGGAGGATGCATCCAGCCCTTAAAGACATCGTCAAAGAAGAACTGCAAAAACTGTTAGATGCAGGGTTCATTTACCCTATCTCTGACAGTGAATGGGTCTCCCCTTTAGTGTTAGTTCCTAAGAAGAATGGTATGTGGAGGATTTGTGTCGATTATAGGGATTTGAACAAATCCACAAAGAAAGATAATTTTCGCCTACCCTTCATTGACCAAGTGCTAGATGGCCTGGCATGGAAGAATTTCTTTTCTTTCCTAGATGGATTCAGTGGGTACAACCAAATCGAAATCTGCCTAGAAGACCAAGATAAAACCACATTCACCTATCCTTGGGGTAATTTTTCCTATAGGGTCCTTCCTTTTGGCTTATACAATGTGTAGGTTTTAACCCCATATAGAAATTACCTGCATACAAATTCTAAAACACAGAAAATAAACAATGCAAGAGCATAACACATAAAACACATATACACAGAGATTTTCCCCTGGATCCCAAAATTAGGACTACCAGCTTGATTTTTCATTATGTTCCTTTCAATGTTACAATACATATTTATACATGCCAAAGCATCCAATACCATGGACCGAAAACCATCGCATCCAAAACCATGGACTGAAAACCATCATGTCCAAAACCATGTGCGAAAAATCATGCAAAAAACCATAGGTAGGTTTTCCCAACCTAATATAGGGTCCAAAAACAAAATTTTCTAGGGTGCTGCACCCAACCCCACAGAGTGGAGTTACCTACACCCCACAAACCCCCTATGACCCCCCCCCCGCGCTACGCAATCAGTGAAACGAGGGGGGGCCTCAACCCCCCTTTCTAACACCCTAGTTAACTACGTGGGCTAGTCGTGGAAAGAATATAACACAACCCAAAATTCTCCCACTTGTTGTTTTCTTTCCATAGGGGGCCACAAGAGAGCTTAGTCATTTATCCAGACCTGCAATGCCCATTGTTTCTCTACACCAAGAGAACTTCTCAGAGCTCACAAATATTTTCAATGCATCTGTAGTATTCTTCAAAGTGTCCACCTTTACCAACAACACCTTTTTTTCTTCTATCATATCCCTCAGAAAGTGATACTAAACATCAATGTGCTTTGCCTTTGAATTTTATTCACGGTTCTTTGCCAAGAAAATTTCACTTTGGCTATCACAGTCTATCCTTATAGCTCCCTATACTAAGCCCATACTTGAACATAATCTCTACAACCAAACTGCTTCCTTGATTGCATGAGTGGCTGCCATGTATTCTGCCTCTGTAGTTGATAGTGCCACTACAGATTGTTTCTTAATCATCCAATTGACTGCACCTCCAAATAGGTTAACACATACCCATTTGTAGATCTTCTTTGATCTAGATCTCCAGCCCAGTCCGCATTAACAAAGCCATGAATATCCAACACTCTGTCCAATCCTAGTCTTCCTTGGTAGCACAAACCATAATCACTAGTGCCATGCAAATATCTAAAAACCTGCTTCACTACTGTCCAGTGCTCCTTCCCTGGTTTTAATATAAACCTGCTCAATACTCCCACTACATGTGCAATGTTTGGTCTAGTACAGATCATCTCATACATCAGGTTACCGACTGCACTTGCATATGGAAATGGGACATGTCCTCTTCCTCTTCTTGTGTCTTGGGACACTATTTAGTAGATAACTTTACACCTACAGGAATAGGAACCTTCACTGGTTTACTATCCTGCATATTAAGCCTCTACAATATTGTCTTGACATACTTCCTCTGCTTTAAGCAGCGCTTCCTCTTTGTTCGATCTCTTTTAATTTCCATGCCCAAAATATAGTTTGTAGCACCAAGATATTTCATGTCGAATTTAGAGGACAAATTGGTCTTCAAATCATAGATAATTTCTTCGTCATTTCCAACCAGCAACATATCATCCACATTCAAGACCAGATAAATAACATGATCACCAATTAATTTAAAATACACACAGTGATCTGCTTTGCTTCTGGTGAAGCCAAGTCCTCGTATAAATGTGTCAAATTTCTGATACCACATCCTTGGTGATTGTTTTAACCCATACAGAGACTTCTTTAACTTGCATACCAAATCTTTCTTACCCTTCACCGCAAAACCTTCAGGTTGCTTCATGTAGATCTCCTCTTCTAGATCCCCATGAAGAAATGCTATCTTCACATCCATTTGTTCCACCTCAAAATCAAAAGTAGAAGCAACAGATAAAAGTAATCTAATAGAAGTTACCTTGGCAATAGGAGAAAAAATATCACCAAAATCAATTCCTGGCACCTAGGAATAACCTTTTTCTACCAACCAAGCTTTGTATTTCTCCAACTTTGCTTCTACATTTGTCTTCTTGAACACCCATTTGCTACCAATGGGTTTCCTTCTAGCCGGAAACTCCACCATATCCAAAGCCTCATTTTTGTGCAAAGATGCCATTTCATCAACCATGGCTTCTTTCCAGTGTTTTCTATCATCTGAATCTACTGCTTCCTTCACAATTCTGGGATCATCATCAGTAATAGATAAAGAAAAATTTGAACAGAAAATAGATGGACTATACCTTTCCGACTGCGTTCTTTCTTGAACTGGTCTTCTCATACCTAGAGTTTGTGGTTCTTCATCTTCTGATTCCTCCTCTGTTGTAGAGTCTGATTCCTCCTCTGCTGTAGAGTCTGATTCTTCCTCCTTAAGCTCAAAATCTATCTTCTCAGGTTCCTTTGGTTGGACTTCATGTTTAAAAATATCTTTCACCTCTCTAAACACCACATTTGGGCTGTACACAACCTTCCTTGTTACTGGGTTCCAAAGCTTATAACCCTTTAAACCTCGTTATACCCAATAAAGATGCACTTTTCAGATTTACTATCCAACTTGGTTCTTTTCTCCTTTGGAACATGTACATATGCATCACATCCAAATACCCTCAAATGTGAAAGAGAAGGTTTCTTACCAGTCCATACCTCTTATGGAGTCTTATCTTCCAATGCTGATGAAGGTGATCTATTGACCAGGTAACATGCAGTCTCCATCGCCTCTGCCCATCATTCTTGTCCTAACCCAGCACCACTGAGCATGCTTCTTGCCCATTCCATCAACATCTTGTTCATTCTTTCTGCAACTCCATTTTGATGAGGTGTATATGGAGTAGTCTTCTACCATGCTATACCACACTTCTTACAGAATTCTTCAAATTCCTTACTGCAAAACTCTCCACCGTTATCTATCCTCAGCACCTTTATCTTCTTCTTTGTCTGGTTTTCCACCAGAGCCTTAAATTTTTTAAACCTGTCAAAGACTTCAGATTTCTTCTTAAGGAAATATATCCATGTATTCCTTGAGAAGTCATCTATAAATGATACATAGTACATAGACTTACCCAGTGATGGAACCTTCACAGGTCCAAACACATCACTGTGCATAAGCTCTAATATATGTTTCTCCCTCTCACCACCAGAGGGGAAACTCACCCGATTCTGCTTCCCATATACACAATTTTACAGAAATCAAAATCCAGAGAGCTATTACTCATACCTTCTACCATATCTTTACCATGAAGTATTCAAAGGCCCTTCTCTCCAATATGTCCAAGCCTTTGATGCCAAAACATGGTCTTTTCTCCAGAGACCACTAGATTTTCTGCTCCACTTTCAGGAACCACAAAACTGTTGCACCCATCAATAATAGTTCTACCTTGCAGCTTGTACAGAGTTCCAATTAAAACTCCCTACATTAATACCAGTGCTCCTCGAACCATTTTGTTTGTATCCTTCTCGAACATTGTTTTTACACCTGCATCATCTAGCTTCCTTACATAAATCAGATTTCTGGCCAATGCAGGAATATGCAGAACACCCGGAAGTGTTCTAACCCTTCCACCTTGCAGCTTCAACTTTACTTTTCCATGACCAACGATTCTATCCTTCCTATCATCCCCGAAGGAGACATCACCACCATCATATTTCTCATACTCGCAGAACCACTCTCTATGGGAAGTGAAGTGAAAGGATGCACCTGAGTCAATCAACCATGCATCATGATCTACATGTGTACTTAAAGAAGCCAAGTACATATCCCCACCTTCATCTGAGGTGGTTTTCACCTCTGCAGAAGGAGCATCATCAGATTCCTTTCCTTTGTCAGGAGATTTAGATTTACAATCCCTTTTGTAGTGCCTTTCCTTTCCGCATTTCCAGCACACCACCTTTATAGGTTTTCCTGGAGATTTAGATCTCACTCTAGATTTATATCTCCCACTCGATGACTTATTTTTCTTTCTAATTTGGGACTATCCTCGTATAGACAATGCATCACGATTCTGTCTCTCCATATCTTTCTGTCTCATCTCCTCCATCAGCAAGGATGAGACTATTTCATCAAACTACAAGGAAGTTGCATTGCTGCCTACTGCAATAACCAGACTATGCCACAAATCTGGTAGAGAACACAACAAACTGATGCACTTATCTTCATTTGAAATTTTAACATCAACAGATAATAATTGACTTACCACAGTATTAAATGCATTCAGATGCTCTATCACCGAGTCTCCATCTTTCATCCTTAGGCTATACAACTTTTTCCATAGGAAAAGTTTATTCACTAGAGACTTAGATTAGTACAAAGTCCCCAACTTGTCCCACAAAGCCTTAGCTGTAACTTCCCCTGATACATTCAACAATATTGAATTTGAGACACACAATCATATTGTGCTCTTTACCTCCCGATCTAACTTCTTCCATTCTTCATCGAACACTCCCGTTGGTTTACTACCCGGATCTACCGTGATCCATTTATCTTTATCCACCAACAGATCCTCCATCTTGAGTTTGCACAACTCAAAACTCTGACCATTAAATTTCTCAATCTCTATCTTTCCACTGCTCGCCATCTTCTTTCACCACCAAAATCGATCTCGCAGACCTCCCACTGAACAGGGTCTACCACGAGCCCGAGTGAAACCCCTCAGCAACAAAGGCATCCCCTTGAAGCCAAAACAACTCTGATACCAAATGTAGGTTTTAACCCGTACAAAAATTACCTGCATACGAATTCTAAAACACAGAAAATAAACAATACAAGAGCATAACACATAAAACAAATATACACAGAGACTTTCCCCTGGATCCCAAAACCAAGAATACCAACTTGATTTTTCATTATGTTCCTTTCAATGTTACAATATATATTTATACATGCCGAAGCATCCAATACCATGGACCAAAAACCATCGCGTCCAAAACCATGGACCGAAAACCATCATGTCCAAAACCATGTGTGAAAAATCATGCACAAAACCATAGGTAGGTTTGTCCAACCTAATATAGGGTCCAAAAACAAAATTTTCCAGGGCGCTGCCCTGGACCCCATAGAGTGGGGTTATCTGCACCCCTCAAACTGTCTGTGACCCCCCCCCCTACACAATCAACGCAACGAAGGGGGGGCAGAGTGACCCCCTAGTTAACTACATGGGCTAGTCATGGAAAGATTATAACACAACCCAACACAATGCTCCTACCACTTTCTAGAGAGCAGTCTTGAGTATTTTTGTTGAACTAGTGCATGACGTTGTGGAAATCTATATGCATGATTTTACACCTTATGGCTGTAATTTCCAAGAAACCCTTACTAACCTAGGAAATGTATTACGCAAATGCATTGAAATGAACCTGTCTCTCAGTCCAGAAAAATGTGAATTCTTAATGACTGAAGGGACTGTGCTAGGTCATTCCATATCTCAGCAAGGACTACAGGTGGACCCAAACAAAAGCAATCATCCAAAGGGTTCCACCTTCACAAAAGCAGAGATATGTCAGGAGTTTCTTGGGGTTAGCTAGATACTACAGAAGGTTCATAAAGGACATCAGGAAGTTAGCCTCTCCTTTGTTTGGATTGTTGGCCAAAGATTAAGAATTTATATGGTCAAAGAGCTGTCAGAGGCCTTAGACATTCTAAAGGGTAAATTAACCACTGCACCAATCCTTAGAGGCCCAAACTGGGCCCTCCCTTTTCATATCCATGCTGATGCCTCACATATATCCATAGGAGCAGCCTTAGGTCAGGTAGAGGAGAAAATGCCTTATGCCATCTATTTTACCAGTAAAAACCTGTCAAAGGATGAGTTAAATTATATTGTGATCAAAAAATAACTCCTGGCTCTTGTGCATTCATTGAAAAAGTTTAGGCATTACATTACAGAATATTGGACATTTGTGCATATTGATCATGTTGCAATTAAGTATTTAATGAACAAACCAAATGTAAATGCTGGAATCATAAAATGGCTACTTTTATTGCAACAATTTGATCTATCTATTGTTGATAAGCCCGATAAGGAGAATGTTGTTGCTGAATTTCTATCTAGGATGAATTTGCGTGCATGTGAAGAAGGAATGGTGGATGATCAGTTATCAGACGAGCATTCGTTTGCTATTTCAGTGCTCTCCCCATGGTTTGCTGATATAACAAACTATTTGGTATAAGCACAGTTCCCACCAAACCTGCCCTCTAGAGAAAAGAGCAAGATAATCAGGAAAAGTGCCCCCTTCACTTGGATTGGGGGTAATCTGTTCAAACTTGGCCTAGATCAAATCTTGAGAAGATGTGTAAGGGAAGAGGAAGTTTTTGACATCCTTTTAACCTGTCATGATAGGCCTTGTGGAGGTCACTTTGCAGAAAAAAGGACAACATTCAAAGTGTTGCAAGCACACTATTATTAGCCTACTCTTCATCAGGATGTGAGGAAGTACATTAGTTAGTGTGATCGGTGCTAAAGGATGGGAAAGTCTACTCCAAGAGATGAAATTCCCCTACAACATCAAGTGAATTTCGAGCCATTTGACAAGTGGGGCATGGACTTCATTGGGTCTATCAATCCTCATTCAAAGCAAAAACAACACATTACTGTGTGCACTGATTACTTGACTAAGTGGGCTGAAACCAAGGCAATTAAGGCAGCAACAGAAGAAAAGGTGGCTGAGTTCCTAAGGGAGAATATATTCTACAAATTTGGGTACCCTAGAGAGCTAGTCACAGACAAAGGCAACCAGTTTACCTCTAGCATGATTAAAGAATTGCTTAAGCATCACAAAATCAATCATAGGACCTCCACTCCTTATCATCCACAAGATAATTGGCAAGTGGAGGTGACCAATAGAGCACTGGAGAATGTCGTAACCAAGGTAGTGAACAACAACATAAAGGATTGGGCAGAAAGACTATTTGAGGCCTCTAATACATCATGGAAGACCACCATTGGATTTACACCTTATGAGCCGGTCTATGGGAAGAAGGCTTTTTTGTCCATTGAATTTGAATATAATACATTGAGGATGTTAGCCCAACTAGATCTGGATCTCAGTCATGCACATAAAGAAATACTATTCCATTTGAATGGCTTAGATGAATTCAGAATGCAGACCCTCCTCCATACAGAGATAGTTCAGCTTCGGAGGAAAATCTGGCATGACAAGCACATTAAGGCGAAGCAATTTCAAGAAGGAGACTGGGCATTGTTATATGACTCCAGGTATAAAGACTTGAAGGCAAACTAAGGAAAAGATGGCTCAGACCTTATGTGGTGGACAGATGCCATGACAATGGTTCAGTGCAGATTAGAACTATAGATGAAAAAGCCATTCCATTACTAGTTAATGGACACAGACTGAAAATGTACCAGAGGCCTTTATCTAAAAAAGAGTTCATTGACAGTATCAACAAGACAGTGATGATGGTGGAGCAAGTTTCAACTCCTCCCTCATCTTGTCATTGAAAAAGAAAAAAGAAGAATAAGGATTCATGTGAAAAACTCCATGAGGTGCCTGAGTCCTGTCTTTGGGTTGAAAACCTCCATGAGGTGGCCCAAGGATGAGAAAAATGGAAAGAAAAAGAAGATCCTTGGGTGAAAACATTCCTTGAGGAGCCTAGGGAAAATAGCTAGGGTGAAAACCTCTTTGAGGCAGCCTAGGTGTTTTAATATATATATATATATATATATATATAATAGAAAAAGGAAAAAAATATAATTGTTATTTGGAGGAGGATGAGAAAGACAATCGGGAGCAAAGAGAAGATCCAAAGCGGGCCCTGCCTCACATATGTTCATCTCCTCCACTCCTTACCATGCATCCCTCCATAAATTCCATTGTTTTTCACTTCATTTCTCCAATTTAGGTGAAAATTGTGTTTTCTACAGGGACCCCTCACCTCATCCATTACCATCATCCCTGCCTTCACACACACTCGTACTCCCTTTGTCCATTTAGTAGCATCAGCTCTATAGTCACAGACACCACCAATAGACAACAGAAGAGGAGTAAAGATGACCATACAGCAGCAGTAGCAACATCAAATCTGCAGGCAAGAAGCTATCAACAGACAACAAAAGAGGAAGAAGAATGAGCATCAACAACAACTCTGATATTTGACAACTGTAGCATAGCATTAAGACCATAGGTAAGTATCCTTCTTACTCACTCATATGCATCATTTGATCAAAAGTTGTAAATTTTAAGAGTTAGTTGGTTTGTAAGTAAAAAGGTGGCTAGTTTCCTCTAAAAAAAGGAGAGGCTAGTGGATTACATACACAAGAAACTCTGTTTTCTCAAGAATTTGTTCATTTCCTCTTCAAGCCTCACAAGAAAGATGCTCATCAAGTATATCTCATGTGAGGGTAGATACAATATTGTTTATGGCTACCATTTTATAATGCTTGAAGAACTAAGATTTGGGGTAGAAACACCAGATCACCAAAGATTCAACATACCCTATTTTTTGATGCAATCACTCATGGACTCTAGCAGCAAAGTAAAGAAAGGAAATTCCCAACCGTTGGCTCACCATGGGTTGATCAGAATCCTCATTGAGGATGCCCTCATAAACCCTAGGATCCCTATAACATGGACATTCTTCAATGACTTACTAGCAGAGGATGGCATCAAAACCTTCATCTATGATGTTAGTCCTTCTGTCAGTGAGGAGGAGGCAAAACAAGAAGAAGAAGATACAGAGCTAGATAGGGATGAGGTGGATAAGGAAGAAACTAATACAAAGGGACATGATGAAGAAGACACTAATACAAAGGAACATGATGCTAAAACAGAAGAGGAAGAAGGCATTGAAACAAAAAAAATAAAATAAAGAGCAGCAAGAAACAAAAGAGCTAAGTGGCTTTAGGGACAGAGAAGTAGCTAAACAATCAAATCCCATGGCCCTAATCCGCACCAATAATCTAATTGCAAATGATCCTCAGCTGGCACTTAGATATATTGCTACCTAAGAGCAAGCAATTTCACATTTTGAGGACATGTTTAGGCTGCTAAGAAATGATAATATACATGCCTGCATAAGGAGATGGAAAACACTGCCACATAGCTTGAAGATCAGAGAATATCAGTGGGAAGAAGTAGAAAGGAAAGTAGGCTTCTATGAACAAGAAGAAGAGACCACAGCAAAAGCATAGGATGTCAGAGGGGCTACTAGAGCCACTAAGTTTCTCAGTAGCCCCTAAGTTGCTCAAAGGATGAGCAACACTTTCATTAGGGGTTGATGATGAGCCTCATCATTGAGTAATTATATGGGCCTTAATTGGCCTTAATTCACCTCCTAGCTTAGTGAAACCAACTATTCTCACAACTTATTCCATACTTTTGATTATATTTTTCTTAAGAGATGAGTTAGAGTTGGATATTTTGCTTCTTGGTCTAATGTGCATGTAATGCACGAATAAAGGATAAAAGCAAGGAAAATGCAGGGATAAAAGATAAAAGTAAGTAACTATGGTAAAAGACCTTGGTAAAACCTCGGAGGGGACAAGGGAGAGGAATTACAGGAGGTAAATCCTCCTCATTTATTTCCCCTCCATTCGAATATCCCTCCATCAGCTAAAATTACAAACAACCCCCCTCCTAGAAGGCATCCAAGCAAGTGAAAGTGCAAACAAGCCAAATCAGGAGTACTAGAAGGCAACCAAGCAAGTGAAAGTACAAGCAACCTCCCTACTAGAAGGCAGCCGATCTAGTGAAAGTGAAAGCATGAGTTTATCATTGAGTTGGGAGTTGTCCCTCCCTAATTTTGAAGGAAGTCGTTGGAGACTTCAGATGTATAAATAAAAGGGCTTAGGACCTCAATTTTTTATTCAGTTAGCAAGCATCAGGAGTATTTATACTTTTTACTCTACTTTGTGTCCAAGTGCAGACTTGTAACAATTTTGATGTAATACAATGTTCTTTTATAATGAAGATGAGTTTTGTTTTGAGTCAACACTCAGTTAACTTAGAGGGTTGAAGCTCTTGGGTTAGGGCCCGACCCTAACAGCCAAAGCTCCTCTTTATTGTATTGTTAAGTAGCATAGTTTCCTGTTTTCTATTCATCTGCATAAGTAGTTCATTTCCATTCCAGAGGTTTTTTGTTTAATTGTTCATCTGCTTAAATAGTTGCAGTCTCATTACAATAGTGCAGAGTAGATCATTTATGATTTCATTTAGTTAGCAGGTTAGCAAAGAAAATATCCATAACTTTGTCCACAGGTATCTCAGCCTCACCTCCTCCCTCTAGGACCATGATGTGAGGAAGAAACCCTGCAGCAACCCCAAAAACATAGAGTTTCAGTTTTGCATGAAGTTTGTCATTTAACGCAGTCACTGGTTCATTACATTGTTACTTGGTTCATTTCATGGTCATTTAGTCATTTCATGGTCACCTGTTCCTTCACTCTCTTCCTGTCATTTGATCTCCCTCACATTCCCATTTCATTCTCCTTCAGCACGAAACGCTTAGTGGAAGCTGATAATTCATGTTTAAATGGTTTTTACCGGTAGATCGCCTTTCACAAGCAAAACTGACCAATCACCACCCGAATTTGCTTTTAGCATTTGACTTTGTGCACTTTAAATCCCAACCTCTGATCTGCCTTGTCAGATCCGACGGCTATCGCGCACCCACTCGCCAACCATCTCAGTCAAGTCTCCATCATTGATCTACCTAAATAGATCTGACAGCTATCATGTCATATCGCATGGATTTTTGTCCGGTCATTATCCTCCTGAAGGCATGCAATAAGAGTGGTTTCCCTATGCTACGTGTCGCCCGAGGAGGCTACAAAAATTTTGGAAAACTACTTACAGCTTTGAGGGCATGCGATAAACAGCTTACCGCCCTCTAAACCCACTTCGTCATTTCCACATGTTCCTTTTGCCCGCGCTTTAATCTCCGCCATCCATCTGTTGATTAGTCATATTCGTCCAAATTTTGACTTAGCCTCCGTGATACAATCTCAGTCGTTCATCTTCTTCGTTACCCTGTTCGTTCACCTATTCACCTAAGCCTCTTGTGATCTGATCTTAGCTGTTCATTTACCTTTCACCCACCTGATCCATTGATTCTCATGTGTTGTTGCTACCTCACGTCCTTCTTTCTCCAATTTCTTCCTCCGACTGCTCTTCCACTTAAACATAGACTGAGATTAGTTTATTTTGCTTACCCCTTAGTCAAGTTTTGATGCTTTTACTTCTGTAACTTAGATAATTAGCATTAGATTAGTGTTGTTCTAGTAATTCTTCTTAGCATAGTTGTTTAATTGGTTATCTAGGGTCTGGTGTGAGTTAGCATTACAAGTTGTTTCCTTCATTACTACAGTAGAGTATCTCCCCCTTAGAATAAATTTGCTCTTCTTCCATCAAAATCAAGCTTCTTATGACCCTATAAAACTCTGGCTTAGAACCCCTGGGGTCTCTTGCCAAATGAGCAGTGACAATAGGAAATACCTTCACTTCTACTTGCGCATATAGCTCTGTCACCTCCAAGTTTGTATGAACCTCAGGTTTATAAGTAAAGTTGGTAGCCCTGGGAGTTGCAACATTCTTATTGCAATACCTTGGATTATCAACCACCACCACCACCACCACAAGAGGAGCCCCTTTTGCACTAATAGGATGGGTCCTTGCATCCTTACGTGGGGTAACTAAGTTTTTGACATTGAGGATCACAGGCACAGTGCACAAGCAATGTGTCTCAGTTTTGGTGGACAGCAGGGTCGCCCACAACTTCATTGATGCATAAATGGTGCATAGGAGAGGGATCACAACCGAGGAGTTTTAGGGGTTCTCTTTCCTTGTTCCAGGGGACATGACCATGTAGTGTACACGCTGTGTTCCTGACACCAATGTGGTGATGAGTGTCCAGTGGGTCTATTCTCTTGGTCGAGTCACTACTAATTGGAGGAAGTTGGAGACGGAGTTTACAAGGTCGGATGACAACTTGGTTGTCCTTAGGGGCATGCCCACTTAGCCTCCACAAAATGTTTCAACACAAAGGATGGAGGATGACCTGAGGCATGGTGACATTGAGTGGGCAGTGGAGTTGAGGATTTCTGAGTCTGGGGGTCAGCCGAGGCCATCACACTCTGATGTATAGGCCATCTTAGACTGGCATTTGGTAGTGTTTGGAGGCATAACACTAGGGAAACCACCTGATTCTGGATTTGAGCACACGATTGAGTTAGAGATAGGCGTACAGACCATGATTACCACCCCGTACAGACATCCCATGGATTACAAGGATGAGATTTAGTGGGCCATTCATGAGCTGTTGGCACTTAGGCATATTAGGCTTAGCTCTAGCCCTTTTGCTTCATCAATTGTCCTAGTGAAGAAGAAGGATAAGACATTACGCATGTGTATAGATTACTAGAACCTTAACAAGAAGGCCCTGAAGAACCACTACCCCATCCTACGCATAGATGAGCTAATGGATGAGATGAGAGGGGCCAAGTTCTTCTCCAAGATAGACTTGCGTTTGGGGTACCACCAGATCCGAGTGAGAGATCAGGACGTCCCTAAGACAACTTTCAGGTGTCATTATGGGCACCTTGAGTTCCCGGTTATTCCCTTTGGGATAACTAACGCACCTGCCACTTTGCAATCCTCCATGAACCACATATTTCGTGTGTAGTTGTGGAAATTTGTATTGGTGTTATTCGATGATATTTTTAATCTATAGGAGGACTTGGGAGGAGCACTTGTAGAACTTGGAGATGATGTTGCATACTTTAGAGGAGCAACAGTTTTACACCAAGCTGTCCAAGTGTGAGTTCATATTGACAAATATTCTCTATTTGGGGCATATCATTAGGGATGATGGCGTGACAGTGCATGAGGAGAAGTTCAGGGCCATCCAGGACTGACCAGTACCTCAAAATGTGACAAAGTTGAGGGATTTCATGGGTATCTATACCTACTAGATGAAGTTCGTGAAGGGCTTCTCTCAGTTGGCATATCCCCTCACCGATTTGACAAAGAAGGGGGCATTTGAGTGGACATATAGAGTGCAGGAGGCCTTTGAGCACCTCAAACAGGTTATGATAAGTTGCTTAGTGTTAGAACTTCCATATTTCATACAACCCTTTGTACTTGAGTGCGATGCATCAGGGGAGGGCGTAGGAGCAATCTTGATGCAGGGGGGGCACCCGATAGGTTTTGAGAGTTGGAATCTACTCCACCACGAGAGGTTATACTCCATATATGACAAATAGATGCTAACCATCATGCATGTGCTAGAAAAGTTTAGACAATACTTAGTGGGTAACAAATTTCGGGTGAAGACATACCCCAATAGCCTTAGATTCTTTTTGGAGTAGAAACAACTGCAGGAGAGGAAACATAGGTGGGCGAGCAAGCTTCAGGCATATGACTTTGACAATGAGTATGTCAAGGGTAAACACAATGTGGTAGCTAATACATTGTCTAGGAGGCCAACCACCATCTCATTGATGAGCAATACATCAGATTGGTGGGTGTAGTCACTAGTGGAGTATTCCAAGGACCGATTTTCATGTGAGGTCCTTGATGGTGCAGTGACGAATGACTGATACAAAGTGATGAACGAGGTGATTTACTCTTAGGACTAGATTTATTTAGTGCCCAACTCCCAGTTGAGGGAGAAGATCATGCAGACTTCCCATGCCACCATTAGTAGGGCATCAAGGGTTCACCAAGACATATAAGGCTATCAGGGAGCACTTTGCATGGAGGGTCCTTAAGGATCATGTTCTGAGGCATGTTTCGGAGTGTGATAGGTGCCAAAGGAAATGGGAGAGAATCTTGATGGATTTTATTATCGGGTTGCCTACGGTCCAAGGCAAGGACTGCATATATATGGTGGTAGAAAAATTGACAAAATTTTCCCATGTCTTCACTATTTTAGCATAGTCCTCAGCCTCATAGGCGGATGAACTGTTTTTCAGGGAGGTGTTTTAGCTTCATGGTCTTCTGAAGACCATTATCAATGATTAGGACAATGGGTTCATGGGGGGATTTTGGCAGGAGTTGTTCCAACTGGTGGGCATAGAGCTCACTCCGAGTACTAGTTACCACCCCTAGACTGATGGGTAGATAAATATTGTAAACAAGTGGTTGGAGGGATACCTACACAATTATGTAACAAGCCATCAACTTGCATGGATATAGTGGTTGCATTTGGGCGAGTATTACTACAACACAACGTACCACATGTCCATAGGTATGTCCCCATTCAGATCTTTATACAATTATGATGCATTATGTTTCGCTGATGTGATGTTTGGAGACAGCAAGGCCCCAAGGGATAAGGATTGGATTCAAGAGAGCCAAAATATTTTGCGGGCTCTCAAAGGTAACCTACATATTGCGCAAAACCAACAAGAGATCTATGCTGACAGAGGCCAAGTAGAAAGGTAGTTTGAGGTTGGGGATGTGGTCTTCCTAAGACTTCAACCGTATAGATAGTCAATGCTCAAACTGAAGAGGGAATAGAAGCTCAAGGTCCTCTTTTATGGTCCAAACATAGTCACTAGGAGAGTTGGGGAGGTGGCGTATGATCTGGACCTACCCCTGGGGAGCCGAGTTCACAACATTTTCCATGTGTCTTGAATGAAAAAGGCAATAGGGAAACAAGTGACAACATCTACAAAGTTACCACCCATGGATGATGAGGGGCCTTTGATTTTGGAGCCAGAGTCCATTTTGGACACCCATGAGAGACACTTGCAAAACATGGTTATCAGGGATTTTTTTATCAGATGGAGGAATATGCTCGATGAGGATGTCACTTGGGAGGGAGGGAAGATACTTCAACATCCTTCATTGTAGTTGCTCTAGGACAAGAAACATTTTGGCAGGAAGGACTATGATATTCCCACTTAGCAATATTGCTAAGGGGAAATATCAATTTTTCCAATTTTGTCATATTTTTCATTTACACTTAGGAAAAGTGAGTTATGGGGCCCCACTTGAGTTTTTGGAGCTAAGGAAAGGCTCAACTTAGGATAAAAGGTAAAATTGAAATGTTAGTGGATGGTGGAGACCACTCCAAGGAGGAAATGTGACCCCCTCATAAATACACATTGCTTGGAGGGAAAAGATGAGAGGTTTGATGGTTGGGCCCCACATGGGAAATTGGCAGGCACAATGAAAAAACAGGAGGCACTAATTTTGGGCATATTTGATCATTTGAACATTCAGCTTGACTAACACGCTTGAGCTAGAGGCCAAGTTTGCATGTGCTATTGAGCACAAGATATTTTCAGGCGAGAATCTCACTCTTACTTTGGTGGATATCGAGTGCCAACCCTAGGAGGGAATTTCCATCCTTTTTAGATCGATCTAGGAGCATTGCAACATGTGTGTGGAGAGAGTTCAACAGGTCCTACACAACTCTTTTTCGTGCCACACGTGGGACACAAGAGGAAGAGGAATTTGGGGTTGAGATTTTTGGAGTTATGGGAGGGTTTTTTTTTAAGATTTCATCCATTTTGGGGGAATTTACCAGCAACACTTACAGGTGGGTCGAAATACCCAACAGTTGGAGGAGCCAGGGGAAATTGGGCCAAAATTCCAAGGTCAACATTTGGCCAATTCCTTCGTGCATTTTTGTAGGTTATTGGAGGAGAGCTCGAGGTTAATTTCTCGGAATTTTATAAGCATCAGAGGAGGCCCTAGCAACCATTTATTACAACCAATAGTTTCGCTTCCTAGGGAGATCAACCTTGAGCCATGGAGAGATCATCCAACAACACTTGGGGACTTGCTTTCATCACTTGGGATTTTCTAACTTGTCTTGATCAAGCCCTAGTGCACACTTTCCAAACACCAACTTGTAACCCCATGCTTTTATAAAAAAATGGCTCAAAGCAGCGCAATTTTTGGCTCAATTCATGGTGTCTGATCCATGTGAAAATTTCATGTTTGTTTTTTCTGTGTTTTCTTTTTTTATCATTGTATATTTCCTTTAGAAATATTACATCCAATGAACATAATTCCAAAAAGGGATATATTTATACCTTGAAATATGTGTCAAAAGGAGAGTGAATTTATCCTCTACAACTATAACATAAGAGGGCCGGATTAGGCCTCAGTAATCTATCTATGAATATACCTCAGATAACTTAGGGTGTGCCTTAGAAAAATATCTTCAGGACCCGTGAATTTGTCCTTAGAGTGATCCTCAAAATAGGCCAAAACTAGACGTTAGAAAAGGTTAAAGATGATCCTTTAAAACAACATCATAACAAAACCTTAAAACACCCACAAAGTAGCCTCAGAATAGGCATGAAAGTGTGCCCATAATATCAAAGTAGGCCTCAAGAAGGCCAAAGTAGGCCTAAGAAATATGTCTATTATATCATAAAAAATATTCTTATAAGGTTGATAAAGTATGCGATAAAGGTCTATCAAATAGTGTTGAAAACCTCAACTATATTCTAATGAATCCACATAAAGATATACAATGTTTAATCCCAAAATAAAATTCAAGAACTCGGCCTTATACTCAAGATATTTGCGACTGCCATGGCCTCATAATTTCAGAGCATTTTCATTAGATAATGCGTGAGATATTGATCATCTTGGAGCAATGTCAAGCCCTTTATTTATACTAAACAAGGAGGATTTTAGAGGGGGGGTGACATGCTCAAAATGATATGGAGCCAACCAAAACTCCAATATATGAATTATTTTCATAATTGAAAATCCTTGACATGAATGTCCTTTGCAAGATAATTTGAGCCAAGATATTCCTCATTTCGAGGGTTGGTTGGTCAACCCAAGACCAACATAATTTAAACAAATTTTCTTGAATATGAATGCCAATATTTAACCAATCATCAAATTTCTTTTAGTATCTCATTTTGGGGCACCTTGACCACATGATGGGGCACCAATTTTGATAAGAAATATCACCTCAACTGTGAGGAGTTATGTGGCATGCCACTTACCATTGGAAACAACATGATGAGGAAAAACAAATGATGATGGTCTTGAGAGAAAAATCGTTGATATTCCCAGATCATTTTCTTCATCAAATGCGGGGCTTCTTCTAGATATTGCTTGGGTTGACATCAATGACAACCAAAGCCCAACAATATCCCCCTTTAATATTGATGTCAACACGCATACTTCTCCCACTGTCTTCTTCTAGGGATTCTTGTCCATTGGAACTTCCAATTAATGCAATTCACTAATGTATGTTAAAATCAGTCATGTTGAGACTAACACTCTTTTCTTCGTTGCTCCCAAAGAGGATGTGCTCTTATAATTGATTCTGACATCAATGACAACATCATTCAACTGACTATTTTTGATAATTACTCTCCTTGTCTTACTTACTTACCTGAATAAATCAACTTATCTGACATGAGATATTCCACAACTCTGTCACCAAGCCATTGTGAATTTTCCTTCCTAAATAAAAATGCTCGAAGGATATACCTTCAAATTTTTAACCATTGCTAGTTATAGGACCCCTCTTCAATGTTCACAATAAAGGGAGCCTTCAAGCCATATTGCTTAAAATGATATATGAACCTTATTTTCTATAGGATCATTCTGAGCCTTGATATATTCCTTTGTACCTATAGATTCATCATTGTATTGTGACTTTACAACTCTTGTGAGCATGACCTCTGGGATTTCTTGATTCACCTATTCCCGTTGCTTTTTCTGTCTTCTCCAAACCTTCCTGTACCTATATCATAGTTTTTCCTCATGGAAGGCTTCATCATGATTGCTCAACCATGAGCTATGTGTCAATATTTATGGCATATGTAACACTCAATGTGGTAGTTGAATGATGGAGACATTGACATATACTTTCTACTGATGAATCCATATGGATACCTACCTTGTGTTCCTACAAAATTGCTTCTAGGGTTTTGATAACGTCCTTGATAATTATACCTGTCATAAGCTTTGTAATCCCTAGCCTTATTCCCAAAGTTAGTACATGAAAAACAATAACCAGAAAATATATAAGGGTACGTGGATGTGGGAAACCCTCTAAGTGGAGTAGCTCTCCATAAACCTTCTTCTTGATTTTTCTCCACCATTGGTTTATGTTTCTACAATCTCTTACTTGATTTTTCTTAAACATTCTCTTTTAGGGGCATGTATTCCTCCTTCTTGATAGGTTCCTTGATGATGCCTACATATTTTTTCTGTTCGACTTCTTTTGCTATTGTCATGGAGTTTTATCCATTCTCAACATAAGTTAGCTTGTATCCTAACCCAAATTTCTCATCATAGGGCCTTTGATTGCTGATAATTTCATCCAACACTTTAGTGTTGTTTACAAAATTCTGTTGAACATTTTTCTTTTGAATTTCCTTACTTAGTGAAACTATCTCTGCTTCCAAACTTTCCTTTAATTTAGCATGTTCTTCCAATTGGTTTTTGAGTGTTTCTTCGATTATTCTAGCTTCCCCTAACTAGAATTTTAGACTAATGATAGTCTTCTCCAATTCTTTAGATTCTTTGTTGAATTTCTTAGAATTCTCTTCTAGCTGACTTAGTTATTTCTCCAATGCCTTGACTTTATTCCTTTCTAATTTTAGATCTTTTAAAGAATTGACTAGTTCTCTTTCAAGATCTACTACTCCCTCAACTTTTTCCTCTTGATTCTCTATTTCCAAGAATAAAACCCTTTTTGAGTCACTATCGTTTCTTATTTCCTCGTTAGATGAAGAGTTGTCTTCTTTTGGGTATAAACTTTTCTTGGAGATTTTTCTTTTACCATGTTTATTCTCCCTTTTATGATTTTTCTTTTCCTTCTTAGTAGATTCTTCTTCTTCATCACTGTCTAAACATTTTGCATAAGGACATTTTGAAGCAAAATGACCAATTTCACCACAATTAAAACATTTCAAAGGAAGCTTACCTTTGTACTTGCCAGTTCCTTTCTTCAACTTCCTCACAAAGTTGGATATTTTGTCATCTGAAGCATCGCTACAACTACAACTAGAGCTAGATTTTGATTGTTGCTTGTTCTTCCCTGTATTGTTTGATGCCTTGAAGTTTGATTCTTTTTTAGATGGATTTTCCTATTCTGTTCTCATTTCGTAAGCTGTAAGTATACCATGCAACTCATCCATGTTTAACGAGGCAAGATCGAATCTTTATTTTAAAACTAAGACCTTGGAATTAAATATCATCAAAAGAGATATTAGAACCTTTTGAACAATTGGTTTTTTTCTCCATTACTTCTCCCAATCCTTACAAAGTGTTTACTATTTAATCTACATGAAGGAAGTAGTCTACAATATTTTCATCTTCCATCATTTTCAACTGCTCAAATTGTGCTTTGAAGATTTGAATTTTTTCCTCTTTGACTTTCTAATCTCCTTCATATATGATTTGAAGCTTGTCCCAAACCTCTTTTTCATATTTTCAATGCATTACTTTAACATAAATTGGACCAGATAGGCCATTTAAAATAACATTCTTGGCTTTTGAATTGCTTTCATAAAGTCTCTTACCTTCATCATCTGTTGGAGGATCAAGAGGTTCAGTGTATCCACTTAATATGGAATTCCATACATTAAATCCATGTGCTTGGACATATTGTTTCATTCTTCCACTCCAAAGTGCATAGCTCTATCCATCAAATAATGGATTTCCATTCTTAGTGCGATCCATGATCTCCTTTCTAATGGTTGGACTGCTTGTGAAGGAACCGACTATGATACCAATTGTTGGAAATATTGAGATGGGGGTGAATTAGTATTCACTTGATTTTTAATTCTTTCAGAGTATTAAATATGATTACCATGAATCAAATAAGATATTCAACAACACATCACATCACAGAATAATACACAAGAACTTTTAGGTGTAAGTCCTTACGGAGAAAATTCATCGAACGCTTTTAATATATGTATTGAAAATGACATCAATAGGAAGCTCCAACTTCCAAGATTAAATAGCAAAAAATGGAAGGAGGCTCCAACCCCCTTGGTTTTATTAGCTCCAATTGAAAGGATGTGCCAACACCCTGATTTACCAACTTCAACTAGAAGGAAGCTCCAAACTCCTGGTTTATCAGTTCCAACTGAAAAGATGTGCCAACACCCTATATATACCATCTAAAACTAGAAGGATGCTCCAACTTTCCCTAGCACCACCCTACCACCTTGAAGTGTTTTTAGGCTCCAAGTTGAAGGAGACTTCACTCTCCTCCTTGCACCACCCAACCACCTTGAAAATAAAAGATAGAAAAATAAAATGTGGGTTCCTGTACTACAGACAATGACCCACTTACAAGGATATTCAAATGAACCCTTACTATTGTCTTTGTTGATATATTCCCAATGGCGTAATGTCAACAAACTTGTCAAATTGTCAAGCTATGAGAAGACTGCTTCTAAAATCTTGCCTTAATATTCAAGATACATTTCAAGTACAAACTAAAAAAAAACTTGAGCTCACACCTCAGATTGTTATCAAGTTAACCCTATTTTCAAGATGCACTTTCTCTGCCACTTATGCTTCAAATAAATAATTCATTTTAATTCAAGTCTTGTAGCTTCCCTTCTCAGTTATTTTGTAGCTCCATTTCTGATTTCAATCACTAAAATTTTCTCAGAGAAACAATATCAAAATTGGTCTTTGTACCATGAATTAACCATAGAAGTTAGGTCTTCAATTTCCCTTAATAGGGGCTCAAATATGCTCTCAAATAAGTGGTTTAATCCGGCCCTAACTATCCCTTATCAAATATCTTTATATTAGGTCACAATAGAATTAAGTTGATAATAGAAACAACTCTAACTTGGAAAGCTTTAGAATAAGTCAAATTTCTAGCCCAAATTCAAATTCAAGGATCATTGAGTTATATTGCAAGTCTAATGAACATAATTCCAAAAAGGGATAGATTTATACCTTGAAATGGGTCTCAAAAGGAGAGTAAGTTTATCCTCTGAAACTATCACATAAGAGGGTGAATTTAGGCCTTAGAAATCTGTTTATGAATGTTGTTATGATATTTTGACACATAGGAAATAATTAAGTATAACTTGGTCTAGTGTAGAGTTACGTAAAGTGTGTTTCTTTACTATGTACTTTTGTAACTTACAATCCGACGGTCATGATGTGTTCTAGACATGAAGTGATCCAACGGTTCATTCTCTCCTCGTTATTACCAACACTTGATCTGTGGCTTAACACCTGATTGGTCCATGATCTCTATTTAAAGATCATGGAGGTCATTTGTAGGGTAACTGTTCATGAGAGAAGCTTATGTAAATTTTCATTCTTTTATTAATAAATTTCCTGAAGTGGCCGCGTTGGCTCAGGCCATGGACTATTTCCCTCTTTGAGGGTTTTAACCACGTCAAGAATACTGGTGTATTGATCTGTGATCTGTTTGTGAGCAGTGTCCTTTGGTGTTCCGTCTGAGGAACTTACCCTCTAAATTCCTACATGGTATCAGAGATATTTGAGGGCTGCATCCATTGGTGATCCAAATCTGAAGCTGGTAGAACTGCATCTTACTACCGTTTCCTAGATCTACTATTTCTGATTGCTTTCGGGCCGAGAGGACTGCTCTATTGTGTTAGGAGCATTTGTTCCAGTGATGAACCCCTTCGTTTCACGTGGAAAGGTTTCCAGTAGCCCTAGCTACGTCATTTTTAAGATCTGGAGGTATATAATGTTTATTTGCAGTTTTTAGTTATTTTCTCTCTGTTTATTTTAGTTTATTTATCTCTTTGTTTTTTATTACAGGATCTATATCTTTCATTTTTGTGTATGCTCTTTGCCCTGCGACTCTGTGTGATTTGGGAAAATCAGAAACAAAAAGGAAGGATTTTTCTCATGCGTATGTTCTTTTCCGCCGCGCCTTAGTGTGATCTCAGAAAATCAGAAACATTGAGGAAAATTTTTAGTTTCCAGGTAAAGATAACTTGAAACCATAAGGTTTGCTTTTTTTTGTATGTCCATGTTCGGTTTTGTGGTTTTTGTTTTGTAGGCCAAAAAAAAAAAAAACCCTTCCTCTTTTCCAAAAATTACTAACCATTTAAACTAGCTCACTTGGTCCAAACTTACTTTATGAGAATAGAGGTCTTGGGTTCAAGTATTTCTTTTTGTTGAGTTACTTTTTCAAAAAGCACATTGTTTTGGAGAATTTTGTATCTACAGATAAATACTAATTCCCTAGATAAGTAGTTGTATCTAGAACAACAGTTTAAAGTGTTTTAGACTTTTCCTATAAGCAATAGATAAGATGAGAAGATAAGAAGACATACTTGTAGTTCCGCTTTCCTCTCGTCTCCCTTATATCGATCCTGTCACTCCTTCCCGTACGTAATACGATTGAGAAGTACCCTGTAAACACAACAGAAAACAAAGAACCGATCAAAAAACACAATCTATTGAATATAAGTGAAAGGAATTAGATACAGTTCACACATATATGCATTATGAAACAATACAAACATATGGGAAAAAGGTTCAAACACTTTATTAGATAGAAGAAGGAATTACAACCATTGGTGTCTGATTCAAAGCCATTCCTCCAGCTTGGATCCCATCCACATCACATCAAAAGCATGACAAACTTGTAGCATTACAATACTTGCCTTAAAGCCAAATCTCGTAGCAGCATTATCTCCTTAGAATTCAACATAATCTAGCCCCCGATCACTTAGATGAGTGGTCAATTTATAGGAATATGAAGGAGTTTTTGTCATAAATGGTGGCATTCAATGGCCTTCCATACTTAGAATTAGTTCCATGGAGGAAGGGATGAGAGGATAAGATGCACCTTAACTCATTCCTCATCCATTTTCGAGCTCATAGGAGTTGATAAGTGAGGGAACTTTCTAGATGACTCCAAAAGATAAGAATATTACCCAAACCCTATGTGAATTTCACTCATTCTCACCTAGCGTAGGTGAAAGGAAGCTTAAGTTCTCTACAAAGCACCCTGGCAGTGGACTCAACTACTCTGCAGTGCAACTTTACAAGGGCTTATGTGCGCTAGTCCCTCTAGAGGTTGTTTCTGGATGTCTTCAAGTCATGAAACTGTCTAGGAAGGAGGCATTCAAAGGGGTGACTTGTTTACAGCATGAAGCAACTAAAATTAGGGTTTGATGAGCCCTAAAACACTGAACTAGATGTTGGGATTTGATGTGCCCAAATGGATTTGTAACAGTTGCCCCCTAAAGCATGAAGTCAGAAAAATGCCAATGTTGAATGAAATGCTTTATGAGTATGAGGAGGTATCGAAGTGGAATGTGACCTGCATCAATTACAATACATATATCAGGATATTTGATTTTACATGAATTGATGAGGGAAGACATACCCATGCTTCACTTATAAACTTTCATTAGATGTACATAAATAGTGGTCTACAAATATAGATCCATGATCACAATGACCATCAATGTAAATTCATTGTACATATGATTTAGCACTCCTGAAATCGCAGCCCGAATGGAAGAAACTAGATCCGGGGTCTTCTATCTCATTAAATTGTTTGCTCAAGTACGAGCCTAACCATGTGAATATGTAATATGAAGTTGAACATGGGAAGACACCATCTGATTACCAGCTAATGATGTAAGCTGTTAACATATGCAAGAGAAATCACCGATAATGATAATGATCCTCAAGGTACTGCAGTACATTTTGCATGTTGTGAATGGATGATTTGATGTCGAACACCATACAAAGTCTTTCGGTCAAAGGCCATTGATGTATGTCTATCGTCAATAGTGAGAAACCTGCCATTGATGCATGCAAGCCTCAAGGTACTGGAAGGGTGTTTCTAAGTCAACTTCTTGGATAATGTGCTAATGTCGACAAGAAGTGACTGGTCGTAGGAGGGCCTTGATGTATCCCACATCAACGACATGAAATGAGTGTAGTGATTTTTAGAGATGGAATTTGACTGACGACACAAGGTTCAAGAATGGCAGTCATGAAAATGAAGGTTTATGGTATTGCAAAGGATGGATTTTAACTGAATGGCTTCTCTTGAACATGTCGGCAACACTGAAATGAATTGGTAGCATTGACCCAAAATAAAGTGATGGATGGTATGATAGACCAATAGTGTGATAACCATCAAGCTAATAACCCAACCCAGATAGTCATGGTGATGGAGTGAAAGTGTCATGTTCAAGAGCAACCTGCTACCATAAAGTGGTTTTCCGCTTTTTCCCATTTTCCCTAGTCATTGTTGACCAGTACCTCTTTATTTTTATCAATCTTGAGGAGGATAACATATGCTTGTTGTATAATTTCGCCCTTACGGTGAATCCATCACTATTTGATTTTTAACAAGTCTAGCAAAGGTGAAACTCGATCTTGTCTAGATGGACAAGTTTGTCACTATTTGATGTTTTAACAAGTTTAAAAAAAAAGATAACTCAGTCCATTTCATGTTTAGAGAGTTTGAAAAAAAGAAAACTCCACAAGTTCTTTTTCGTAAATTAATCTCTCAAGCCCAAAAAAGCGTAAAACAATACAAGAGAGAGATCTTGTTTCCAATCCGTTAACGAGCTAGAAAGGACAAGTGCTCAACAACATTTTCATGTTTAGAGAGTTTGAAAAGAGATTAAAGAGGACTCCAAGGGGGTTCCCTTTTCATTTTTAATAGATCTCGAAAAAGAGATAAAAGTGTGCTCTGTGGTCAAAGGTACAATTTACAATCAAGCACGTTGAATTCTGTTAGTTAGTTGCAAAACCTACTCAAAACACCACCAAATGGATTAAAAATATATGTTTCATAGGAAAAAATAGGTAAATACTAATGTTTACTCGATTAGTGAACATGAAATAAACATAAAACAAGTTTTTACCATGACATTTTTACCATTTGCAACTTACAATTCAGTTTTGTGCTCTAAGCTTAGTTTTTACCTCGATCTTCACCAACTGATTGCGAGAGATTCTATGGACCATTTCTTGAACCATCCGAACCAGGTAGGAACTAAACCTCTCTACTTTATTTTCAAGTTATTCTTTTGTCATTTCATGCAGATTTTGGGATTTCTTGGGGCCCCTGGGGTTTCATTCTTTTTCCCTTGGATCAATGCAGGCTTTCACATAAAAAACTGTGCTGAAGAGCACCCAGATAGAAGGTTGCATGCTCTGCAGTGTAATGTCTTTGTGCATGGGCTACACTGGGCAAATTTTCCAACTTTGATTTAGCTGTTTGCTCCAAAATTTGTCCTGTTTTGTGCATGGAAAGGATCCTAATTAAGCTTATTATTGTGTTTCAGGCTTTCATCGGGTTAGAATGTCGATTACATGGTGAGAAAGAGAGCATGAAGAAAAAGACATGGTTTCCCTAAACAATCCTGGTACAGTTGAGGCCCTCAAAAACTATGGGTTTCTCAAATACTTTAAGTTGTCTGGAATGAGGCAACAAATAGAACCACTGTAGTTCCTTGTTCATGCATGGGATCCGACAGATCAGACTTTTCACATTAGGGACAAGATGGTTCCTATTACCATTGATGATATTTACTTTCTTACCGGACTGTCGAGGTGAGGTGCCCCCATCTCACTTTCTGGATTTGCCCGTGGAGGTGAATCGGTGAGAGATTATATTAGATAGTTTTGTCATCCAGGTACATAGCCTAGCAAGCATGGGAAAGTAAACATCAGGGATGTAGGTGATTTTCCTTTGAGAATGATCCTCTTCACAATCGCAAAATTGGCTGGCAGTGTGACACTACATCTGGCGAACAGATCTTATATGCAGTATGCACTGGAGTGTCTAGAGCCAAAAGTTTTCAACTGGTGCGAGGTTGTGCTTTCTTCACTGAAAGAACAACTGCCTAAGGTAAAAAGTGTTAAGATGAAGAATTTCTACTATGATTTGATCTTAATCGCTTTTCCCTTAGAGAGAATCCCATTGATGTAACCACATCATGTATCACTGGGTGTAGCTAGTCCTAGAGATCCACATATGCAGAGGTGGCTTGAATTGATGGCTCGACATGCGGGTCAGTCAACAATCATTTTTTCCACTGCATTTTTTAGTTGGCTTGAACAGAAACATCTTGTCATCGAGGAGAATCCATACTCAGGGATGGATTTCCGTGGAGATCCAGATTTGATTCTACTAGTTGGAGCACAATCGGTGCTATGGGTAAGTTTTTTGACCAAAGTGTTTTTTTATTTTTCAAGTTTCTACACGTTTTTTGTGTTTTTAAATGTTTCCAAGACTAAACTAAAATTACACTTATGCATGCAGATGTGGGTATTGTTCGACCTGTGGGACACCAATAGGTTGCAGGTGGGCCAGCGCGGAGAAACATTGGGAGAGTAGTTCTCCAGGATTTGGATTTGGCCAAGACCTTAGCAGAGTTGCAGGATCACAAAGAGGGATTAACCCTTGGTATTCCGAATATCCGGACCAAGGAGTTATCTATGAGGCTGCAGCGCCACACTATTGGTGTTCCTAGCCGCTGGGTGAGGCTTTTGTGCATGATAACATAGGTTGTGACCTGTTACCATGAGCACCACTAGATCTACTTAGGATGTTTTGCATGCATTTAGAGTTTTTGGGTCAGATGGCCAAACGTGTCTTGGACACAGATTTTGTAAAAAATTATAAAACACCTATCTATTTTACTTTCAGAGATTTTTACAGTTATATGCAATCCTATTCAACTGATGATGTGAATTGAAAATATTACTTTTACATGTGTGGAAAATGTCTATTTAACACATAATTTTCTAGAGAACCAGTTAATGTGTTAAGATTTCTGGAAATATGTTGTATTGAATGTGTTCAAAATGTCTTTCCAATACGAACTCTAAGGAACATACGAAAAATTGTTGCATTTCAGATAGTATAAATGTTTGTTATTTGTAGTACAATGAGTTCCGAGTCCAGCATAACAATGAGAATTCCAAGTGAAATGGCATCAGAGAGTAGTTCAACGTGCTATACTCAACGATGTTGTTCGTCAATCGACCGATACAAATTCCTTGGAAACTCACTAACTCGCCACTTGGAGTGAAAATAGCCCATGTTGTAGAAGACAAGTTCTGCGTACTACGACTAGCACCATTAGCGTAACCAACAAAAGGTTCCAAAGACTTCGACATCTACAAAAAATCCAAAGTGGATTACTAACGAGATAAAAATCTCTAAAAGATACGAACACACATGCAATGAAAGCATATATACAGTGAGTTTTGCTACACTTAATCAAGCATAGTAACGTTTGAGATGCAACCCGTTTCGGGGCTACGAAAATGGAATCCCATCATAATCTACTAACTCGTAGGCACCGTTTGCCAAAACACGCTTGAAAATGTAAGGACCCATCCACATTGGTTCGAATTTCCCTACTCCAAGTTTATCAGCTTCCTAATCATAAAGCAAGACCAGGTATCCTTCTGAGAAGATACGAGGCTTGACATTTCTATCATATTTCACCTTAATACATTTCTTATGTGCTTCGTTAGCCAATGCAGCTTCATGACAGGTTTCATCTAGATGGATTAATTCTATGAAACGTGCTTCTTCTTCAGAAGTGTCAGGTAATAGGTCAATCGCGAGTTTGAGCGATGAAATTTCACATTGTATCCATAAGATTGCTTCCAAACCATACACCAACTGAAAGGGTGTGAATCCAATTGCATTCCTCATCGAGGTTCGATATGCCCACAAGGTAGAGTACATGATTAAGTGCTAGTTTCACTTATTAACCCGTATCATTCTCTGCAACATCCACTTCAGGACTTTGTTGATGGCCTCAAATTGTCCATTCTCTTGCGAGTAATAAGGGGTATAACTATCATGTGACAGTCCTAACTTAGCAGTCAACTCAGCCATCATATGATTGCGAAAATGTGACCCATGATCTATAACTATGGCTTGTGGTACACCAAACCGGGCAACCACATGGTTAAAAAAGAAAAAGTAGTTGTTTCGCCACTGTTGTTCAATGTTGGCATCACCTTGACCCATTTGGTAAAATAGTCAACGACGACTATAATATACCCATGCCCCCCGGGCGAGGTGGGGTTACATGTCATAAAGTCAATGCCCCATTTGGTGAACGGGCCAACACCAATGAATGGATGCAATGGTGCAGGTGGTAATATGGTTTTTTTAGTCATATATCTGGCATGCATGACAGCATCTGACAACAATAATACAACCTTTGAATATAATCAGCTAGAAGTAACCAACACAAAGAATTCTCTATGCAGTTGCATATCCAGATAAGTGTCCATCGCAAGCACCTAAATGAAAATCATTCAATGATTTCTCAGCTTCCTCATGCGTGAGGCACCTCCATAAAACCGTATCGATACCACAATGGTAAAGAGTGTCGCCAATGATAAGATAATCTTTGGCTTGGTAACGAATACGTCATTGTTATGAGAAAGAGGTATCAGGATGGAAAGTTTGGGTCTGGAGATAGATCAGTATATATCCATACCACACGTCAGATGACGATATTAGAAACTGAGACTCATCCAAAATCGATGGTTCAGATGTTGAATCAATAGAGGTTGAGGGAAGGCCGCAAAGTAACTCTGCGAAAACTAGAGATTTCTTTGATTTGGAGTTGATGAATTCCAAATCAAATTCCTGTAAAATAATTATCCATTTTGAGTATTGGCCCCCAAAAATTGATGTGACAAAATGTAAGTCATAGGGTTTCAATCCGAAATGATAGTTGTTTTCCATAGCAGGGTGTAATGGCGAAATATTTGAATAGCTTGCACAGCTTCCAAAGCTAGTTTTTGACATAAGAGTACTTACCTTCTATATCGTTGAGATTACGGCTCAAGTAATAAATTAGATGTTCAATCCCATTTTCTTCTTGGACTAAAACCATGCCAATGGTTGTATCTGCAGTGGCAAGATACAGGTAATAGTCGTTTTGGTAATTTGGAGAATACATTGATGAAGCTCTAATCAAGGTATCTTTAAGAGAATCAAAGGACGCTTACGCAACCTGATCCCAATGGAAGGGTATCTCCTTTTTCAAAGGTGTGTAAAACCTTTAGCCATTTCAGCGTAATTACGAATGAACCTCCTCAGAAAGTTTTCTTTCCCTTGGAGTCTTTGTAACTGTAAAAGATTTGAAGGTGGAGGAAAATCCAAAATTGCCTGAAACTTTAATGGATCGAGTCGAATCCCCTCTCTAGAAACTACAAATACAAGCAATCGACCAGAACCAACACAAAACACAAATTTGTGTGGATTGAGTCGTATCTTGTACTGTCGGCACCGTAAAAATATTGTTGTCAAATGCTGTGGGTGATCAGTCCGTTTTCATGAATGAGTAGGTAAATCGTCAAGGTAAGGTTGAACGATGTGCTTGATGTCATGGAAGGCATAGTTCATTTCCCTTTGAAATGTGGCCCCTGCATTATTCAAACCGAATGGGAGTTTCCTATAGGAAAATGTGCCCCATGGACAAATAAAAGTTGTTTTTGATTGGTCCTATGGGCGGATATTGATTTGATTGTAGCCGGAAAATCCATCCATAAATGAAAATATTTCACATCTAGAATATTCGTCAATAATTTGGTCGATAAAAGGAGTAGGATAATTGTCCTTTGGACATGCCTGATTTACATCCCTATGATTGACGCACACTCGAATTTTCCCTTGTTTCTTCATTATAGGATCAAGGTTGGAAACCCAGTCAGCAAGAGGTACAGGGTAAATGAAACCAACCCGCAAAATTTTTTCAACTTCTGCTTTAATTGCAGTGGCTTTCTTTGGATGAACAGGTCGAAGCCACTGTCGAACCGGCTTGACATTAGGGTAAATTTTGATTTCGTGTTCAACAATACTAGAGTCAATGCCCGACATCTCCTTGTAATACCATGCAAAGATATCTATAAATTCACGAAAGAGAGTATGGTAACTATCGAGTTCCAATGGAGAACAAGATTTGCCGACATGAATGTTCTCTACAATATTAGGCTTGCTCGAAATATTAATAGAAATTGTTTCTTCAATATTTGACAGGTTTCGCTCCGATTCTACTGTGTTTATGAAAACTAAATTCGAAAGGAAATCAACAACTGAAGTGTGGTTTAGTTCATTTGAATAATCTTCGATGTCATCTGGAATATGGGAACAATGATGATAATATTCCCAAGGTTCTTTTCCTATAATCATTGATTGGATGATTCCTTTGCGTGAGAAAGGATCTGAAGAAGTACCATATTCTAATGAACGGTCTACCCATACAATTGTTGAATGTGGATTTGGGTTTGTCGCACAAGCCCGGAAAATTGATTTCTACGCTAATTCAATGGGGCTTAGCAGCATTACCTCAATATTACTATTAACTTCAAAATTGTTGGTAATCCTCCTTAAATTAGATGAGGTGGAGGAAATCATGTTGCAAGTCTTTACTCTTGCCACTTCCACCAAATCAGATGGTGACGGTAGCGTAAAAGTACCCATTAGGGAAGGATATTTAAAGATACCTACTCCAATACTTTGAAGTGATAGCGGGGGTCCGTGTACCAACAGAATGCTTCCCATAGCCTGTGAACTATTAACAAAGAAGTCTTGCTGATTGATGACTCTGATTCCACCCTTATGAGGGAATGCAATAGTACATGTAAACCACATCAACCATAGCATATACCCATGGCCTTCCTAGTAAAATGTTGTAATCGAGGGGTCCATCAACTACCTCAACTTCAACAGTAATTGTTTTTCCCCCTAGTTCGATTTGCAGGTTACTCAAAATCCCAACAAGGAGTATATGTTCTTCCGTCCAAAGCTTTTAAAGTGGTTGGTGATCAGGACAACGACAGTGAACCAAGTGTTTTCTATCAACTCATTGACATAATGCAAGTAGATGCCCCCTCATCAATAATAGTTCGGTGAACATTCTTATTGAGAGGTTTTACTTGAATTAGGAAAGCTAATTGCACCGGTAATTGTGGTCTATATCACGCATGGTTAAAAACCACAAGATTAAAATCCGCAGGATCTACTCCTCCTATTGCTGATAGTAAAGTCTGCTTCTGGGAGGGACAATTTTGTAACACCTCGAGTGTCGACATAGCAGAAGGTGATTGAGCAAGGTCTTCCACTATGTTATAGTTCTGAGTTGCTCGAGCTCAAGGGTTAAACATTGATTTATGCACAACTCCCTTCGGTGGTTTTATCATCAATTCTAGTACAATAGGTGGAATATTTTCAAATGAAGTCAAAGTCGAAGGATTAGGTTGATCAGTGGCCTGATTATTCGACGATGACGGTGGATTTCCATAATCTTTGTTTCTCATTGACACCAAAGCTTTGTTTTATGGCTTTGTGATGGATAACACGAGTACTTGGGATGTGGAAGCATGGTTTGTCGCAACCAAATGTGTCTCTGGGTTTGGAAATGGATCAGTCAACACTACAGATGTGTTTGAAGTCTTTAAAAGTTTAGAGACCTCTAAGCGATGTGGACAATCTCTTGTAAAATTCTCATCATTACAGATTAGACATGGATAACAAGGTTTCTTTGCCAAAGTAGAGGAATCAAATGATTTCTCTTGAGGGGAATTATCTTGTTTCTTCTTGTTTTTCACCTTTTTATTGCCTCCTGGTTGCTTTTCATTTTTGCCTTTGTCAGATGACACGACACTAATTTTGGAAGCAAGAATATTTTCTGATGCATTGGTAGTTTGATTGGTAATGGAAAGAGTTTGACCAGATGGTCTTCCTTCCATTTGCGTGCTCGAAGAACAGATCACACCATCGCTGGCATGAGAGTCCTTACTCGATTATGGAGGAGGAGGAATAATGAAAGATGGTTGGGCTGCATTGGGATTTTTTCGTAGAGCGTGCTAGATTGTGTGTAAATCAAATCCAGGTATTGGGCACGAGCAATTACTTGCTCTTCTATGACAACTCCACCTTTTTCCACATCCTCAGTGATTGATGGCAACAAGGATTTTATAAACCACTAAGCTAAAATTTGATCGGGAACATATGTCTTAACCATTCGATGATGACACTGCCACTCATCAATATGATCTGATATATGGGTAGCAGTGGTCTGTTTAAAGTTGGTTAGGAGTTCCGTTCCAGTCTTGTCTCTGATAGGTAACTGGAAGTGGGTCAGAAATGTAGTGGCTAAAGTCGTAAAGTTGTCAAAAGAAGCTCTTGGTAACTCGATGTACTATTTAGCAGCTAGACCAGTAAGTGTTCTTTGGAAAAGACGAAGGCTAACTAAATCATCATTTAAGGAGTTTGATGAACACCACAAATGAAAATTCATGACATGATTTGATGGTTCTTCTCCGATATTACCATTGAATTTTGAAATGTCATAGAGTAACTTATGCGGAATTATCGCCACCAAAGTGCATATAAGATTTGGATAATTAGTGAGCAAATTTAAATCTGGTAATTCTAAAGTTGCTACAAATGGAAATTGTCGATTCAAGTCTGGTTGAGCATACCCAGGATCTAATGGAATTGCTTAAGCAATAGGTCTTTCCATACCAACGTAGGGCATCTGCATTTGATAACCTGGGTAGGGTTGTTGTTGAAAAAACCTGGCATAAGGTGGTTGTTGATAACCAGTTTGCATTTGCGGTTGTCCATAACCTGCAAAGCCTTGTTGACTAGGACCTTGGTAAGCTTGATATTGTCCAAACCCAGGTTGAGCCTGTTGGGAAATTCCAAATTGGGGTTGGAATTGTTGGAATTGGGGTTGTTGAAATTGAGGCTACCACAATTGTTGAATCAAATGTTGTTGTTGTTGGTACAACTGTTGTTGATTTAACGGTTGTTGTTTCCAAACAATGAAAGGTTGGCTAGGTTGTAAATAAACTATACCAATGTAAGCTTGGTTCAGTCTAGATAAGGGTATACTAACCTGAGGTTGTTGTTGAACCTTGGAAACAAGTGGTTGTTGTACAACAACCTGAGAAACTTGAACTTCTTGACCCGAAACTTGTGGTTGCGAGGTAGAAGGACTAGTTTGTACTGGTTGAGATACAACAATTTGAACTTGTGACTGTGGTATAGTAGTAACAACAGGTGTAGTAGGAATAGCTGACACAATTTGCATTGGTTGTGTTGGATACACAAGCCTTGGTTGAACTGACATTGTTGGTTTCCATTGACAAACTCTAATTCCAGGTTGACCTGAATACTGCGGGATATTAACATATAACATTCCTCTGGAATAAGGAGGATATGGTGAATAAGCATATTTCTCTCCATATCGTGGCAATCCAGTACTTAATGGATACATAGGTCTTTGTTGATCGGATTTCCCAGATTGATATTGATATGCAGGATCAAACTGTTGAGTTCTTGTTAGAGAAGAACCAGTTAGAATTTCATTTGAGGACATGGGTGATGACCATAGTGTAGAAGCAACCCTTGAGTGGGTTCCAGATAAAGATTGGTAACCAACCAGGATGGACGATTCACCATATAGGTGCGACTCAGGTGTGGTAGAAAACATCGAAGATGTTGCAATAGAAGATTCTGTCGCAGCTACATCAGATGATAAAGTCTGGGATGTTGATGGTTGTTCAGCCATATTTAACTGACCCAAAAGTTGTCCTAAAGAATCAACGAGTACTTGAAAACAAGCAGGATCAAATGGAGCGGTAAAATGAGGAGTATGAGGGTAAAGACAAAGCCCAGCTCCAAAGTGGAATGGGGTTCCTGGTGTAGAATCTTCTTCTAATTCTTCCTCTATAGAAATTAAACCTAGTGGAAGAACTTCACCGTCTGGTCCGTAAAAGGTTTCTGGTGTTGATAAGGTTGAAGTTTCAGTAGTTACTGATGTCTGAGGGGTAATCGGTTGATCATCTTCTGGTAAAGTAACAACTTCTGAATGTTCAAATTCAAAGTCTAGATGTTCAGGTAAATGAACAACAGTTTCAGAAAGAGGTTCCTAAACAACTTCATGTTTAGATGTAACTTCTGTTTGAACTGGGATAGGTTATGGATTAACTTCTGGTTGAACTGATTCAGGTTCAGAAGTAATTTCTTGTTAAGAAACTTCAAGTTGAGAATAAACTTGTTATTGAACAACCTCGGTTACTATTTCACTAGGATCAGTGCTAATGTCCTCAAGTAATCAGAAACAGATGCACCAGAAATGGTTGGAGTAACTCGAGTCTCAGTACTTACCAAAATAGATGATTCAGGTAATTCAAATAAAGAACTAGGAGTTCTTGATGCACTAGACTCAGTTAAGCGAGATCACTTTGACCGAATAGGTGTAGCTTTGGGTGACAAAAGGTGGTTTGCTCATTGTTCTCCACGAACGATGGGGGGTTGATGTTCCTCCACAATTGCTAATTAATTTTATTATCAAAAAAGAAATAAAAAAAAAAGGGGTATACTAGGCAAAAGGTTTACCGAGCAACTGTGAACTGCAGATACCTCCTGGTGAACTAAGAAGTACGGGCAGGCAATCTCCCCAAATGTTGTGTTCAGTGTATCACAGTGTCCAAGGCGGCTGACTCGGTTACTTAAGGATGGATAGCAACCTAGAGTTGTCCTCCCATATATACTGGAAGGTACGTGGAGGCCCAGTTCATATAAGCGTCGTCTAATGCAAAACCCCACAATGAGAGCATTCCCATGTAATTTGTGTACTATAATGCCGCCCTATATACCCGAAGGTATGTGGACGAGCTACGATATACTCATGTACGTGGAATGAGGTATCACACTCAGGATGCATTGTAGACAAGTTAGCGACAACTACTTTGTTTTACGACGCTGAAGCACATATCTAGCCTAGAACCACTAAATGTTCTCGTTAATGACAATGCTCCATTAGGTAAATTGATGTTAATTTTAAGTTGATCTTGCTTAGGAATTTTCCTTTCAAGTTCACCACGTGATGTATTATGAAATTCCTAGGAATGCAACTATCATGATGACCATTCTTTCCATTCAATTTAATGATGAAAATCCTAGATACTTAGGGATAGAGAAACCATATTTCTTTCGATCAAAGAGCAAAGAGCACAATCTAATGCAATTTCCCTACACTATTCCTATGAGCACACACAAAATTTTTCAATGCAACATGCATGTATTTCTTTTCGATTTCCTTGTATAATTTCTGGGAATTATCTACAAATCTACCTTTGAGATCTATGTAGAAAATCTGACTGTAGATTAACTTGATAATGCAATATACCAAAGCAAAATACAATAATCTACTTCTACTATCAAACTTGTGGAATCTTAAAGGATTTGAGAAAGATCAAGGTGAACACATATAACCAGAAGAAGAAGAATTAATGCATATGAAACACAAAATAATTAGGGGAAAGCCTCAGCTAAAAACCCCACTATCTGTATTATCATACAAGGTGGAAATATCTCAGAATTACACAAACCCTTAGCTCTCACAGCTAGCCAGCTCTCAGTACAATCCTCCTGGATGCTCATAGGCAAAGAAAGCTTCTTCTCCTTTGCTCTCCAAGCCTCCTATTTTCTTGTGCAGTTTCTCTTGGGCGATCCTCTTGTTACCAAGTGTAACAATAATCAATCACACTGATCTCACACCTTGTAAAACTATGCAATCCTCAAGGAACCTTTCCTTGACTGCATGGATGAGTTTCCTTTATAGGAAAACACATGCCATTGATAGTAACCTATCCTTGACATTTAGCTCAACTAGGTCTTTCTCTGAATAGACATGCATGAGTTTCTGATGAGGGAATCTTCAGTTATCTGGAGTACACTGATTGAGTGCATGCATGCATCAACTGACAGATAACTCACAATTAGTTCCTCAAACAATTTGGAACTAATTTAACTGGACTTAACTCAGTAAACTAAGCTAACTAATTACAACTCAAATATAACTCAATCTTATCTCCTTAATTTAAGGGATAACTATCGCATGACTTCATAAATACTTTTAACTTGAATTTATCCAACTAATTAATCCATAATGAATGAATGAATTATTTCCAAGCAGTTGGTGAGACTAAATTTGAATTTAATTCAAGGAAAAATTAAAATTGGAATTTCCGGATTCTATTTTTATCATTTCTTGTTGCTATTTTCAACACTCCCTCTCAACAAGAAAGGAATTCAACTCGATCTCGATTGTGAACCTTTGGAATGTTATGCATACAACACTTCTCTCTAGTTTCTTTGCTCCAACAACTTCAGAAACAAAAAAACATCCAACCCGAATCAATATGATGCATCTGTCATCAAAGTCTCTGATTGCTATTGCCTCTGTCAACTGAAAACTTTGTGCTTCGGTTGAATCTGTCTCTTTGCACTATTTTCAATCCTTCTTTGTGCTCTTCAGTATCTAACTACTCTAGCCTCTGTCACTTTGATCTCTGACTGCATCAATCCTAGTGATTACTCCCGCTAATTTGTAATTTGGGCTCTCGTAGCAAGGTATGATCCATGAGATAAAACCTCTCAATGGACCCTGCCCAATTTCAGCCTTCTTGAGACTATCACTTCACATCGCCCCAGCTCACACCTTATGGGTGCATGTGTTCCATCTGCCCACTTCTCTAATTGTGATTCCTCCACAATTGTCGGAGACTTCTTCTGGGACTGCATGTTGAGAGGTAATTTACTCTCCCTCTCAACCACCAAGTCTCTAACATTTTCCTTGCTCATCAAGGCTTTGCATGCATCTTGAACCTCAAGAGCATACATGTTCTTAACTCGTGAACCCATCTGTTTCACCTGTCTCGTGGTGATGTGTCTAAGGAAAACCTTTCCCTTACTAAAGACAACATTGTAGCCTTTGTCCTCCAACATTGCAACTGATACCAAGTTCTTCTTCAGTCCAGACACATACTTCACATCTGTGAAGGTGATAAGAGCTCCATGTTCCCTCTGAAAAGCAACCGTGCCCACTCCTGAAGCACTAAACCTTTCATCGTCACCCATCTCTATGTGCATCTTGAGGTCTTTCTCCTCCAAGGCACTGAATAAACTTTTATCGTTGGTCATGTGGAATGAGGCTCCACTGTTAAGATACCAACCACAACCCATCATTGATGACACCATGCATGCCATGAGGGTAAAGTACATTTCGAACTGAGAGGCTAATGCCTCACCTTCCGATCCTTCTGAGGATCCCTTCTTGGACTTCTTCGATGGGAAATTAGTCACATAGTGACCCATCCCATGACAATTAAATCATCTCACTTTAGACTTGTCACCCTTCTTCCCTCCATGAGAAGAATTCGATTTGGAATGGGATGCCTTCCCCTTCCCTTTCCTTGCCCTACTTGCTAAGGCCAAATTTTCTTCATCATCAGCCTTGGATGAAGAACCATCTCGAGTGCTCCTCCTGATCTCCTCCTGTATGAGATCCAACCACAGTTGTTCCAAATTCGGCAGTTTATCCCTTCCATTCACAGAGTCCTGGCAGCTATTCCAGCTCTTTGGAAGGCCAAGGAGAGGGAGGCTCACCATATCATCATCGGAAGTAGTTTTTCCCACAATTCCAAGCTCCTCTCTACAGGTGGTGAGCTTGTTCAGATATGTGGAGATAGTATTGTTGTCCTCCATCTTGATTCTTTGAAGCTTATTCTTGAGCGCAAATTTCCTCTGGTCGCTACTGTTCTAGTAGAGGTCCTTCAATGTTTACCACATTGAATATGGAGTATCCTTCCCATGGATACTCAAGACAATATGGTCTCAAACTCCCTCAAGGATGATCTGTCTCGCCCTCAACACACACTTCTTCCACTCAGCCAACTCTTGTGCATTAGTTGAACTTGGCTTTGGGATTTATTGATCAATGAAATCCTTCAAACCATTGTCTTCTAATACAACCTCCATGCGATCTTTCCATGCTATGTAATTCGAGTTTCCTTCCAAGGCATACTCGAGTCTCAAGCCATAGAACACCATTGGCCAAACTTGAAGTATGATATGAATTCGATTTGCACCTGCAACCCCAAACTTCAAACTTCAAATATTATTCTCCGTATACTATTCACAGCTCCAATAAACTTTGGTTTGATAAACTTGGCTGTGATACCATGTAGAGTTTCCTACAAATTCTCTACAAATTTACCTCTAAGATCTATGTGGAAAATCTGACTATAGATTAAATCGATAATGCAATATACCAAAGAAAAACACAATAATATACTTCTACTAACAAACTTGTGGAAGATTAGAGGATTTGAGAAAGATCAAGCTGAACACATATAACTAGAAGAAGAAGAATCAATGCACATGAAGCACATAAAATACTCAAGGGAAAGCCTCAGCTAAAAACCCCACTATCTGTATCATCATACAAGGTGGAAATATCTCAGAATTACACAAAGCCTTAGCCTCACAGCAAGCCATATCTTAGTACAATCCTCCTAGATGCTCACAGGCAAACAAAGCTTCTCACAAGCCTTCTCCTCTGCCCTCCAAGCCTCTTATTTCCTTGCACAGTTTCTCTTGGGTGATCCTCCTGTTACCAAGTGTAACATTGATCACTCACACTGATCTCGCACCCTGTAAAACTACAAAATCCTCAAGGAACCTTCCCTTGACTACATGGATGAGTTTCCTTTATAGGAGAACACATGCAGCTGATAGTAACATGTCCTTGACATTTAGCTCAACTGGGTCTTTCTCTAAATATACATGCATGAGTTTCTAATGAGGGAATCTTCAATTATCTGGAGTACATTGGTTGAGTGCATGCATGCATCAACTAACTAATAAATCACAATTAGTTCCTCAAACAGTTTGGAACTAATTTAATTGGACTTAACTCAGTAAATTGAGCTAACTAACTACAACTCAAATATAACTCAATCTTATCTCCTTAATTAAGGGATAATATCCTTAATTTAAGGGATAATTGTTGCATGACTTCAGAAAGACTTCTAACTTGAATTTATCCAACTAATTAATCCATAATGAATTAATTAATTATTTCCAAGGCGCTAATCAGACTAAATTCAAATTTAATTCACAATTTTAATTGAAGGACAAATTAAAATTGGAATTTCTGGATTCTATTTTTATCATTTCTTGTTGCTATTTTCAACATTCCTTAATGTGAATATGAACAAAAGGAAATATGCACATACAATCAATCAATCTTTCATAAGAACAAAGACTTTTAAGACAGTTCTAATTCGAAGGAAGAGAAGACTTTACGACACTTTCTTTCAAATAAAGACAAATCACCTATATTCTGACTTTGACTATTGATCAATAATGACAAAGAACACATTAAGAAACATTAATCAATCAAATCAAAGTTGGGCTAGACCAGGAGATAGAAACTTATTTTTTGAGACATAACATTCATTGATCAATCAAAAAACAAACAAAGAAAGAAAAGTTGGCAAAAACACTTTCCAAAGGTGGGAAACTGATCCTAGGAGGATCAGCACAGCCCAGAGTGGGAGACAGTGCACTTCAGAGCACTTTCCCTAAGCCAGGGGTGCTCTACAACGTACTGTGTCCCTCACAAGCCTGCGCTGGTGACAGTAAGCCATTTCAAGAGGTAATTTGACACATTTTTGACCAATTTTTCAATGTAAAGATTTGAATTACAATTTATGAACACAAATAAGGTCTACAAGGATGTCTTAGGACGTGGAAAGCTACTAGGAAAGAGGATCATCCCCAGTGGAGTCACCAATTTGTTTTGGAGAATTTGGTATCTACGGATAAATACTAATTCCTAGATAAATAGCTATATCTAGAACAACAGTTTAAAGTGTTTTAGACTTTTCCTATAAGCAGTAGATACAATTAGAAGATAAGAAGACCCACTTGTAGTTCTGCTTTCCTCTCATATCCCTTGTATCGATCCTGTCGCTCCTTCCCATACTTAATACGCTTGAGAAGTACCCTGTAAACACAACAAAAAACAAAGAACCAATAAAAGCACATGATCTATTGAATATAAGTAAAAGGAATCAGATAAAATTACACATATAAGCATTATGAAACAATACAAACATATGGGAAAAAGGTTCAAACACTTTATTAGATAGAAGAAGGAATTACAACCATTGGTGTCTAATTCAAATCCATTCCTCCAGCCTGGATCCCATCCACATCTCAAAAGCATGAAAACTTGTAGCATTACAATACTTGCTTTAAAGCCAAATCTCATAGCAGCATTATCTCCTTACAATTCAACATAATCGAGCCCTTGATCACTTAGATAAGTGGTCAATTTATAGGAAGATGAAGGAGGTTTTGTCATAAATGGTGGCATTGAATGACCTTCCATACTTAGAATTAGTTCCATGGAGGAAGGGATGAGAGGATAGGATGCACCTTAACTCATTCCTCATCCATTTTCGAGCTCATAGGAGTTGATAAGTGAGGGAACCTTCTAAATGACTCCAAAAGATAAGAACATTCCCCAAACCCTATGTGAATTTCGCTCATTCTCGCCCATCGTAGGTGAAAGGAAGCCTAAGTGCTCTGCAGAGCACCCTGGCAGTGGACTCAATTGCTTTGTAGTGCACCTTTACAAGGGCTTACCTGTGTTGGTCCCTCTAGAGGTTTTTCTGGATGTCTTCAAGTCATGAAACTGTCTGGTAAGGAGGCATTCAAAGGGGTGACTTGTTTAGGGCATGAAGCAACTGAAATTAAGGTTTGATGAGCCCTAAAACACTGATTTGGATGTTGGGATTTGATGTGCCCAAATGGATCTGTAGCACACATGTAGCTTATGTTTTAAAGTTACTTTATGTAAAAGTGTTCTCACCCATTATAAAAAATGAGTCACTTATAATTCTAAAGTCTCTTTATCTTTTGTTTAAGTTACAATTTAGTGGGTAGCTCATAAAGTACCATTGTAAAAGTGACTTTCATTTATTTATAAAAGTGAGTCACATAATTTTTTTTTTAAAGTGAGCTAATTAGATTTATGTTTGAAAAGGTGGGGGGATTTTTCTTAAATATAACATTATCATTCATTTCTGCACATTCTCGCACTTCTTCGGCATCTTGAACAACTCTTTTTCAAAAAGCCATAACTTCTTCATCCAGAAGCCATTTTCAGAGCGGTTTTTTTTTTTTAATCGGCCTAATTTTTCGAGATCTTTCCATTAGAACACTTAGTTTGAGCATCTACAACTTCATTTTCTGTTAAAATGGAAAGTCCATGCCAAGTTATTCTTGACAACACCAACTACTCCCAATGGTGGTCCTACATTGTGGATTTACTTAGAAGTAAAGGTATTTATAGAATAGCCTCAAGCCAAGAAACCAAACCTCAAGATGAAGATAAGGAAACCAAATGGGAAAATAGGCAAGATCAAGCATGTGGGTTGATAGGGATGTCTATTTCTCCAAACCTTAGATTCCATATCGTAGAACTTGATACTCCTAATGAAGCAATGAAACAACTCACTAAATTTTTCAGAATTAAAAATGAAATTAGAGCCCATCAACTCAAAAATGAGTTGCTTACATTGGACCCCAATAATTTTTCTTCCATTGAAGATTTTTTGTCCAAGTTCAAGACCCTTAGACTTCTCTTGGAAGGTGTTAAATTTAAGAAAGAAGATGGTAGCCTTATCTATTCCATTCCTACTAATTTGGGACCGGCCTACTCTGTTTTTGTTTCCACCTTCCATTCTACTAGAGAAGCCTTTATTTCTCAAGGAGAATACTAGAAGTACCCCTCTTTTAATGCCTTTTGTGATTCTTTAATAAGAGAACAAGAAAAGCTCTTATATCTTGGTCTTCTTAATCTTAGAACTCTTCTAAGAAAGCCTTAGCTAACCACCAGCAACCATCCTAAGAAGCAATATTCTAAAAAGAATGGTCCTAAACCAAACAAGGGTTGTAAGAAATTTTAGTCTCAAAATGAAAATTCATTTCAACAAAATGATAAGGAAAATAAAAACAAAGGGAAGAAGGCTGATAGACATTGCAATTTTGTAATCGATATGGCCACTTAGAATCCAAATGATTTAAGAAGATGGAAGCCTTGGAAGCAGCAATGAAGAACCATAACATCCATTGGGAGCACTCAACAACTTCAACTTCATCTTCAGGAATAGCACTTTCTGCATGTGATTGTCAAGCATCTCAGTCTGGATATGCACTAAATGTATCTTATTCTTCCCATTCTCATGAGTGGCTCATTGATTCTGGAGCTTCTTATCACATGGCCAAAAACAAAGCCATGTTTTCTTCTTTAAATGATTGTAACACCAAAAATATATATGTTGGTGATGATAGATCTCTTAGTGTTGTAGGGACTGAAACTATTCATATAGAAAATGGTCAATTCAATGATGTATTATGTGTTCCAACCTTATCTTGCAACCTTCTATCTATATATCAGATAACTCATTCAGGTGAAGGTAAAATCGTTGAATTTTTACCTCACGATGTTGTAATTAAGGACCTAAGAGATCCTAGAAAATTTTAGCTACTGGCGTTGCTGATGATTCTACAAGGTTGTATTAGTTTAAAAAATTTGGGTCACCAAATCTTCCCTCGGTTTTTGTTGCTCATAATGTTGAAGTGAGCAAACTTTGGCATGAGTGATTTGGTCACTTAAACTATCGTTCCCTTTAGAATCTATGTAAAGAAAATATGGTGACAGGTCTTCCAATGGTATCTTGTAGAGATGGTGTTTGTTCCGGATGTGTACTCAAAAAACATCGTCAGGACAGTTTTGAAAAACGTGCCTCTTGGCACACCTTAGCCCCTTTACAACTTGTGCATAGTGATTTATGTGGTCTACTTCTAGTTGTTTCATTCTCTGGCTACAAGTATTTCTTAACTTTCATTGATGATTTCTCCAGATGCACTTGGGTATACTTCTTAAAACTCAAGAGTGAAGTATTTAACATGTTCTCGGCCTTTAAGGCCTTTGTTGAAAAACAATTTGGACATCAAATTCTTAAGCTAAGATATGATAATGGTGGAGAACATGTTAACAGCAAATTCATCAACTTTTGCACTGAGAATGGAATTCAAATGCAACATACTATTCCATATACTCCACAACAAAATGGTGTAGCTGAAAGGAAGAATCACACCTTAAAGGAAATGGCTAATTGTATGCTTCAATCTAAAGGACTTAGTCTTAATTTTTGGGCAGAAGCAATTAACTATGAAAATTACATAGTAAATCACACTCCTATTAAGGTTTTAAAGAATATCACTCCAGAAGAATCATGGAGCTCAATTAAACCAGATGTAAGTCACTTTTGTGTTTTTGGAAGTGAAGCATGGGCCCATATTCCAGATGAGAAACATAAAACTTCAGAACCTAAGAGTGAAAAATGTATTTTTGTTGGATAGTTTGAAGATGTCAAAGGATATAGACTTATTCCACTTAAGTCCAAAAATGTTATCATTAGAAGAGATGTAAATTTTGCTGAAAATATATCGGCCTACGAGCCTAGTTCAGCAGATGTGCCACCTCTCTCTATCCCTTCTACTTTTGAAAATATTTCTTCTTTAGATGATGACAATGAGGATGACAATCCTCCCCAACCTTCTCAGTATCCTCCTTCAATGCCTTAGCTTCCAAAATGGGTCTATGCTACTAGGGATGCAGCAGGTGCTCTTACTGGTGATCCTATAGATCAGCGATGTACACGTTCTCATCTTGACACCTTTGTAGAAGCTTCAGGCCATCCAGATTGGGACACAACTATGAATGAAGAATATCATTCATTATTGGAAATGATACATGGGATATTGTTCCTCTACCAAAGGGATGAAAACTTGTTAGATGTAAATGGGTTTATAGAACCAAGTATGGACCAGATGGAAAAGTTGATAAACATAAATCTCATCTTGTTGCTAAGGGTTTTTCACAAGTTCAAGGCATTGACTATGCTAAAACCTTCTCCCTTGTTGCCAAAATGAACTCTATCCATCTTGTTCTTTCGCTTGTTTCCTCCTTCAAATGGGAAGTCCATTAGATGGATGTTAAATATGCCTTCTTGCATGGGGACTTGCATGAAGAAATCTATATGGAGCAACCTAGTGGATTTATACAAATAGGCTCCAACCTTGTATGTCGGCTTAAGAAATCCCTTTATGGTCTCAAGAAAGCCCCACGGGCTTGGTATGCCAAAATGGATAACTTTCTTTTATAAATTGGCTTTTCTAGGTGTCATTCTAACAATATTGTCTACACCAAGAAAGTGGGCAAGTCTCTTATCATTCTTGTTCTTTATGTTGATGATCTTATCATTACTGGTAGTGATCCCAACCTTATAAACCATGTGAAGTCCAAACTTAAAAATAAGTTTGAAATGAGAAACTTAGGACACTTGCATTATTTTCTTGGTCTTCAAGTCTTGCAATCCAAGGAAGGTATTTCCCTTTCCCAGTCTAAGTATGCATGTGATTTTCTACGCCATTTTCACATGGAAGATTGTAAGCCATCCCTTTCTCCCTTTCAATCTGGAGCCAAACATTCAGTCACTTGTACTTCCCCTGAAGTTGATGCTACCTTATACTGTCAACTTGTGGGAAAACTTTTGTATCTGACCCATACTCGTCCTGACCTTTCCTTTGTTGTCGGCCTTATTGCTCAGTTTATGCAAAACCCACTTGAAATTCATTGGAAAGCAACTAAAAGAATACTTCGTTATGTTTGAGGTACAGTTCAATTTGGGATTCATTACATTGTAGACGCATCTCCTCTATTGGTTGGTTTCACTGATTCTGATTGGGCTGGTGACCTTGATGATCGGAAGTCTACTGCAGGTTATGTGTTCACTCTTGGTTCAGGACCTATTACATGGGCTTGCAAGAAAAAAGTGTTATTTCTCTTTCTTCAGCAGAAGTAGAGTATCTTGGTGCCGTAGAAACTAGTAAGGAAGCCCTGTGGCTTCATCAGATCCTGTCAGAGTTTGGCTTTTAGCAGCAGCATCCGACTACACTTTGGTGTGATAATCAAAGTACCATTCAACTATGCAAAGATCCAATCCAACATCAGCGAAGAAAACACATTAAACTGCACATGCACTTCATCAGAAAGATCATTCATGACCATTTTCTTGAAGTGCAGTATTGTTCAACAGATGATCAAGTTGCAAACATCTTTACAAAGGCTCTCACAGAGAAGTTTATTAAACTTCGATTTATGGTTGAAGTTCAGGAAGTTGTCACTAAGGGGGGATAGGCTTTAATGCCTCCTTCCTTCTCCTATTGCGTCATATTTGTACATCCTTCAATCCTATCCCAAGTTGTTCTTAAGAGGGGATGTTAGGATATTCTGACATATAGGAAATAGTTAAGTATAACTTGGTCTAGTGTAGAGTTAGGTAAAGTGTGTTTCTTTAATATGTATTTTTGTAACTTACAATCCGACGGTCATGGTATGTTCTAGACTTGAAGTGATCCGACGATTCATTCTCTCCTCGGTATTACCGACACTTGATCCATGGATTAACACCCGATTGGTCCATGATCTCTATTTAAAGAGAATGGAGGGTCATTTGTAGGGTAACCATTCATGAGAGAAGCTTATGTAAATTTTCATTATTTTATTAATAAATTACCTGAAGTGGTCACATTGGCTCAGGCCGTGGGCTGTTTCCCTACTTGAGGGTTTTAACCACGTCAAGAATACTGGTGTATTGATATGTGATCTATTTGTGAGCAGTGCCCTTTGGTGTTCTATCTGAGGAACTTACCCTATAAATTCCTACAAATGTACCTCAGATAGCTCGGGGTATACCTCAGAAAAATCACTTTATGACCAACAAAATTGACCTCAGAGCGAGCCTCAGAATAGGTTGAAACCAAACTTTAGAAATGGTTAAAGATGACCCTTTAAAAGGGCCTCAGAACAAACCCTTAAAAGTCCCATGAAGTAGCCTCAAAATAGGTGCAAAATTTTTCCCAGAAGATCTACCTCAGAAGAGTACAAAAGTAGGCCTCAAGAAGGCTAAAAGAAGCCTCAAAAATATGTTTGTTCTATCACTAAAAATAGGCTCATAAGGGTGTGAAAGTATGCCATAAAGGTCTATCAAACAAGGCTGGAAATCTTAGCTATAGTCCAATGAATCCACATAAATATATACAAATTTTAATCCTCGAAGAAACTTCATTAACTCAGCCTTATACTTAAGATAATCATGACTTCCCTGGCCTCAGAATTTCAGAGTCATTTTCATTAGGTTATGTGTAAGATATTGATAATATTGGAGGGAATCCAAGGCCTTTATTTATACTAGATAAGGGGGCTTTTAGAGGGGGCCCAACATGTGCAAAGACTATGGATATGACCAAAACTCTAATATTTGAATTATTTTCATAATTAAAACACCTTGACATGAACCTCCTTTTCAAGCCAATTTTGGCTAGGATATTCCTCATTTGGAGGAATGATTGGTCAACCCAAGACCCACACAATTTAAATAATTTTTCTTGAATGTGAGTGCCAATATTTAACAAATCATCAAGTTGCCTTTAGTATCTCATTTTGGGGCACCTTGACCACATAATGGGGCTCCAACTTTGACAAGACATATCTCCTCAACCGTGAGGAGTTATGTGGCATGCCACATACCACTGAAAACAACATGATGAGGACAAACACATGATGATAGTCTTGAGAGAAAAAACAATGATCTTCCAAATCACTTTCTTCATCAAATGTGGGTCTTCTTCTAGATGTTGTTTCAGTTGACATAAGTAAAAAACAAATTCCAACAATTTTATTGACCTTCATTCCTTGATAATATCATTGATTGGATAGTTTTTGAAGGTGACGAACTAATTATAGAATTTCTTACTAGCCATGATACATTAAAAAATGCTATAATAGATTATGAATAACATGAAAAGACACTAGAAAGTTGTAAGGAAGGAATGAATAATTTAATGACCACTACTTTCCATAAGATGCAATTACCTTAGAAAAATATTTGACTTGCAAGATAAATTCAAGAGACCATCTAATGTCAAAACTAATACTTCAAACTTAGGTCATGAGATGATTAAAACTACTAAAAAAAATTGAATCTTGGGACATGTTGTCATGAATAAGAAAAAAAAGGCTTACCAAAAATTGTTCAAGAAATATCGGAATATATTCACATGGACATATGATGATTTGAAAATTTATGATCTGAATTATATTGTTTAACAATGACGAGGTAAAATCATATTAATAAAAACTACAACTAAAGTTGCAATGAAAATTACATCATAGTGATATTCTACAAGTTTCTAGAATAGCCATTCAATAGTCCAAAAAGAGACATACGAAAATCCCAAAACAGAGTTTAACTTTGTCCTTATACAAAACTACCTAGTACTTAACACTATACATTCTATATCGTATGCCTAAGATTTTTATAGCCCTAAAATACATAATAATTATAAAAAAACATAATGACTCACAATTTCCTCCACAACTACACTAATAGGCTCAGGTTCCTAATTCACAACTTCAATTTCCTCAACAGTATTATGCACCTTTAAGACTCTTTTGGATCTCCTTGAGAAGAGTTTCCCAAGAGTTTTTGGTTTGATGCCATGGATTAATATCCCTTGCTCAAATTGAGTGCCACATTTCATAAGATATTGCATTCTGCTTCCAAAACTTCTAGCTACTACTTCAATTTCATTAGAGACCCTATGTTTTTGGATATCTAGGTCATAATCTAATATTATATCTCACAAAATCTTGATGCAACATTATGTTGAGTACACAACACACCCTAGATTATTTAAAATACAGGTACCACATTTTTTTATTTCATGACTAGTTTCATGCATGTTAAGAAGTTTCTCCTTTTGATTGACTTCATACATTTTTCTCTGAGTTATTTTCATGCATTATTTTTAGTTTAATGAGTGTATTTAATTTGATGGAAAACTCCCAAAAATTCTAATTTCAAAAATCATGTTTTAATAACATCAATAAGTTCAAAATTTTTTAGACAAACCATTTTGTACATTGTCAATGTAAAAAATATGATGTTTTTCCTAGAGCATTGACATGATTATCATTGTTTTTCTCAGAGCATCGGTAGACTAGGTAATTTTAAGAAACCATTGAAAAGAAAACTTTTGGGGAGCACTAAAAAGAGACATGTTTTTATGAAAGCATCAATAAAATCAATTTCACATTTTCTCCTTACCATCAATAACTTTTAGATTTTTGTTGAAAAGTGCTATAAAATATGGTTTTTGAGAAGTGTTACAGGTCATTTTGTCGAATCCAATCAAATGGCCCTGAACTCATATCTATCATCATTCATTTACACTTTACATAAATCCCCTACAAAGCCAAAATCATTCTCTTTCCAAAAGTTACAATAATCTTGGATTACATTGGCTAAAAACCCTATTTTGTGGATCATCACACTTACATTTAAGACAGACTATGTTGACTCAAGCTGCGCACATGGAAACTACGCTAGCCAGCATAGGTTGCTTTCTGAAAAAGTGCGATGATAGTGGGAAATGAGTAAAAAATAAAAATTAATTTTGAAGTTTCTCTTTCTAGAAGCTTCAAAAGTGGTTTCAACCATTTACTATTGGATCAGATCTCGAACTCCTACTATTGAGGTCTTATCTCTTATCTCCTAAAACTTACCTCCCTATAATGTGGATCTAAGTCCTATAATGGTAAGTCCCAAACCACCTCGTTTACCCTATAAATTCACTACCTCCCATAGAGTCTAGGTTGGCTTTTGGAGACTCTGAATTATGCCCTTATGCTATTCATTTGTGTCTAGAGGTCCATAATCCATCCATGTGATTGAGGTGTGATTGAAGGCTTGCTCTTGTGGAAAAGGAAGGACAATATAGCTAGGAGAGATTCACATGATCAAGGCATACAAGGGTTGTAATTTTTTCTAGCCTTTATTAATGCAAAAATGTATTGTTTCCCCTATACTTATGTCTTATTTACACATATGTATAACATGAATCTCTGACTTCTTGTTTAGATATGTTTGTATATTTTATTTGTATGTTTTGGTTCTCTTGCTTGCTTCAGATGATTTGCAGGTTCCACTTATAGAAATTGTAGTTGGAGCTGGAACTAACAAGTTAGGAGAAGGAGGAAGGTTGCGTTGGATTCCAAATAGGTTTTCTTCCCATATTTTAAACATCTCTAAGGAAAGCATTGTATTTTTGTCTTGGTTGTTTCTAGACAAAGTCACTAGGTCTAGGGAGATTGCTTCTATCCACAGAAGGAATCTATCCACAAAACAAGAAGCGTTGAGGAGTTTTGGTGGTCTATCAAAAGGTTCAACATGTAACATTTTCCCCCAATGTTAGGTTAAAGTTGACTCGGTGCAAGAGTCAAAGTTGTTAGGTCAACAATGGCAATTTTAGGCACATGGTATTGATGACTCATGGTATTAAGCCTATGTATTACATTAATCAAGCCTTTAAAAGGAGTGAAGTAAGCCCATTATGATGTGTTAGGAGGTGAGAGATGATAAATCACTTGGACGACTTGCTAGGTTTGATCAATGGAATGATAAATCTATTAACTACTTTTTAATGGTTTGGGTTTTTTAGGATAAATCACATGTGATTTACGTGTGCATACTGCTATGATTAGTTATAATTAATTTTCTCTTTCTTTATTAATTATTTCATTGAGTGTCAATGAGTTTTGAGGGCCTACCAAAAAATGTCTCAAGGAAGTTTTTTTTAAAGCATTGAGGGGAATGTTTTTAGAAATCTTAGATAGGAAAAAGCTTTCAAAGGAGTGCCTAAAAATGTTGATGTTATGCTTTTTCCAAATATAAGACGAATAAAATATAGGGTTTTTGACAAATTTTGATTGGAAAAATATATTTTTTAAAAGCTTTATAAGAAAACATGTTTTAGAAAAAAATAGGTTTTTGTTTAAACTTATATAACAAAAATAAGTTTGTTTAGAATTCCTTATAGCAAAAGAAAAGTTTTTATTCCTCATAGCAATAGAATTTTTTTTCAAAGTGTCCATGGAAAAAAGGACTTTTTTGAAAAGCATTAATGAGAAAAAATAATGTTTCTTGGAAAACATTGAAAAAGGGTTAAACATTACCCGATGAGACTAAAAGACCTTTTTCAGTATTCTCATGATAAATTTTGATTTTGAGCTTTGTCTAAGGCATGCCTTATACTCATGGAAAGGTATCATCGAGCTCTAAAACGTTGTAGTTCTAAATTTTCCTTTGTTTTAATTGTTTGTTTTAGATTTTTAGAAGAAAGGTGTAATATGAAAAACTTTTTTGGTGTTTTCACAACTTTTCATTTTGATCCCTATTTTGAGAATGCTTTGTACTATTGGAAAGGTATTATTAAATTATACAACTTTGTTGTTATATATTATTATTATTATTATTATTATTTGTACTACTGGAAAGATATCATTAAGTTATACAACTTTGTTGTTATATATTATTATTATTTATTTATTTTTATTATTATTATTAGTTTTTACTTTTACTTTATTTTATTTGTTTCAGATTTACAAAAGAAAGGAAATTGGGCTAAGGGAAATGATCTAAATGTTTCATTTTAATATTAGTGGATTGTTTTATTTATATAATATGTTATGATCCAAGTATAGGCAAGGGGAATCATATGCCATGGCAAGCACAATTCTAAATTCATATGTAGGAAATTAAAATTATTTTGTTAGCTAAGATATAAAAGCATGAGAACAAAGTTGGGGAATTGCTAGTTGGTACATGACCATTCCAGTTTCCAAAGTAGTTGATCATTAAAATAGAAAAATCAAATTAAAAGATGCATGCATGAGATTGCCCAAAAAAGAACAACATGGTGAATTATTTAGTTAGGGAAAGATTAATGAGATTGAGCATGCATGAATGGAAGCTTTTCATTCCACTGGAAATGTGGCTGATGGATGGATTTTACATGTTTCAAGACGTTTGTTCATTAAAAATGCTGATCACATGAGAAATTTGCATTTTTTTTATAACCAATTTTGTTTTATTCCATAATTAGTTTTTAGAATTATTTTTATAATTAATAATGGCAAACTTATTCGTGATTCTTGGTTGGGATAAAGAATCCAAATAACCATGCAACACACGGGATGGCATAATACGCTTTCGAGTGGGATTGGAAACCTTTGTTAATACAACTGAAACTAGCAAATTCTTCCAAATTTATTTTTATGGAAAAGCGTGAATCCTCTACTAGTCTTTTGTAGATAAGGAGAAAAGCCCAGAGTTGTAAGAGAGCAAGAGGATCTCCAACTTGGTCCGTTGCGGTCGCATGAATTTCCGTTGGCGAGCAGAAGGATCGCAAAACAAGAATCCAAAGATAGAACATTCCACTATTACCTGTGGAGAGTCCAATGATCCAATCCCTACATTATAACCGTGAGATTATTGATAATAAATGTAGCTCAGATTTCAGGGAGATCCCATGCTTTTGGGAGTGATGCCATTGCTGTGTTCATAAATTTACCATGATTCCTACCCATTAAACCTGGTATGAAGATGAATGCGGAGAAGCAGACGAGTCTGCATACAATAAACTCCACATGCCTTTAGCAAATGAACCTTTAGCGTTCATTCAGGCAGGCTGCCACCTCACAAGACATGCCATGCACCCTTGGCCACTTGTTGGCTCTCAAATGAAGGCAGACACTGGGAGCATAGAAAGGATCTCTTTACCGTTGTCCATATTATAACATGTATTCAGATTTAAGCCTTCAGTCCTAATAGGAGGAATAATGCAAATATATTCCTTTAAAGATGTCATGGAATAACCTTCCAACTGAGAACCATGCATGTCACACTAACATTTTTCCAGTCGGCAGGCCAGGTCTTCCTAAACATCTACTTCTTTGTTTTGGCTGCAAAGGATTTGAAAGTAGGACTTATGTGAAAATGACCCTAGGATGCAAAATATTCGTCAAAGTAGCAGGGAGAGGAGTTTATTGTGTGGCAGAGCGCCTGATTGGAGGTGTTAGATTATAACAAGGGAAACCTTCAAGATGAATATGGAAGAATTTGCGATCTCCAACCAAATTAAAGTTTATACATTTCAGCAAGATTATTCATTTTTTTGACCCAATCCCCAGGTAAACTTTACTTTTTGATCTCTATCAGGATTTAAGAGAATCCCTCCTCCTCTGGCTATCCCTAGATTCTTAAACAATTAAAATATTCTATGATTGACCATTATTGCGAGTTATCATTTAGTAATAAACTTCTTCAAGCTTTTTAGATTAATTTTATTTTTTGCTTTAATAAATCATAAAAAACATAAAATATTATGGAACCAGCTCACAAAAAGATAGAAAAGATAGATGAACGCCTTATAAATCAGCCTTTTCGAGGGGGCAAACTCCTTTACATTACACAAATGAACAATTCTTAGATGATACAAATGACAAGACCTCCTTTCTATATATAGGAGTCTAAGGGGTCATAATATAATCAGACTTGACATAACAATAATAATGTAAGGACACAATAATAAAAATAGTGGGCTTCTATGGGGCACAATAATAACAATATGGGGACTACATGGGCACAACAATATAATATGGGGGTTGTACTAATAACAATAAGGGGTTACACTAGTAGTATAGGGACCTAACATGACCCTCTCCTTCAAAAACTGTTGTCCTCAACGCTTGAGTAGTTCTTGATGTTTCTATATAAATTCTTGTCCTCCCATGTGAAATCTTCAGCACGTAAGTTCTTCCACTTGATAAGATACTATGAAATTGATCTATTTGGTAGTTTTCGATTTCTTGGTTTTGTGACTGCTTCAGGTTCCAATATGATTTTTCCTTCCTTGTCAAGTTCTCGCAACACTGTTTGAACTAGGATCTTCTGTAACTTTTGAATGAGTTCCCACTCCTTTGGGCATATGGATATATGTAAGGCCTGATGTTTGGAGAAACACTTCGTGGAAACAAATGAATAGCATGATCATGATCACGAATAGGTGGGAGGCCTTTAGGAGTCTCAAATACCTTGGAATGATTGTCCAAAACATTTTAGACATCTGGAGAAATACATGATTTCGATGTGGGATCCTCTAGTGAATATAATTGTGCAATTACACCTTGCTTTTCTTTATTTAGAAGCTTTTTCATGTTATTAGAGTTGATTATCTTTATAAGTTTTCCTTCAATACCTCTCAATTCAACTTCCTTTCCTTCCCAAAAAAATTTCAAGAAAAGTTCTTGAAAATTAAAAGCTATCATACCCAAAGATTGTTGCCATTGGACTCCTAGTAAAACATCAACACCACCCATTAGAATGGAAAGCATTGGGCTATTCAATACATATTCTCCCATGGATAGCTTGATATTATGGCACTTTCCAGAGCAATTTATGGTTCCTCCACTTGCAACCATCACTTGACACTCCGGTGCTGGATATAGGAAGCAATTCAATTCCTTGGCTATCTTACATTTGTGCATATATGTATGAAGACGTTAGAATAAAATAATCATGAGGACATTATTCATGACACAAAGGCACTAAGAACAATACAATTGTGCCTAGTAGGGTCGGTGGCTTTCAACATTTCGATGGAAATGACAACGAAAGGTCTATTGAAGACATTATCCAAACTATATGAAAAACCCTCAGTGTCAAACAAGGTATTTCTTAAGAAACATTTGTTTAATATGGAGATGTCAAAAGGTGGATTTGTTGGTCATTATCTAAATGAATTTAACAAAGTTACCAATTAGTTAAGTTCTATAGGGGTAAATTTTGACAATGAAGTTAAGGCTCTGTTGTTTCTATGCTCATTATCAGAAAGTTGGAATGGCTTAGTCATGACTATTAGTATCCCTGTCTCTGGTTCTAACACTTTAATGTTTGATGATGTTGTTGGTGCTATCCTTAGCAAGGATGCAACAGAAAAGCTCAGGTGAGACACTAGGTAATGATTTGATTGTAGAGACTAGGGGAAGAAAACTAAAGAGAGAAAAGAGCCCATGATATTGTAGTAATTCAAGGAAAGGCAGATCCAAATCCAGATCAAGGATACTATGCTAAAAATGTAGAAAGATAGGACACCTGAAAAAACACTATAAATATCGAAAGGGAAAAGAAGGATATGGACAACAAGAGAACTATCATGAATCAAATGTAATAGACGTGTTACAAGATTCTTTGATTATTTCATTAGAAATTATTATTGATACTTGGGTGGTAGATTTAGGGGTTTCATTCCATGCCACACCCCATAGGAAACATTTTTGTGACTATGTTTAAGGAGATTTTGGACAAGTTCGTATGGGTGATGATAAACCTTGTAAAATTATTGGAATGGTTGAGGTGCTGATAAAATAATAGAATGCAAACCAATGGCTACTAAAGGAGGTAAGGCATGTTCCCTGTCTAAAGAAAAATATAATTTCAACAGGGCAGTTGGGAAGTGAAGGTTATGTAACAACATTTAGAAACAAAACCTAGAAGGTCACTAAAGGAGCCCTGACAATAGAAAAAGGAGAGAAGGTTGGTACATTGTACTTATGCAATGGTATTTGTGCTTCTTCTAATGCTTTAACCTCTATAGGAGAAGCTACGACATTGTAACATCATAGGCTTGGGCACATGAGTGACAAGGGGATGCAAATTCTTCACTCAAGAAATTTGTTAATATGTTTGAAGTATGCTGATTTGGATTCTATGGGAATTGTGTTTATGGAAAACATATGAGAGTCAGATTTCTCAAAGTTGGGAAAGAAAAGAAGAGTGAAAAATTAGAGCTTGCACATACAGATGTATGGGACCGACTCAGGTATCATCTCTCGGTGGATCTCACTATTATTTTACTTTTATTGATGATGAAACTAAGAGAACCTAGGTTTATTGTATTCAAAATAAATCCGATGTCCCTGATACTTTTAAGAAATGGAAAGCTTTGGTTGAGAATGAGATAGAAAATAAGTTTAAGTGTCTCAAATATGATAATGGAGGTGAATGATGTAGTAATAAGTTTAATAATTATTGTTCAAAACATGGAATCCAAAGAGGGAAGATAGTTCCAAGAACACCACAAGAAAATGGTGTGTCAGAGAGGATGAACAAGATAATCATGGAGCATGCAATCTGTATGGGATTGCATGCATGATTGCCTTTACAATTTTGGGAAGATGTTGTAGATATTGTTATTTATTTAATAAACAAAGGGTCTTCAAGTTCCTTGGATGGTGATATTCTCAGAGGAGGCATGGATAGGAAATAAGGTAAACTACTCATTTCTAGAGACCTTTGGTTGTGAAGCATTTATCCACATTAATAAAGAAAACAAAAAAAAAATCTGGAGGCAAAATCAAAGAAGTGTACTTTTATTGGATATGGTGATAATGATTTAGTTTATCGCTTATATGATTATGAAAACCATAAAATCATTAGGAATAGAGATGTGTATTCATTGAAAGGATCTTCTACAAAGATCAGTGGCAGAGAAAGAAACAAGAAAAGGAAAACATAGAATATGCAGTGCTTGATGACATCATAGAAAAAGAAAAGTCCAAGGTGCCAGAATATCATAATGATCAACAAAAAAAAATAGCAACAACAACAAACACCTCAAAATATTGCAAGTTCTATTAGAAGACCTACCAGGTTAAGTAGACCCACTGAATGATATTATCCTTCATTATATTATTTATTGTTGACCAATTCTGGTGAACCAAAAGGATATGAAGAAGCAATGTAGTTAGTGTTAAATTTTTCAACTGCGGTAAAATTCCATCTTGGAAATCTCAAATGACCAAGATAATGATTGCATTAGATTCCTCTTTTCAAGAGGACCAAAATCAACCTAAAGATCACCTAATTTGGTTAAGTGGAAGTTGAGTTATGAATTATTTTATTCATACATGTATTATGGAATGGGTCGACCCTAACCACATGAGTAACTACTTGGGTTAGTTTTAACCCCAAGTGATCCCTCAGGAAATCTTATTAATAGAAGAGACCTCAAGATCGTTTGGACACATATTATTTTGGAGACATTTTCATGGTTTGCACAGATTTGACGGAAGGAGTTCACTCAAGGGTTTGAAATTACAGGCGAAAGGTTCGCTCTGGGTTAGGGTCTTCTGGATCTTTGTCGCTGGCATAGAACATAGCATTTTGGTCCCTGGTCGCTGGCACTAACCCTATGAGAGTGACTATAGACCCTTTGATGCTGGGACAAAGGCTTGTGGGAGTGACTCTGGGTTCAAAGGAAAATTAGAAGGTTTCTGTCCCCAACCGCTCGCACCAGGTAGCCCTCGGAGAGACCCTGTCATCTCGGGCACTCGCAAAACTCAATAAGGATGTGACTTTGGTTTTTCAGTCACTCATACAACTTGGCTAGGGAGAAACTTTGTGTCTTTTCAATTTAGTGCCAAAGTCGCACACATAGGGACCTCTTGGGAGCGAGTCTGCATTGACACTTGCTTGCACACTGTATACATGAGAGTGACCTAGAAGTTTCAGTCACTCATGGACAGTGTTGATGAGGGTGACCCAGTTCAGATATAGGGTTTTAAAATCTTGGCATCAACTGGTTTCAGTGATTAGGTAGATCTAGGTTTCTCTCTATTGTTATACAGATTTGTAGATCTGTAGATTTGATTTATTAGTTTCTTCTACAAACATATGTATGTGGATCATTGATAGTAACATTAGTGTTCGGTAGTATTTGGCACAATGACAACAATATACAATAATTGACATTAGTTTGTGACAACACATTATAGCCATTAGTATAAGGATTTTGATTCCTAGCATGATTAGATTTGTTTCATAGATATCATTATTGTTTTGCTGCATAGATAAAGTTATGGATCATTGCACTCTCTTTTGTTGCATCATTTGATGATGATCTAAGAAGAAGAAGATTTGCAAGGGTTTTCCCCTAGTGGGTTATTCCCTGGTCTCGAACAAATCCAGGTGTCTTTAGATGTGTGCATGTTTTCTTCTATTTTTCCTTTTTATGTTCCACTGCATTGATGATGATGATGATGATGTTGATTTCTATGTAATTTCATATGCTGATGTATAATGGTGTAGATATGAATAATGTAATGATGATATGGGGTGAACTTAAAGTATTAATGGTGAAATGCAATTATAAAAGTAAAGAACAATGTCACCCTAAGAAAAATTAACATGGTATCAGAGCTAGGTTGAAGAAAAGCCACAGAGATCACCCCAATGATGACACAATTGATGGAAGCAAGAAGATGATGGTGGAGACCTAAAAGAATTCTAGGGTTTGGAGAAAACCCTAGGCATCTTGATGATTAGGGTTTGATGGATTATATGAGGTTAGGGTTGGAGAGAAAACCATGGTTTATGGCAAAGTCTTGAGATTTGATGTGTGAAACTCTAGCATGATCTACGTGAAGATGCTCAAGCACTTGTGGGAGATTTGATGAAGTCCTAGATGGGATAATCCTTAGAAGATCTGTTTGGATACTACTATGGACATTGATGGCAGTTGAATATTGGTTCAATAGGGAGAGGTTTACCTCTCATTGAAGATAATTATTTATTGATTTATGATGATTCTTACTTGTTAGACTTATGGATATGATAATTATGTTTATTGCGTGTACTTCCTGCATATGTATTTGAGGATATGGATGTTTCTAACCTCCTTGATGAGATGTGATGTGTAGATACTTCTTGAGGGTCATCTTGAGATGCATATCTGGAAAGAGATAAATAGGTACTTGATGAAAAGATGACAAAGTTCTTCATGTGGCTCAGGTATTTTAATACTAGAAGGTATGCATGGTATGTTTCAGCTATTGTCTCGGTATTCCCTAAGGTAGGATGATAATTCCTCTTTCTTTATTGGCTCATACATTCATATAAACATGACTTGGATCTATGCCTCCTATTATGAAAAGATGTACCTGGTGTTGAACATTTTGACCTTCTTGAATTCTATGAGGATATCTAATGTTGATACATTAATACTCTTGATGTTTGGCTAACATCTATGATCTATCTATTGGATATTTTGAACCTATAAACAAGGTTATAACCTTGGCCCTAGAAAATGATACTCTTGATACTTGTCATGACGGATTTCATATAGAAGGAGAGTTCATTGAACCATATACATAAGTCTACAGGTAATGCTTGTGAAAAGAATGATGAAAGCATATGGAAAGAGTGATTGACACTCTTGTTGCTTTGATAAAGATTTTTTGAATTACCTAAACTGATCTCATGGATCATGAAGTGCATGGTAATCTTGATTTGAGAGGTATAAGTGTAAGATTGATATTGCATATCTCTTACGACTGTGGTCTTGTCTTGATGGCATATGGTTAAACTGGATGCAGTAACTTGATGGAGTGACTTGAAAGAAAATTCTATTGTGTTCATAATCTTTGAGATATGATGTTGCATCTATCTGCTGCTTTGAGTCTAACCTTTGATGAAAGATTGATGTCATGATGTTGAGAGCCATATGTTTATGATATAATGGATATGTTGTTACATGACTCAAGCCAAGATAAGTTTCTTACATGAATGAAGATGAATGATGCAGATCCCTAGTTAGAGGGAGAATCACTTCTCAAGATTCTTACCCTTATTATTATTTGTATTCTATGTTGCTAAAGTATGATTTATTTGCATCTGATAGTATTGATCTGTAGTAGAGTCTTAGATCTGAAGCCCATATAAAAATTAGGTTTTCTTCTCTAGTCACAGTCACAGATCTAGGATATCTCGTCCCTGGACGCTTGCATGCTAAGTCCTAAACAACGTCTAGGAAGCTAAAGTCACTCTCATGCTAACCTGAAGGGAGAGACCATAGGTTTGATTGTCGTTAACCATCATCTGAAGATTTCTAAAGCTATCTGAACTCTGAATGATGATTTCCCTGACATATTCTGCCAGTGCTAATTGATTTCTGAAGTTGTTGAGTTAAATTGTTGATAATATAATGAAGTATTGTGCATGAAATCAGATGGTCACCTGGAAGATGTCAATACCACAAATGTATTGCAGATAAAAAAAATGTTTGCTAGTTGGAAAAAGGTTGAATGTTCGCCATAACATGAACATGTAAACAAAATTATGTTTGCAGGTGACCAGGACATACATATAGATATGTCACTATGTTTGTGCTACAAGAGGTTGGCATGATTTGGCTGATTGATATTGATGAACAGTGTTTTGTCATGATGCTTGACAATAACTTTGAATTGATGATTGAAATGTGCATTGACTATAGATCTCCCTATTATAGAAATTTGAAATCGACCTGATGTGTAGTGATCTGATTTGATGATTGTTGATTTGCGCTGATATCAATACTATGTGGGAATGATGACTTATGTGGGTAGTTGGATATTGGCATCCTTATTCTTAGCACAATGATTGGAATGAAAAAATGGAACCTACATGACTCATCCTTGATGTATGCTTTTGCACCTAGTGACAGGATGACTTATATTATTCTTATGAGTGTGACTTGATAAAATTTGGATTGATAATGCATGGCTTGTTGGCATAATGAAGTCATGATTTGATATGAGCCCCACCTGTCTCTTGGTTGAAAGTATTAATACTATGATAATGATGACTTTGATAATGGTCATGATTTGGCTTATAAACTCTGATGAGTTGACCTTGTTGATTGATGGTACAACATTGAGTTATGTAAGGATGATTATGGTGGCATAGCAAGGCATTATGCTTAGAGCATTGCAATCTAGATATGTCTATATTTGATAGTTACTTGATGAAGTTAGGATGATGAGTTCCAAGGTATAGCTTTGATATTGATTATGGTTTTGGTTTTATATCTTGATGATCTACTTGTGACAAGTGATGAGCCTCTGATGATCTACTAAGAGGGAGATGGATTATGAAGCCCAAAATAATGTATCATGGCATGATGAATCAATTTATGGAATTTGGGAAAGAAATTCCATATTACAAAGCTATTTGTTTTGAATAATGAAAATGAAAATCCTTGGATACTCTAATTTCAAGTTCAAGATATTGTTCAACTTGACATGGCATTCGATGGTTGAAGCATTGATGTTCCATTTTGAACATCCATATGATGTGCATAGAACCTTAATGAATTCATGAGTGAGTTTCTTCACTCACATAGAGTTTCCACCGAGCATGCTTTGAAATATCTGCATGAGGTGTTCTATTTTGAGAATGTGATATTACTCCTATGATATATATCTGCACAAATGTATTGCTGATATTTGAGATTTTTGTTGATAAGCACATTTGAATGCCTCTTTAGTATGCGATCTGGCATGATATTTTGGATGAGAGGTCCATAACATGACCAAGGTTGATCATGATGTTGCTAGCATGGTTAGTTGTGAGGCAGACTATAGTAGCTCCTTAGAGAGTTGTTTGAGCATGATCTGGATATGACATGGATACATTGTGATGATCTGATTGTCAGTAAGTCCCATATTTATAGTTGGGACCAAGATACTCTCATATATTGAGACAATGCAGTTGTTCGAAACAAGATCAAGCTTGTGGTTAGCACCCCCGTGAAAGGGAGGATGATTATGGTATCCTTTTGGGATTCGTATGATTATATATGATCTGACATGATATTTGATTTGATGTTCTGTATGAACAAGAAATGACTGTTATTGAGACAAGATGATGATGAGAGCAGTGTTGATCAAGGACACTGAGCAAACTCTTCCTACCCTTCTTGAGCTCACATGGTATGGAATTGAGATAGAGGTCTCCTAGGGTTGAGGGAACTCTGGACAATAGAGCGTTACCCTATCTATTACCCAGGGTAGAAGAATGGTGCCCCCCTATCTTTATAGGGTCAGAGAATGTTACTCCCCTCTTGGTCTTTGTAGAGCATACCCCAACTAGCATCATACCCTCAAGTAGGCCAGCTTGATGGGATGTCGCTCCTCGTTTTGGCCAACGAGTTGAGAGTGTACTTGGAGTGTACAAACCAAGTTGATTATGATGCATGTGTTGTACCACATGAATATTTTGGGTCATCGATGGGAAGATTAGTAAGAAATAGGATGGGTTGAGATAACTCGATATGATTCTAGGTTGAGGATAAGCTCCTCGATGGAACTGCAAGGTCGATGGTTTACTCCCATGTGTGATGTGTTTCCTATTGCTCGGTATGGGTGGAAGCTATTGCTCCCCAATGTGGTTCTAGGTTGAGACGTGCTCCTTGATGATATGCTCTTCGATGATGATTAATGATGATATTCTGAGTAGCATCCCACTATCTGAGATTCCAGATAACATCTTGATGGATAGAGGGTCATAGCTTTAGCTCCCCTCTCGTAACAAATTCTTCTTCTTCTAGATCCGATAATGATCAACATAAGAGAAGGAATAATCAAGAGATAAAAAATAATAAGCAAAGGATAGACCGAGATGTACAATGATGATTTGTGATGATGAGACACTTGATATGGACATGGAACAATGAATACATGAAAAAGATGATATGTGATGACACTCGAAGATTCCATAATGGCATATTGTTCGATGGACAAATATTGGAAGGTGGAATTCTCCCTAGTTGAGAGGGAGTGTTAATTTTTGCAACTGTGGTGAAGTTACACCTTGGATAACTCAAATGACTAAGATAATGATTTCATTATATTTCTCATTTCGAGAGGACCAAAATCGACCTAAATATCATCCAAGTTAGTTAAGCAGAAATTGAGTTATGAATTATTTTATTCATACATGTATTATGGAATGGGTCAACCCTAACCACATGAGTAACTGCTTGGGTTAGTCTTAACCCAAAGTGACCCCTGAGGAAATCCTATAAATAGAAGAGACCTAAATATCATTTGGACAAATATTCTCTTGGAGACATCTTGTCTTATTTCGCATAGGTTTGACGGAAGGAGTTCACTCAAGGGTCCGAAATTACAGGCGAAAGGTTCGCTCTGGGTTAGGGTCTTCTGAATCTCAGTCGCTGGCACAAAACATGGCATTCTGGTCCTTGGTTGCTAGCACATTAGCCTATGAGAGTGACAATAGACCCTTGGACACTGGCAGTAACATCAACGTTCAAAACTATTTGGCACAACAACAATAATATAAAACAGTTGACAAGAGTTTGTGAAAACACATTATATCCATCGGTATGAGGATTCTGATTCCTAGCATGATTAGATCTGTTTCATAGATATCATAATCGTTTTGCTGCATAGATAAATTTATGGATCATTGTACTCTCTTTTGCTGCATCATTTGATGACGATCTAAGAAGAAGAATATTTGGAAGAATTTTCCCTATAATGGGTTTTTCCTTGGTCTCAGACCAATCCTGGTGTCTCTATATGTGTGCATGCTTTCTTCTACTATTCCTTTTTATGTTCCGCTGCATTGATGATGATGGTGATGTTGTTTCTTTCTATATAATTGCGTATGCTGATGTATAATGGTGTAGATATGAATAATGTAATGATGATATGGGGTGAACTTAAAGTATTAATGGTGAAATCAAATTATCAAAGTAAAGAACAATGTTTCCCTAAGAAAAATTAACATGGTATCAGAACTAGGTTGAAGAAAATCCATGGAGATCAACCTGATGATGACACCATTGATGGAAGAAAGAAGATGATGGTGGAGACCTAAAAGAATTATAGGGTTTGAAGAAAACCCTAGGAATATTGATGATTAGAGTTTTATGGATTATATGAGGTTAGGGTTGGAGAGAAAACCCTGGTATATGGAAAATTCTTGAGATTTGATGTATGAAACTCTAGCATGATCTATGTGAAGATGCTCAAACAGTTGTGGGAGATTCGATGAAGTCCTGGATGGGATAATCCTTAGCAGATCTAGTTGGATACTTGAAGGAAACATTGGTATATGGACCATGGACATTGATAGCTCTTGAAGATTGGTTCAAGAGGGAGAGGATCACCTATCATTGAAGATAATTAATTCTTGACTTATGATGCTTCTTACTTATTAGACTTATGGATCTGATGATTATGTTTATTGCTTGTACTTCCTGCATATGTATTTAAGGATATGGATGTTTCTAACCTCCTTGAAGATATGTGATGTGTAGATCATTCTTTAGGATCATCTTGAGATGAAGATCTGGAAAGAGATAAAGAGGTACTTGATGAAAAGATGACAAAGTGCTTCATGTGGCATATGTCTAATGAGCAAGTGCTAAGGGATTTGAATACCACAAGGTATGCATGGTATGTTTTATCTATTGTCTCGGTAATCCCCAAGGTAGGATGAGAATGCCCCTTTCTTTATTGGCTAGTACATGCATATAAAAGTGACTTGGATCTATGTCTCCTATGATGAAAATATGTACCTGGTGTTGGAAATTTTGACCTTCTTGAATTCTATGAGGCTATATAATGTTGATACATTAATACTCTTGATGTTTGGCTAACTTCTATGATCTATCTACTGGATATTTTGATCCTATAAAGAAGGCTAGCCCCTTGTCTCTAGAAAATGATACTCTTGATACTTGTCATCACAGATTTCATATAGAAGATGGTTCATTGACTCCTACACATGAGTCTACTGGAAATTCTTGTGAAAATCATGATGAAAGCATATAGAAAGAGCGATTGACACTCTTGTTGTTTTGATAAAGCTTTATTGAATGACCTAAACTGATCTCATTGATCACAAAGTGCATGGTAACCTTTATTTGAGAGGTATAAGTGTAAGATTGATATTCCAGATCTCTTACTACCCGGGGTCTTGTCTTGATGGTGTTAGAGTCGGTCCTTACAGCCCTCCATCAGAGATCTTTTCGCTTTTGCATATCATTTTAGGTGTCTCACTCGTTCCACTTCGTTGCATTTCGTTAGGGGCATGCTATTGACTGACGAGGGGGTTCGGTTGTCTTGTGTTCCCTCATGCTTGTCCCTGCAGGGTTAGTCAAAAATTTCTTAAAAAATCACCAAAGTACATGGTCATTTCATTCATCGTCATACATGATTAGTTTTGTTAAAAAAGGGTCTTTAGTCCTAGAGTCTAGGGTTTTGAGTCCCGTGCATACACATAATAAAAGCCCGCAGGCCATGAGGTTGGTTTTGCAAGATTTTCACTTAATATGTTTCCTCAGAAAGCATTTAAAAACATTTTAGGTCCAAAACTCTGTTTTGGAACTAAAATTTGTTAATGTAAATAATTATATTTGTTTTATCTCAAAGGGTTTCAGAGCAAGCCTCTAATCTTCTCCAAAGCTAAAATGCCAGATCCCTACAAAAATCAGCAAAAAATGATCAGTCCAAACCTCAAAAAAGCATGAGAAAATAAAAAAGCAGTATTGTATTAAAAGACCAAAAGTGAAAAAGTGCCAAACATTACAAAGTGGGTTATTGAATCAATTTAAATCAAATCAGATTTGGTGAGATATTTTGTTTGTATATAAAAGGGAAAACAAGTCTATTTGTTCACAAATTCCCAAAGCAAGATCGTGTTCAAGTGTTTGAAGGCCGAAACTGTGATTGCATATCCGTGGACAGCGTTGGAGGTGTGCGCTGCGCATAGGAAGTGTGCGTTGCGCATTGGGTGGTGCGCTGCGCATTGGGTGGTGCGCTGCGCATTGGGCCTCACTAGCCAGTGTATATTTACAAGGGCGCTGCACATAGAAGGGTGCACTGCGCATTGGGTTTGCGCGCTATGCATTGGGTAGCAGCAACAAAAAAACTTGGTACATGTGCCCAGAACATACCCAAATTCACTCCAAGCTTGCAAGTAGGTATTTTATTGCTGCCTAGTCAATGTTAGGATGTTTGAAGTGTGTTTCAAAAATGGGAATTCGATGTATTGGGTCTTGGAAAATGAAACCCTAGGTTCATGATAAAATCATTCTTTAAGGGTTTTTTTTAAAGATATGTGGGTGGTTTAGTGAAAATTTCTCATCCTCCATTGATGAAAACCAGCTCCATGCTCATTTGTAAACCCTAGTCAACATTCTAAAGGGCACACATTATATTTTGTTCATTTGTCAAGCAGTGATTGTTTTGTGCCAGTTCATTGAAAACAGAGCATTATCATTATGGCATAGTTTGTATGATGCTTTGGTAAACATAGTAGAGTTTTGAGTATACATTGAAATTTGACTCCACCACACCTATATCACTATACATATCACAGACATCTTGACACCAAAGCCATGTCAGACACGGAGTCAGAGTATGAGCAGCAGTATGACAGTGATTCTACAGCAGAGGGTAATGTGCCATGAAGGTCTCGCAGAGGTGGCAAAGGTGGTAAGCCTCTCAGGGAAGAGCCTATTTCTTTGGTTCAATTGCAGGCTTGCCCGCTTGCAATGGATTGTTTTCGTCGTCAGTCATGCTATCACTATTGTGAGCTAATTTCACAAATTCAGCATCATCGTGAATTAGCTCGTTTGTTCATTCTACATTTACATGATGGCCATGTAAACCTCGCCGGAGTTGATTTCATTTTGTCACCAGAGACTATTGCAGAGGCCACTGGGATACCAAATGTTGGAGAGAAATGGAATAAACGTCAGCAGTTAGAGAAATCTTACTATCAGCCATACATCAAACCTGGGTATATGAGGCACTTGAGCAGGGTTTTTCCTTTCCAATACCTGAATGATCAGTTTGCACCTTTGATGAAACTCATCATTCAATATTTCAGTTGTGAGGGCAGATTCTCCCGTCTTTATGCATACCATGTTCGTTTGTTGATGCATTTTACAAGGGTATGTCTGATGAACATTCCATACTTCATGTTTCGCAACATAGAGAGGATGGTTGTTTTAGTACAAAGGAAGACCCCAGCACAGCAGCACAGGAGTATTTATCATTATGCGTTGATCAAGATCATAGTGGTTCATCAGTTGGCACAGTAGGGCATTACTTGGGAGGATTTCATTTCTCGTGACTTTTTCACAGTGCCGCAGCCACTTCCCGAGATAGTTCATGATGAGGGAGGGCCTTCACATCAGTTTGATATTCCTCAGACCGAGCATGTCAACGCTCCAGCATGTGTGACATATCAGTGAGGCCACAGGGCCTTATTTGCAGCTACACGACGAGTACTATCTCCACATGGTGGTGAAGGGGTCTCGCCTTCTTCTTCAGTACAAGTACAGGTTCAGGACAGAGGCAAGGGGCCAATTTATGAGGAGGGCCATTCAGGTGGTCATGATATTGATGATGCATTGGGTGATGTGGATAGGAGCTCTCCTAGCTCGAAGTTGAAAGAGATCATCCAAAAGCAAAAGACCGAGATTGATAGCTTGAATGAGAAGTTGTTGAAGGCAAAGTTTCTAATCAAATACTTGGAGCAGCGCAATAAATAGTTAGAGGATGAGCATACACTTATAGAGCTGCAACGAATCCGTGAAGACCGAAGGTTGGCCCGTAAAAGACCTGGTGATTTGACACCTGTTGCGTGGCAATTTTGGCTTGAGAAAGTCAATCGACATCTGGAGGAGTTGTTGGCGAAGGCCAATAGAGACAAAGACATGCTTCGTCACATGAAAAATCATTATTGGGCTCGCATGCATGTTGGCAAAGCAAAAATGAAGATTTTGCAAAGGAGGTTGAGCAAAGCACTAAAACGGCAAAAGAGGCTAGATCCACTTCGAGTTTTGGCCGAGGCTTTGCTGGCTGAGCATGACACATGATGGAGGGTCTTCACTCCAAATTTGAGCGAATTCGGAGAAAATTTTGTCATTTTGAAAATTTTGGTCCCCAAAAATAGGTTTTTTGGTTGTACGCGCAGCGCGCATGTGCGCTCGCTTTTGATTGGGACACTTGCTGGAGGAAAAATTTATATTTTTGGGTTTTTCATGGTAAGTTACGTGTGCTCAGCTATTGCCGAAGTATTTCATCAAGTTATGGACGGTCAAAAGGCACAAAAACACCATGAAAACCACCTTGCTGCCACCTTTTGCAACAGCAGGAAGTACCTATGGGAGAATGCAGTTTTGAGAGGGAAAATAAGCTCCAAATTGGAAAATTCCACTTGGGTTGGAAAGTAGACATCCAGGGCTTTACAGAGAGCTATCATGAGATCAATTTGGATGCTGGGAAGTGCCTCAAAATCAGCCCGAAAAGTGCGCTGCGCATAGAGGATTTTGGCCAATTTTTCACCTTCCAGCTCAGAATTTCGGCCAGTTTTCACCAGTTTCACTCCTTGATGTGATTTTTGACTCAACATGATGTAATTTGATGTACGTAAGGTAACATGGCACTTGTCTACCTTCTTCTAGATGATTCATTCACAAATTAGCAAGAAATTAATGTAATGAATCAGTTTCCTTCTTTTTAGAAGCAGGTTGTTTTGGTCACCTAGATTCTTGCTCCATGTTTAGAATTTGTTCAAACTGATCCTAGAAGGAGGAGATCGACCCCTAGAGGTTAGGGAATGAGGTTAGCTTGATCTATATATGTAAATTTTCATTCAGTAGCACGGGTTGGACTCTTGGGAAGATTTTGGCACACTATTGTACATATTTTTCATATTTTGGCTAAGGAAAGATCAGAGGTTTTGCAGCACCTGTTGGGATTCTTGTGGCTTTCAACTCTTGATGGTGTTTTTTCTCAGTTATTGTAAGTTTATTCATGTTTACATGTATGCTATCCCTTCTTATGCTTCTGAAACTAAATGAATGAGTAAATGAGGTTGAATTCATTGTTTACAGTGCTCTTCCTTTAAATTTGTTTAGTTTTACATGTTTTCGCCAGTTTGGAGAGGATCCATGTTCTCCTTTACCCTCTTCAGCTTCTTGTCATTCTGATCAATCCATACACCTGATCAAAGGCATCAAGACTATTGCCTACCTCGCACCAACTCGAATTCTGCAAAGATCTTACCTCAATCCCCACACCCAAAATTGGTTTTCCCATTTCTCCAACAAAAAAACTCAAAAATCTAAAACAAACTTTCTTATCTCTTTACTAGCCTAAAATCATTATTCCTTATTGGTCATCTCAGCCCCTTTGAATACTTTTCTGCCGAGATAGACCCGGAGAGAGCCCTCTCCTGTCCTCGTAGGGCTAGCTACGAGGCTGAGCTTGGTTTGATGTTGCCTTGAACCTCGCCTTCTTCAGCCTGAGGCAGATTTGAGCGCTAACAGATGGCATATGGTTAAGCTGGATGCAGTAACTTGATGGAGTGATTTGACAGAAAATGATATTGTGTTCATAATATTTGAGATATTATGTTGCATCTATCTACTGCTTTGAGTCTAACCTTTGATGAAAGATTGATGTCATGATGTTGATAGTCATATGTTTATGATATAACAGATATGTTGTTGCATGACTCAAGTCGAGACAAGTTGCTTACATGAATGAAGATGAATGATGTAGATCTCTAGTCAAAGGGAGAATCGCTTCTCAATATTCTTACACTTATTACTATTTGTATTCTATGTTGTTGAAGTATGATTTATGTGCATCTGATAGTATTGATCTGCAACAGAGTCTTAGATATGAAGCCCATACATAAATTAGGGATTTTGCTTCAGTCACAGTCACAAATCTAGGAAATCTCGTCCCTAGACACTCACATGCTAAGGCCTAGACATCGTTTAGGCAGCTAAAGTCACTCTCATTCTAACCTGAAGGGAGAAACTAGAGGTTTGACTATTGTTGGCCATCATATAAAGCTTTCTGAAGCTATCTAAATTCTGAATGAGCATGTCCCTAACATATTCTACCACTGTTAATTTATTTATGAAGTTGTTGAGTTAAATTTTTTATCATATAATGAAGTATTGTGCATGAAATGAGATGGTCACCTAGAAGATGTTGGTACCACAAATGTATTGAAGATAACAAGATATTTTAATTGGAAAAAGGTTGAATATTTTCCATAACATGAACATGTAGATTAAACTTTTGTTTGCCAGTGACCAGGACATACATATAGATATGTCACTATGTTTGTGCTACAAGAGGTTGGCATGATATGGCTTATTGATATTGATGAACAATGTTTTGTCATGATGATTAACAATAACTTTGAATTGATGATTGAAATGTGCTTTGAATATATATCTCCCTACGATAGAAATTTGGACTTGACTTGATGTCTAGTGATGTGATTTGACAATTATTGGTTTTCCCTAATATCAATACTATGTGGACATGATGACTTATGTGGGTATTTGGAGATTGGCCTAATTATTCTTAGCACAATGGTTGGAATGATGATAGTTGTGATTTGGCATGAAAAAATGGAACCTGCACAACTCATCCTTGATGTATGCATTTTCACCTAGTGACAAGATGACTTATATTATGCTTATGAGAGTGAATTGATAAAATTCAGATTGATAATGCATGACTTGTTGGCATGATGAAGTCATGATTTGATATGACCTCCACTTGTCTCCTGGTTGAAAGTATTAATACTATGATAATGATGACATTGTCAATGGTCGTGATTTGGCTTATAAACTCTGATGATTTGACCTTATTTATTGATGGTACAACATTGAGTTATGTATGGATGATTATGGTGGCTTAGCAAGGCATTATGCTTAGAGGATTGCAATCTCGATATGTCTATATTTGACAGTTACCTAATGTAGTTAGGATGATGAGTTCAAAGGTATAACTTTGATATTGATTATGGTTTTGGTTTTGGTTTTATATCTTGATGATCTACTTGTGATAGGTGATGAGCCTCTAATGATCTAATCAGAGGGAGATGGATTATGAAGCCCAAAATAATGTATCATGGCATAATGAATCGATTTCTAGAATTTGAGAAAGAAATTCCATATTACAAAGCTATTTGTTTTGAATAATGAAAATGAAAATCCTTGGATACTTTGATTTGAAGTTCAAGATGTTGTTCAAATTGACATGGAATCTGATGGTTGAAGAATTGATGTCCCATTTTGAACATCCATCTGATGTGCATTGAACCTTAATGAATTCATGAGGGAGTTTCTTCACTCACATAGAGTTTCCACCAGGCATGCTTTGAAATATCTACATGAGGTGTTCTATTTTGAGAATGTGATATTTCTCCTATGATATATATCTTCACAGATGTATTTTTGATATTTGAGGTTGTTGTTGATAAGCACATTTGGATGCTTCTTTAGTATATGATCTTCCATGATAACTTGGATGAGAGGTCCATAGCATAACCGAGTTTGATCATGATGTTGTTGGCATGGCTAGCTTTGAGGCAAGATATAGTAGCTCCTTAGAGAGTTGTTTGAGCATGATTTGGATATGACATGGATACATTGTGATGATTCGATTGACAACAAGTCCCATATTTATAGTTGGGAATGAGATACTCTCATATATTGAGACATTGCAGTTGTTCAAAACAAGCCCAAGCTTCTGTTTGGCACCTCCATGAGCTTGAAGGATGATTATGGTATCCTTTTGGGATTCATATGATTATATATGATCTAACATGATATTTGATTTGATGTTATGTATGAACAATAAACTACTACTATTGAGACAAGCTGATGATGAGAGCAGCATTGATCAAGGACACTAAGCAAACTCTTCCTACCCTACTTGAGCTCCTAGGGTGAGGAATTGAGATAGAGGGCTCCTGGGGTTGAGGGAACTCTGGAAAATCGAGAGTTATCCTATATGTTACCCAGGGTAGAAGAATGGTGCTCCCCTATCTTTATAGGGCCGGAGAATGCTACTTGCTTCTTGGTCTTTGTAGAGTATACCCAAGTTGGTGTCATACCCTCAAGAAGGCCAACTTGATGGGAATATCACTCCTCATTTTGGACAACGAGTTGAGAGTGTACTTGGGGTGTACAACCCAAGTCGATGATGATGCAGGTGTTCTACCACATGACTATTCTGGGTCATCGATGAGAAGATCAATAGGCAATAGGATGGGTTGAGATAACCCGATATGATTTCGGGTTTAGGGTAATATCCCCGATGAAATTCCAGGATTGATGGTGTACTCCCCTATGTGATTAGTTATCCTATTGCTCGATATGGGTGGAAGTTATTTCTCCCCGATGTGGTTCCAGGTTGAGATGTGCTCCTTGATGATATGCTATCTGATGACGATTGATGATGATATTCTGGGTAGTAGCTTGCTAGTTGAGATTCTAGATATCAACTTGATGGATAGAGGGTGGTAGCTTGAGCTCCCCTCTGGTAACAAATTCTTCTTCTTCTAGATCCAAGAATGATCAACATACAAGCAGGAATAATCAAGAGATAAACACGAATAAGAAAAGGATAGATCAAGATGTACAATGATGATATGTGATGATGAGACACCTGAGATGGACATGGCTTTATGACTATGAGATGATCTGTGATGATACGTGATGACACTCGAATATTCCAGAATGGTATATTGTTCGATGGACAAATATTGGCATGTGGAATTCTCCCTAGTTGAGAGGGAGTGTTAATTTTTGAAACTACGGTAAAATTCCACCTTGGATAGCTCAAATGACCAAGATAATGGTTTCATTAGGTTTATCTTTTTGAGAGGACCAAAATCTACCTAAATATCACCCAATTTGGTTAAGAGGAAGTTGAGTTATGAATTATTTTATTCATACATTTATTATGGAATGGGTCAACCCTAACCACATGAGTAACTTCTTGTGTCAATCTAAACCCTAAGTGACCCCTTAGGAAATACTATAAATAGAAGATACCTCAAGATCATTTGGACACATATTCTCTTGGAGACATCTTGTCTTAGTTCGCATAGGTTTGACGGAAGGAGTTTGCTCAAGGGTTCGAAATGATACGCGAAAAGTTTGCTCTAGGTTAGGGTCTTCTGGATCTCGATCGCTAGCACTGAACAGGGCATTCTGGTCCATGTTCGCAGGAACATAAGCCTACAAGAGAGACTATAGACCCTTGGATGCTAGCATAGAGGCTTATGGGAGAGACTGTAGGTTTCGTGGAAGATCGAAAGGTTTTGGCCCCTGGTGGCTCGCATGAGGTAGCGCTGGGAGCGTGTTAGAAAATTATATATTATAGAGTGATGGAACACATAAAATATTGCAAAAATATAAATACAGAAAACACATAAAACAAGAGAGACACTAATATACGTGGTTCACCCAATTTTGGCTATGTCCACGAAGAAACAACCAGTCCTTCCTTTGATATTATCCAGCAAAATGAAGAGATACAACCTACAACAGATTCGCTATAATTCCCTCTTCACTTTCAATCTCCTCTCTCTTCCTCGCTCATAATACAGATCTACACAGACGCAATACAATTTTGTCATATATAGCGAGGGGTTTCCTTCTAGGGAAAAAAATCCTAAATTAAGCATAACTTCTACCATCAGATTTCCACCTAATGAACGACCCAGATTGACTACGAAATTAAAACATTTTACAAAGCAATTTTACATGTATTTTTAGCTTTGGGGGCACTACCCCCAATCCCCCTCCAGGGGAGTGGCTCCAAATAATTGTGGTCATCCCCCACTAGTGGCGCACATAAATGGTTGGTGTTTCTGCCACATTACGAAATAGGGTCCAATGCGGCAATACCTCTGAATAAAGAAGATAATCAGGCTCCACACCCAACAGAGCAACCCTGTCATCTCGGTCGCTCATACAACTCAACACGGATACGACTTTGGTTTGTCAGTCACTCATACAACTCAACTAGGGAGAGACTTTGGGTCTTTGCAGTTCTGTGCCAAAGTCACATAGAGACCTTTTGGGAGCGACTTTGTAGTCACAATTGCTCGCATATTGTATATGTGAGAGTGACCCAGAAGTTTCATTCGCTCAAAGACAATGTTGAAGAGGGCGACCCAGTTCAGATCTATGGTTTTGACATCTTGGCATTAGATGGTTTCGACGATCACATAGATATGGGTTTCTCTCTATTTTTATACAGATGTGTAGATCTATAGATCTGATTTGTTAGTTTCCATTGGAAACATATGTATTGGGCTCATTGACAATAACATCAGTGTTCAATAGTATTTGACACATCGACAACAATATACAACAGTTGACATTAGTTTGTGATAACACATTATAACTATTAGTATGAGGATTCTGATTCCTAGCATGATTAGATCTGTTCCATAGATATCATTATTGTTTTGTTGCATAGATAAAGTTATGGATCATTGCACTCTCTTTTGCTGCATCATTTGATGACGATATAAGAAGAGGAAGATTTGCAAGGGTTTTCCCCATAGTTGGTTTTGCCCTGGTCTCGGACCAATCCTAGTGTCTCTATATGTGTGCATGCTTTCTTTTACTATTCCTTTTTATGTTCTGTTGCACTGATGATGATGGTGATGTTGTTTTTTCTATGTAATTGTGTATGTTTATGCATAATGGTGTAGATCTGAATAATGTAATGATGATATGGGGTGAACTTAAAGTATTAATGGTGAAATGTGATTATCAAAGTAAAGAACAATGTCGCCCTAAGAAAAATTAACAGGTAGAAACCATAAAGAAGTGGGAGCAAGCCATGAAAGAAGAGATGGACTCCTTGGTACATAACTAGACTTGGGACTTAATCAAGTTGTCTGCAGGTAAAACAACATTGCAAAATAAATGAGTTTGCATGTGGAAGGAAAAAGCTGTAGGAAAATAAAGGTATAAGGCTAGACTTGTTGTGAAGGGGTTTGCATAAAATAAAGGTATAGACTTCGATGAAATAGTTTCTCTTGTTGTTAAAATAACTTCAATCAGAACTATTTTAAGTCTAGTGGTAGTAGGAGACTTGCATCTTGAATAGTTAGATGTAAAGACAACCTTTCTCCATGGGAATTTGGAGGAAGAGATCTATATGTAGAACCACAAGGGTATGGGATCAAAGGGAAGGAGAAATTAGTATGCAAGTTGAAGACAAGCTTGTATGGCTTAAAACAAGCTCCAAGGAAGTAGTATCTAAAATTTATAGGTTTATGTCTGAACAAGGTTATATTAGATGCCACTTTGACTACTGTGTTTACCTTAAGAAACAAAATGATGACAACTATATTATATTTCTATTGTATGTAGATGACATGCTTGTTGCAGGGTCTAACATGCAGGTAATGAATGTGCTTAAAATAAAATTGGCTAATTCATTTGCAATGAAGGATTTGGGTGCTGAAAAGCAAATCCTTCGTATGAGAATAACTAGAGACAAGAAAAATCACAAATTGACATTGTCTCAGGGTGAGTACATAAAAAAGGTGTTGAAAAGATTTAATATGTAGAATGCAAAACCAGTTAGTACACCTTTGGATAGCCATTTCAAACTAAGTAAGGAGATGTTCCCAAAGACTCAAGAAGATATAGATTATATGTCTAAAGTTTCATACTCATCAATAGTTGGAAGCTTAATGTATGCAATGGTGTGCACGAAGGCCTGATATTGCACATGCAGTGGGAGTTGTGAGCAGGTATATGAACAATCCAAGAAAAGAGCATTGGATGGTAGTAAAGTGGATTCTCATGTATTTGAGAGGTACCATTAATCAAGCATTATCTTTTGGAGATTGAAACATAGTTCTACATGGATATGTCGATTCGGATATGACATGTGATAAGTATAATAGGATGAGAACCATAGGGTATGTGTTTACTATAGGTGCTACAACAATAAGTCGGGTTTCTAAACTGCAAAAGTAATTTTTCACATTCAACAACAGAAGTAGAGTATGTCGCTACTATAGAGGCTATTAAAGAAATGATTTGGTTACAAAGGTCTATGGATGAATTGGGCTAGAAGCAGGAGATTTTGGCAGGTTATATAGTGACAACCAAAGTGCCATTCATCTTGCAAAGAACTCAATATTTCATTCTAAGACTAAACATATACAACTTAGGTACCATTTCATATGGTTATCTTTGGAGATGGAAAATTGAAGTTGGAAAAATACACACTAGCCAAAATCTTGCAGATATGTTAACAAAGGTGGTAACTAGGCATAAACTAGGTTTTTTCTCAGTTTCAATTGGTCTTCAAGGATGATGATAAAGATGAGAAATAACCATGTCCAAATAGAAACAATGTCCAACAAGTGAAGCAATGGTGGAGTTTCTATAATTAGTCTCCAAGTGGAAGATTGATGGGTGTGGAGCCTAATTATCTTCCTCATTAAGAGGTCTTGTTTTAGCCATGTCTGGATCCCCATATTTGATGAGGGTGTGTGTGGGGGGGGGGAGGGCTTGTAAAATATTGTAATTTTGCAGTCAATCTGGGATATTCATTAGGTAAAAGATATGACGATAGAAGTTATGTTAATTTAGGGTATTCTTCCCTAGAAGGAAACCATTAGTTTGTATGAGGGAATTGTATTGCGATTGTGTATTATTCCGTGTGAGAAAAAAGAAAGGATATTATGTGAGAGTGAAGAGGAAGTTACAAGAAGTTTTCTTTAGGTTGTATCTTACTAGTTTGCTATATAATATAAAAGGAATGACTGGTTGTTTCTCTGTGGACGTAGCCCAAATTGGGTGAACCACGTATATCCGTGTCTCTTGTTTTATGCTTTTTCTGTGTTTGTGTTTCTATAATTTTATGTGTTCCATTGATCTATTATTTAATTTATAAAAATGGTTGTGTGAATTTATGATATATTTCATGAAAGTGACAAGCTCTCTAGACTTGAATTTCTTACTTGGTGTTCATATGTTTTTTTCCTCTTCTTAAAGAAGAAGGATCATTAATGAATAGTGGGAATGAACTTAGATATCAAGAATATCTTCCAGTGGAAATTCTTGAGATATATATATCCTTTTGTATTAAACAAGGTAATCAAGAAGATGTGATACAGGTGGATATTGGTGGCCACCCGCCAAGTCCACTTGGACCCCCAACTTTGTTTCTTTCAGCTTTTCAGTTTCCTTAATTGTAGCACAATTTACTATTTTTAGTAGTTTTTCGGTTCCTAAACTTCTGGAGCCATTTTGAGGCCCTAAATGGCGTTTTTTGGGAAAATTGGGACCTTGTTGCTCTTCCCAAAGTTGTAGTTCTTGGATAGATCTTTCTAACGAGATATTGTATGCGTCAAACGGAGATCATATGCCAAAGTTATGACCCTGGGAAGTTGATGTACAATTTACCCAAACGGGGCCCACAGTTTGGTGTTTCATCTTCTAGGGTTAGGTTTTTGGATGTTTTAGGGTTTTCCATTGTTTCTCAACAATAAATAGGCCTTCGAGCCTCAATGTAACACAGTCCAGAGGCATGTATCCACCAAATCTCTTCTCAGAGATAAGTTACCATCGCCATAGCTGTTTATTTCCATTTTCTGTTTGTAAGCATATCTCAGTATTTTACATTAATGAAATGAAGTATTATTTCTGTTGCATCTTTGTGTTTATGGTTATCTCTATAATTTGTTGTGTTCTCGTTTAAATCCAGATCAGTGGTATTAGAGCAGTCTACTTTTTCTCTGTTTTTCTTTGCATGTCCCTAACAAGGTCGGGATATAAGGAGTTAGGGCTTGAAGTGGTCGAACCTTTGCAAGACCAGCCTCACATAACTCGACAGCCTCCCATGGCAGATGAAAAGAAAGATGAGGGAGCAGTAGATCCTATCAAAATATTGCTCGAAGAAGCCCTCGAGTGACAAAGGAACGCGATGGTGGACAACTTTGCCCAGATCCTTCAGCGGCTACCCAGGGGCGACGCATCAGCTTCCCACAGCTACTCTAGAAACACCACATTGTTTAAGGTACAAGTTGATTTTGAAATCCCCATGGTATTATTTGTTTCTTGCTTTGCCTAATCTATTAGATAGTTTGCATCGTTAATTTTTGTTGTTTTTCTAATGTGTTTTTATAGGTGTTGATCTTCCAGCCTTTGGTGGAACATGGCATGCAATTTTCAACCACATACCTTATTTTCTTGAATACCCAAAGTTAGGTGAGTCAATAGTGAGCATATATAGGAGTAAAAAATTACTTATAGTTTCTTTTATATTTGATTTCAAGAAAATACAATGCTTTGTTAGTGGCGGTAACAACTATTATCAAATGTGAATGGATCAATTAAAGTCATGAACTCTAGAAATCATGATCTAAATGATGAAGGAAAAGCAATGAATGTCCTTTTTGAATGGGTAAGATTTAAATACTAGACAATGAATTAACTCCATTAATAAGTTGCATCCTCAAAAGTTCAATTTCTATTTCACTTAAGTTCCTACTTAAAAAATTATTTTGAATAAATGTAAAAAAGAAATGGGAATAAGGAGTCAGAGTTTAGCAAAACATATTTTTGAAAGAGGAAATTTAGATGTCTTTGTTAAGGCTATGGACACTCATTGGTTGTGGAGCAAGGTCTATGATATCGAGGTGACATTTCCATGGCTATTGATGCTCATGAGTATTAGAGAAGCGCTAGAAGGATATGATTACTTAAACTTTACAATATTAGTATCCTAATACAAAATTTGATATTTGATTTGGTTTCTTTCTCAATGTGTAGTTCATTCTTTAAAAATACTTATGTTTGATATATAATTATATCCCCATTGGTTTTTGTTTTTTTCGTTTTTTTTTCTAAATTTAAGGTTCCTTGAAATTGATATATTTATTGCTCGAAGGTATAGTTAGAGTGTTGAATTCTCCTAGTGAATCACCGATTTTAAATTTTATAACATCAATAAGGTTAACATTTCTTTAGTTAAAACACTTTGTAGATTGCTAATGGAAAGAATAAGATGTTTTTCCTAAAGTTCCAATATGCTAGATACCTTTTGAGAAATCACCAAAAAGCAAACATTTTGGAGGAGCATAAAGAAAGATGTTTTCCTCGAAACTTTTCTCTTGAGCATCAATAGCGTTCAAATGTTTACGCAAAAGAACCATAAGGTATTAATTTATTGAGAAGTGGGGATGATTTTTAGTGGTCCATCAAAAGGTTCAACATGTTACATTTTTTCTGTGGGTCTACCAAAAACGTGTCACGTGGAAGTTTTTTCTAAAGTGCCAAGGGAAACATTTCTAAAGTGCCAAGGGGAACAAACTTTTGGAGGTGTGATAAAAATGACGATGTCATGTTTCTCTTAAAAAATTGTTGAACAAAACAAGTTTTTTCAAAAGTTTTGACTAAAAAAAGTTGTTTTTAAAGCCAATTGTAAACAAAATGTTATTTTTAAATATTTGTTTTCAAAAATAATTTTTACAACAAAAAGGACTTTTTTGAAAGACTCCAATGGAAAAAAGTGGAAAAAGGAGAGTTTTTTTTGGAAAGCATTGAAAAAGCATATATATATATGTGTTTTTTTCTATTTTTGGTATTTTCGTGATAATTTTTGACTTCAAATTTTATTTGAGGCATGCTTTATATTGTTGGAAATGTATTATCAAGGTCTACAACTTTGTATTTATAAGTTTTTCTTGATTTTGCATTGTTTATTTTAGAATTTTGGAATACATGTACAATATGAAAAACTCTTCTAGTGTTCTCACAGTAACCTTTGAATTTGATTTTTATTTTGAGAATGCCTCTTACTGTTATAAATGTATCACCACGATGTACAATTTTGTTGTTATACATTTTTGTTGATTTGGATTTGTTTGTTTTAGATTTATTAAGACAAGGAAATTAGACTCATGGAAATTAATTGAATGATTTGTTTTAAGATCAATGAATTATTTTATCTAATAAATTTGTTTAGAGAAGAGAGTTATAGCCCTAATATCCATATGCTATGATTTAGGTATAGTAAAGGGTCTTTAGATGATATGGTAAGAGCAATTCCAAGGTCATATGGTCTAAATTGGACTATTTTTGTCATTTGAAAAACAAAAGCATGAGAGAAGAGCTAGGGAATCACTAATTAGGCGTGTGGCATTCAAATTTTCAAAGTGGTTAATCATTAAGATAGAATATAAGTTCATCTAGAGCTTATTAACCCTAAAATAGAATAATCAAATTAAAAGATGCATGCATGATATTTCAAGAGAAAGAACAAGGCAAATTACTTAATCGAGGAAAGATTTATGAGGTTGAACATACATGAATGGAAGCTTTTAGTCAACTGAAGATGTGACTAATGCATGAATTTTTGCATGCCTAATTTTTCAAGAGTTGCGTTCATTAAAAATGTAAATCACATGAGAAAATTGCAGGAGCAAATGTAAATCACATTTTTCATGTATTTCACATTTTTCGTGTAGTAGGGTCCATTAAAAGTATGCAACAGGGGTGCTCCTTGGATGAAAAATTAAATTCCACATCCAACGAGTGCTCCCGCTCGAAATTTAAGTAAAATACAAATTGAAAATGTATTTTTCTTTTACTCCAAAAATGGTGAATCATCCCCCATGGTTGACATCATCATATTGAATCATACAGGTTCTTATAAAGTTGATTTTTAGTGTACTTTTTTTGTTTTTTTAGACCCTTTTTTGACCTGAAAATTTCTTTAATTGAGGTGTTAGAAACAATTTTTTCCTCAAATGTAAAGGAACGAGAGTTATTCACAAAGTAAACAATCTTGATAGATAATAACTTTTAGATATTTAAAAATTGAATCTATTTTGTACAAAATCTTGGTAACCTAAAAGTGCATTCCGATTAAAAGTTTCATCATACTTTATTTATGTATCTTTGGCATCTATTTAAGTGAAGCGTGAAACAAATTAATGCCAAAAACAAACTATTAAAATCCTATTAGCATCAATATTCAATTCTTAAACAAACCTTTGAAATTGAAATTTTTATTGATAAATCACATCCACCTCCCAAAATTAATGGATCTAATCATTCTCTTCATTATACAAATCTCTAGATCAAATCGTGCACAACCTTTCCACTTTCTCAAATCAAGATTAAGGAAAAGAAATAAAGTTTATGGACTCTCCTTATGTATCAAAATATGCAAGAAAAAATTGGCATGCTGGTAAAAGATATAAACAAAATAATAGTAAAAATTAACCTTTATAGTGAATGTTGGTGAAAGAAGATGAAAATAGAAAATGTTCCATTGATTAAAAAATGATATTGATCTAGCTAGTTTAATCAATTTGATATAAATTCCGATTTTAACATGACAATTATAAATATTCCCCAAAAGGCATTATGAATCCATCTACATTTAACTTAATGATGACATATTCTTCTATTCAACAAAACATAAGCCTGCTTTCTTAGTGCATTTGTATATATACTCACTCAACAAAATATATGTTGAAAATGTAAGTAGATTCGGTCTTCATAATTTTCATTGTACTTATATCATTATGTATTTCATGAAAAAGTAAAGAGAAGAAAAACAAATATATTATTTTGATTGCTACTTCCTAGTCAAAGCATTTTCTTCATGCTCTTAGGGTCATTTGATTCAAGAAGAAAATGCAATTCAGTTAACGCCCATTTGGACTCTTTGTAAGAAAAAGAAAGAAAATTTTTATTAAGTCGAAAGAGTTAAATTGTCCCCATAAGACCAAGTCGGCCCTCTAGGACATGTCGGCTTAGAAGAGGCACCCTTTCAGCCATCTAGACAACTATGTATACAAGAGACTTTGACCTCATTTGGGCATCCATCATCCACTTTGATTTTTGTGCAAAAGAAGGAAAATTTCAGAAAAGTAAAAGGAGAGGAAAAGAGAAGTCAAATGAGAGAGAGTTTGTTTTTACTGTCATAGTTTTCTTTCCACATGTGCGAGAACTTGAGGCAGTTTATGTGGTATTAGAGGCTTGAAATTATAGGATCAAGATTTTAGGGAGGCCAAAATTTCAGGGATTAGCCAGAATTCAGATGTTTGACTAACATTGATTTTTTTGACTTTGACTTTATGAATAAAAACTGAGCGAGAGTTGACTTAGGTTTTTGTAGTAGTGTTTGTCTTGGTCTTGGGTCTTGGATATCTCATTTTGATCTATTCCATTTCCCCCTAATGGGGTTTTGGCCTTGGCTTGGAGAGCCTACATCTCATGTTCTTTTATTTCTATGTGATCTTCATGTATATTTTGGTAGTTGCTTGATTAAGAATAACATAACATGATAATAAAATGCCAACAAATGTTTACAAGTATTTATCATGAAAGATAAATCAATCTTAATGTGCCTACATATTGATTTCTCAACATGGTATCAGAGGTAAGGTTGATGGAAGGAAATTTGAAGATCACATTTTGTTGGTACAATCATCAGACACAATCACATAAACTATATTGAAGAATGTTGAAAATGAAGCAAGTAAATATAGTTTTGACTTTGCCTTGGTCAAACTAGATTAAAATTCGAATTTGTATTCCAGCAGAATACTTGGAGGTAGTTAACTGAGGTGACATGGCACTTGTCACTCAGTTAAATCAGTAAATTCGAGTTGGGGAAGGTTGATTTTAGTTCTACATGGTTGATTACTAATTTGTAGCAATCTATTTCAGTGAATTTGAGTTATTGTTAGTTTAACTAGTTCTAATTGTCACAAGAACTAGTGGAGGTCAATTTTTGGAAGTGGAACTTTAGCCACACTCAGTGATCAACCAGTTAACTGGTCAATCAACCCAAAATAATTGTTGCATGCAATGAATTAGAGCTACCCAGTTGAGATGGAGATTCCAAGGTATTCTACTATTAGTTGTAGCATATTTTAATGTGTACAAGTGGTGTATGCATTCAAAGAATGACCTAAGGAAATTGCGTAATTCCAGAGTGTGAAATTCATAAAAAATAGGGGCAAAGAAATAGGATCTTGGGAAGGCTTGAAAATTGGATAAGTGTTGGCCAGGTTCAGTCAATCAGGCAGAAGGATAGATAATACACTTGCAGGGTGTGCTCAAGCTTGAGAAAGCATTGTATTTCTTCTCTATTATCTGATTAATGCAATATATATATAGTAAGGGGTTTTGAGCAGTTACTTTCCCTTAGAAAAATATCTGTGCATGTGTGATGTTTCCTTTTGCGTGTCTATGATTCTTGTTCTAGATGGTGAATTAACTTCCGAAGATTAGTAGAGTATCTTCAAGTCTTGTGATTTAGTAAATTTCATGAGCAATATTGAATCTACACATTAATTTCTACATGGTATCAAAGTTGGAATCACTATAGAGCATAGATTTTGAAGTTGTCATTGCAGGTGGTTTGAATTTGTAGATAAAGGTTGCAGGTTTTCTTCAAGACCAAGAATATGGATTTTAATGGACTAAGGCTCGAGTATGCCCATGAGGGAAGCTCGAATTATGTTTCATGGAAGGACCTCATGGAGGCAGTACTAGAGGATAATGGGTGAAGGAATTCATTGATAATGATATTATGAAACCAGCAACATCTAATGCAAAGGATCTAGAAGAATAGATGAAGTGTGTTGCTAAGGTGAGGAGGATCATATTGGAGGGAGTACAAGACCATATGGTCTCAAATCTCTCAGGAAAGAGACTTTGCATGTAACGTGGCAAGCACTGACAGATTTGTTCCAGAATAGTAGTGACCACAGGAAATTGGCACTCAAGGACAAGCTTTGAAATATCAAGATGCATAGGTTCACACAGTGTCATGATGATCTTGGTCAAGTTGGTGTTATTGTAGAAGAGGATGATTTTGTGATCCTAGCCCTTCTAAGCCTTGCCAAGAGTTGCCACAACTACCAAGATTTGGTGAACGGGGGGAAGAAACTACCAAATTGGTAACACTTGTGGTCCGATTTGGTACATGAGGAAATAAGGCGGAATACCGGAGATGAGACTTTATCCAAGGGTGAGGATGAGGAAAAGTGTGCCTTGGATGTAAAGGAAAATAAAGTGAAAGGGAATAAATCTCAACCCAAAGCAGAATATAGTCAAGGGGGTAAGAAGAAAGACTTGTCTAGAAACAAGTGCTTTCACCATAATGAATTCGGGCACTATGCCACTAAGTTCCCACACAAGAAGGCAATCAATAAGACCACAGGAGGAGCATCAAATGAAGCCTTGGATTCATAGTTCATGCTTGATTTTAGTCTCATTGCATGCATTACCAACACATTGATGGGAAGTGTGTGGTATCTCGATAGCGGTGCCTTGTTCCATATGACGAGGAATAAAGATTTTTTCAGTGATTTGGAGGAGAAGGATCTCTAGATGTATATCGAGATGGGAGATGATGGAAGGTACAATACGATTGGGATTGGTACAATCACCTTTTAGAGGGAGTCGGGCTCCCCTCTCATGCTCAAGGATGTGATGTTTGTACGAGGTCTAAATAAAAATCTTGTCTCTGTTGCAGTTTTGGAAGATCATGGATATGATGTGATCTTCAGCAAAATAAAGGAATTCCCGAGACATGTAGCCACAGGACAAGTGAAGCAGATCAGGGTTCGTGTGAAGAAACTCTATAAGCTAGATGTGGAGGATTGTGTTGCAGTGAGCACAAAAGCGGACAAGGTGTAGAGCCACGATGTCAACAAACTTTGGCATAAAAGAATTGGGCATTTACATCATGACACTATGAATATCATGCAACAGATTGCCACATGCCTCCCCAAAGGAGCACTAGAGAAGCAGGACACATGCAAAGGGTGTACCTTGGGGAAGTACACAAAATCCAGCTTCCATGATCAGGACAACATAGAACATGTAGTCCTTGAAAGGATCCACTCTGATGTTTGTGGACCTTTCTCGAAAGCCTCCACTACCAGGCACAAGTCTTTTGTCATCTTTATTGATGAATACTCATGGAAGTGTTGGATATTTTTCATGTGAAAGAAGGATGAGACTTTCTCCAAGGTCTTAGAGTTCAAGGAAATTGTGGAGAAATAAATGGGCAAGAAGGTGAAGGGTCTCATGAGCGATAATGGAGGTGAGTACATGTCAAATGAGTTTAAAAATTTCTGTGCAAAAAAAGGTATTCGATGATAGTTGACAACACCCCACAACTCATAATAGAATGGGGTGTCTGAGAGGAAGAACCGAAGCATTGTGGGAGAAACACAAGTGATGTTGCATTACAAAATCCTACCTCTACACTTGTGGGATGAAGCATGCACACAACGGTCTATTTGTAGAACAAGAGTCCTCATCAAATTCTTGGCATGATCACACTAGAGGAGGCTTTCTCAGGGATGAATTCAGATGTGTTGCACTTCAGGATATTTGGAGCCTCTGTCTATTACCATGTCTCCAAGGAATCAAGGAAGAAGTTAGAGTCGACAATAGAGTTGGGGGTATTTACGGGTTACACAGAAACTCCCCACAACTATTGTGTCTATTTTCCAGCCCTCATAATGGAAGTTGTGGGACGAGATGTCAAATTTTATGAAGACAAATCCATGCAATGCTCTCTTGAGAAGGAGCTTTAGATCCCACCAAAGGAGGAGCCTCAAGATGTTGTGGAGCAACAATAAGTTGAAGAGAATAGCGTGGAGACAACCACTCAAAAAAAATCATCTAGATAAGGTAGGAATAGAACCAAAGAAGCTAAGAGACTTGTGGAGGATGTGAGGGAGAATGTGGACGCTCCTTCAAATCAACGTAGATAGAGAAGGTCACCAGATCGATACACTAGCTACATGGCTCTCATGAATGAGATAATAGAGACTGGGCCATCCTTTTTTGAGGAAGAAGTAGAGCAACTAGTATGGGTTGATGTAATGGTGGAGGAGTACGAATCCATTGTGAAGAACAATGTTTAGGAAGTGGTCCCAATACTAGAAGACAAATCAGCTATGGGTTCAACATGGATCTTCAAGGTAAAGCAAGAAATATACGGAAGCATAGAAAAGTACAAGGCCAGATTTCTAACCAAGGGGTACTCTTGGGTGGAGGGGATTGACTATGAGGAGACCTTTTCCCCTATATCAAGGTACTCATCCGTCAAATCAATCCTTTCTTTGGTTGCACAGATGGTGTGGAAGATCTAATAGACAGATGTGAAAATTTCATTCCTCAATGGAGTTATTGAGCAGGAGATTTATATTGAGTAACAAAAAGGCTTTGAGACTTTCGATCGAGAGTCTCATGTGTGCAAACCTAAGTGAGCATTGTATGCTCTCAAACAAGCATAAGATTGATAACTATATCACCAGTTTGGGCTTCACCAAAAGTGAAACAGAGGCAAACCTATATCATATTTTGGTAGAAGGTAAATTATGATTTTTTTTATATGTTGATGTCTTGATCCTTACTGGTGATGAGCACCTAATCAGATCTTGCAAGGAGGACCTTGCAAGAGAGTTCAAGATGAAGGACATGGGTCTCATGCACTACTTCCTTGGATTATAAGTATGGAAAGGTGATGGGGAACTGCTTGTTTCTTAGGGAAATCATTCCAAGAAGATACTTTAGAGGTTCCACATGGACAGGTGCAACCCCATGGTTACTCCTCTAGTGACCAACTGGAGGAAAGAGGATGCCACTTCAGTTGAGGAAGTGGATGTGACTGTTTACAGAAAATTGGTGGGTTCACTCATGTATATTGTGAACACATGACCATACATGTGTTATGCAGCCAACCATAGTAGTCAAACCATGGTTATTCCAACCAAACTGTTTTGGAGGGTAGATAAACATGTTCTATGGTACCTTAAAGGCACTACCCAGTTTGGTATTTGGTACAGACGGACAGAGGGAGAGAAGATTTGTGGATTCACCAATGCAGATTAGGTGGGAAGTCCATTGGATCGAAGGGGTACATCAGGTGGAGTTTTCAGTGTTGGGTCTGCAACAATTTCTTGGTATAATAGGAAGCAGAGATCAGTAGCACTCAACTCAACAAAAGCAAAATACATGGCTGCAAGTCAAGCAACATGTGAGGCAATATAGATGAGAAAGATACTTGTTGGCTTGTTTGTTCAGATGATGGATCCTACTATGATAATAAGAGTTGTATCAAACTCTCTGAGAATCCTATTTTTCATGATTGATCGAAGCATATTGGTATTCGGTTTCACTATCTACGAGATTATGTGCGAGGCAGATTATGTTGTTGCAATACATTTCGACAGAGGAATAAGATGAAAATATTTTGACAAATTCCTTGTAATAGGGAAGTTCGAGTTCCACATGTGCAGGATAGGGGTGGTTGATAATCCATTTCTTGCTACGAGGGAGTGTTGACGATGTAGCAAGAAAATCTAGTTTTGACTTTGCCTTGGTCAAACTAGATTAAAATTAAAATTTCTATTTCAGTAGAATACTTGGAGGTAGTTAATTGAGGTGACATGGTAGTTGTCACCCAGTTAACTCAGTAAATTCGAGTTGGGGAAGATTGAATTTATTTCTACATGATGGATTGCTAATTTGTGGCAATCTATTTAAGTTAATTCGAGTTATTATCAATTTACCTAGTTCTAAATGTCAGAAGAACTGGTGGAGGTCAAGTTGTCGAAGTGGAACTTCAACTACACTCAGTGATCAACTAGTTAATTGATCAGTCAACCCAAAATAATTGTTTCATGCAGAGAATTCGAGTTACCCATTTGAGATGGATATTCCAAGGCAGTGTACTATAAATTGTAGCGTACTCTAATGTGTACAAGTGGTGCATGTAGTCATAGAATGACCTAAGGCAATTGTGTAATTCTAGAGTGTGAAATTCCTAAAAAAATAGGGGTAATTTCCCAAGGGAACAAATCAAGAAAATAGGAGCTTGGGAAGGCTTGAAAATTGGCTAAGTGTTGGATAGGTTCAGTCAGCCAAGCAACGGGATAAACTATACACTTGCAGGGTGCTCTCAAGCTTGAGAAAGCATTGTATTTATTCTCTATTCTTTGATTAATCAAATATAGATAGTAAGGGGTTTTGAACAGTTTCTTTCCCCTAGATAAATATATGTACGTGTTTTGTTTGCTTTTACATGTATATGATTCTTGTTCTAGATGGTGAATTAAATTTCGTAGATCATTAGAGTAGATTCCAATCTCATGATTTAGTAAATTTCATGAGCATTATTTAATATACACATTAATTTCTGCAAAGAACTTAGTTTGTAGTTGTTATATCTGTTAATGAAGAATAATTTAAGTAGCTACAAAAAATATCGCTCTTTGACAAGTAAGTACTATCACAACAAATATGATAAAGTTTATGAAACACTCATGTGGTATACTTTCTACAATGCAAAGGTCTCTAAGGTAGTTATACAAACCATTTTGAAGATTACACTCATCCGATTTTTCGATGAGTTTTTATCTTGGTGTGACATGGAAATTATTCTTATACAATCTATATCAATACATATCAAGAATCCAAAGGTTCTATGATACTACTATAAGACATCCAAACTCTCTCTGTACTACCAGTTATAATGCATTTTACATAAGTATTGTGTAAGAAAGTTTTAGTCAATCGAATCCTAGAAATGAAGCAGATCTAAAACTTATGGTGACACTTATGAACAATATAAATTCTTTGATGATCCAAAAATAAGTTTCCAAGGCTCATATTTCATCTACAATACATGAAGTTTCAAGGTTGTGTTTGATGCGAAGTTCTGTTCCTTTATACAATCCAAAATTTTCCATGACAACTATGCAAGTTCCAGTAGACATCTCTTGTGGTATATTTATCTTAAATGAAGCAAGTCTTTCAACAATATCAATATATTTTGTCAACAAGATTGGACAAGAATTCATGAGAACAATTTGAAAATAAAAGCATCCAAATCTTACAAAATATTGAACGAGGTAAGAAGGTTAAGAACATGTAAGACATATGAATCTATGGATGGTATCCTCTTAAAGGAACCAATGAATTGAACATTCTGCAGTAGCATTTGAAACTCTAGTGACGCCATATTGTAATAATATGACATAATCCATGTAGAAATTGCATTAATTTGCTACTGCTAATGAAATCGAACTAAAATCAAGAGACATAATTTTTTTCTACTATTTTGCAGAAAGGAAAAAACATGATAGAAACACATGTAATAACATGCAACCATCAAAACACAAGGAACACAATGATTACAGGGGAACCCAATTGGGAAAAACCCCTCTTCTTCTTTGCATTAATTCAGATGAGAGACAAATAATTACAATGTCTTGCTTCGGCTATGAAGCACACCTTGCACTGTAAGACTATTCTCCTACTTCTTTACCTTCTCTAGCCAACACTCCAATTCAAGCCTCATCCAACGTCCTATTTCCTTGCGCAATCCTGGACGAATTAAGCTCCTAAACGATAGAGAAATTCCCTATTTCCTTGCTCAAATTCAAGGGGAATTGATGACCTTCTGAGTGAAAAAACACTGTACACTTAATAATATACAATTATAGTATACAAATGTGCCTTTTCCATCAACTCAACTAGGCAATTCAAATTTCATGCATGACTAGGTCTATTTTTAGTTGATTGACTAGTTAACTGAGAGATCAGTGAGTTAACAATAGCCATAACTACTCAACTGACCTTTAACTGACTCAACTAATGACTAGAGCTCAATTAACTGAGTTCAACTAACAATAACTCAACTAAATTGCTATATCTTAGCAATTAACTCATGCACAACTCTACTTCTATCCTACAAACTCGAATTTACCGACTTAACTAGTAGACAAGGCCATGTCACTCTAGCTAACTGCAACTCAAGTCATCATGCTGATGTGGAAATTCAAAGTTCTTCATTTGACTAAGGCACAAGTCAAACGAAGGCTTTTATTGGCACAATTTCAACACTCCCTCTTATCAAGAAAATGGCAATCCCTATCCTACTCCTGTAAGAATGTACTATAACACAACCCCCTCTCACTATTGTTGTTGCTATTGCAACAACTGCAACGGAGAAGCATCCAAAATACTAAATCAACTATCTCTGAGATGCAACTATCTCCTGAGTATCTAACTACTACTAGTCTCTACATTGTTTATTGGGAAAATTGCACTGTTGTTGATTATGCATTGTGCCTCTTGCATTGTTACCAATACTACTATGTGCTCCTCAACATCTTATTTCAACTAGCATGTAATTGTTGCTCAAGATCTGACTGCATCAACTAACATTGATCCTTCTGAAACTAAATATTGTGGGCCCATGTATCAAGGATAATGATCCATGAGAAGAGTATATTGTAACTTCTTCTCCTATGGACCCTGCCCAAATATTTCCAACTCTGGCACTAAGGCTCTACATTTCCCCACCTCACTTCGAGAGGTATAATTGCATGCATGACAAAATATACCTCTACCTTGTAGATATTTTTCACTCTAACTCCAATCTGTTTCACTTGTCCAGTAGCAACATGCGTTAGAAAAAATTCCCCTGACTAAACACCACATCATAACCTCTATTTTCTAATACAACTACAATGATCAAAATTTTCTTCAGCCCAGGCACATTTATTAAAATTTTAAAGAGAATATGGGAGCCTAAATCCATCTTAAAGGTGACAATACCAATACCTTTGGTATTATACCTCCCATCATATCCAAATTCTATGTGCATTTTGAGATCCTTCTCCTCTAGGCTACTGAAGAATTCCTTGTTTCTTGTCATATGATATGAGGCACTAGAATCTAGGTACCCCTCACTCCCTCTTACCGTGCTTGCCATAGAAGCAAAGAGGGTGAAATCTAACTCGATTTGAGATGCCAGAGCATCTCCTCTTTGTCTTGTTGCAAGCTCCTTGCTGGATTTCTTATGCGAGCACTTGGTTGCATAATGTCCATATTCATGGTAGCGAAAACATTTTTTTTTTTTTTGGTCCTTCTTCTTGCCATTGTTCTGGTTGGATTCTACCTCACCTTAGGCATTCATTCCTTTTTCCTTCTTTCCTTTTCCAACTAGAGCATAATATTCTTCATCATCTACAATGGATGGGACACCATCTCTAGTGTTTCTTTTGATCATCTCTTGCACCAAATTAGACCAAAGTATCTCCCAATCTGGTAGCTTGTCTTTTCCATTAACTAAATCCCATTAGTTGTGCTAGAATTTTGGAAGGCCAAGGAGTGCTAAACTCGCAAGTGCATATGATGGCACATTTTATCCTACTCCTCCAAGTTCATCTCGAACCAGAGTGAATATGGAGAGTTATTGTGGAATGGTTTCATTTTTATTCATTCGAATGATCTTAAGTTTATCTCTCGATGACAATTTCTTGGCATCACTGTTACTCTGGAAGAGATCCGTAAGATCTTTCCACATTGAAAAAGGAGTCTCCTTTCCATGCAAGTTTGAAACCACATGATATTTTACACCCTCCAAAATAATCCTTTTGGCTCTTGTTATGTATTTGTTCCACTGAGACAGTGCTTGTGCATCTCATGCTACTAGTTTTGGAATATAAGTTTGTGTATATTCCCATACTCCATTATCATCTAGGGAAACTTCCATCTATCTTTCCAAGCACAAAATTTCGAGGTTCCATCCAATGCACATTCAAGCCTTGATATGTTAAAAGACATTTTTCCTGAACTAAAGAGAATCTACACCAAAAACTCTACAAATAGAAATTTCTTTGAGAGAATATCTGGAACAAGGTTTCTATGTAGTCTTTCGAGGATTTGATACCATGTAGAAATTGCAAGAAATTTTCTACTACTAATGAAATCACACGAAAATCAAGAGACAACAATTTCTTCTACTATTCTATGGAAAGGAGAACACACGGTAGAAACACATGCAGTAACATGCAACCATCAAAACAAAAGGAACACAATGATTTTACAGGGGAACCCAACTGAGAAAAACCCCTCCATTGCTTTGCATTAATTCAGATGAGAAATTGAAACAATTACAATGTCTTGCTTCGACACTGAAGCACATCCTCCATTGTAAGATTGTTCTCCTGCTTCCTGACCTGCTCTGGCAAACACTTAGCCAATTCAATCCTCAATCGACCTCCTATTTCCTTGTGCAATCTTGGAAGAGTTAAGATCCTAAAATATAGGGAAATTCCCTATTTCCTTGTGCAAATCCAAGGGGAATTTTGGAAAATCATTATACGCTAAACAATATACAATTATAAAATACAAATGTGCCTTTTCTATCCACTCAAATAGGAAATTCAAATTCCATGCATGACTAGGTCTATTTTTAGCTAATGGATAAGTTAACTGATAGATTGGTGAGTTAACAACAATCATAAATACTCATTTGAACTTCAACTGACTCAACTAATGACTAGATATTAGTTAACTAAGCTCAACTAACAATAAATCAACTAGATTTCTAGATCTTAGCACTCAACTCATGCACAACTCTACTTCTAGCCAAAAAACTCAAATTTACTGACTTAGCTAGTAGACAAGGCCATGTCACTCTAGCTAACTACAACTCAAGTCATCCTGCTGATGTGGAAATTCGAATTTCCTCATTTAAATAAGGCATAAGTTAAATGAAGCCTTTTCTTGCTACAATTTCAACAATCCAAAGCCTACTAATTTGATAAAAGAGACCGAAATATTTGTGGATCTTCTCTCTTACATATATAGAACCTATGAAATACCGAAGCTATGTATTATATCCATAATGAAAATCTAAAACTTTGTAAAAAGGATATGCGAAAATCATCTGTATGGCACTACAATTATATACTTGAGGAACAAAAGACAATAATGAGTTGAGATTTGAAGTGAAGAAACAATATGAATCATCTCTAAGGAATACATGAAGCAACATCTTATTCATGACATTTATGGCAACATACATGAGTTTGTAATGAGACCATTGCTACCACAAGTGGACAAGAAATCTAGATGAAAGAAGTATAATGACTTGGTTCGCACCCTGGCTTGAAGACTAAAACATTGGAGCTCCATGGATGGATTGTGATGTAAAGCTTATCCCCATAACATCAGTACTTGATGAAATCACACTATCTGGATCTCCTTCATATACATAATAGAAGAATGAGTGACATTAATGAAGACGACCGGAAGTTTGGAATAAATGCTTTAAAGGGTTAAAATCAAAGTTGCAAGTGGAAAACTTGAAGAAATTTATTCTATATACAAAGAACATAAGTTTGGGATATGTACAAAGGTTACCTTGTCATTACATATAATTAAGGAAAGAATAATTTTATAAATCATCTAAAGATCGAGACTTTGAAAGTGCTATATCTGAATATTGATGAATATCGTCTCTGCGTTATGAATATTTGTTGTCTCTTTTGAATGAAGTTAATGAATGCCAACTCGAGGAACAAGACTAGACATCTACAAAGAAGGAAAAGTAAAATCATAGAGGTATGCATAATTTATGTGCATTTCATGACCTGTTTCAAATGCTTACAATGTTAAATGATTTAGGTCATGCTGATGGTCATAAAAAGGGCCTGCATAAATATAGATTAGAGACAATGACATGTAAGAGATTGATATTATGTTAACGCATCAAGTATTTAATTGCATATGAATACTAGGTCTTGTAGTCAAATGAAATGGATAAAAGGCATGTCAAACAATATCATTAGGGTTTTGTAGCACGCAAGCAAAAAAATTCAATGCACGGATGACAAGTCTTGATGACTATGAAGGAATTTTGTGGTAGTTTTTGAGTGGTAGGTCTTAAATACTTTGGCATATAAAGTGTATAAACCCTAGCATATTTTGGAATAGTCCAAGATAGGAATAGTCCCAACGACTGATACTCTTTGAGGATAGGGTAGGGTATCAAAGACAAGAGTAGTCAAAGAGGGGCTAATATTCTTTGAGGATTGGGAATCCAAGATAAGAATAGTCCTAATAGGACATACCTAGTGAACATCTGGATGGGGTATGTGCCTTAAGAGGCGATGGTGGTGGTGTCCAAATGTAAGCCTCCCAACACTGTGCTCTAATCTAGTGGAGAGTGAGAGCTTGTTAGTAAAGGCCTTTTTATATTACAGATTTCCAACACTAGTTGTGATGATGATGCTTGGAGATGCTTATCAATCCAAACTATTCTTATGAGAATATTTCAATTTGAGAGCATACTTGTATACTATTGTGTAATTATGAATACCTCCCTATTTAATATGGAGTGTTGAAAAATGTAACTAGATTCAATATTCATAATTATCATTATACTTGTATCATTATGTATTTCATGAAAAGGAAAAAAGAAGAAAAATAAAATTACTATTTTGATTATTATTTCCTAGTCAAAGCATTTTATTCATGCTCTTAGGGTCGTTTGAGTCAAGAACAAAAATTTATTGAGTTAAAGTCCATTTGGACTTTGTGAAAAAAAGAAAGAATTTTTTTATTAAGTCAAAAGAGTTAAATTTTCACCACAAGACCAAGTCGACCCTCTAAGACATGTCGGCCTAGAAGAGGCACCCTTTCATCCATCTGGACAATTATATATACAAGAGACTTCGAACTCATTGGGCATCCATCACCCACTTCAATTTCTGTGCAAAATAAGGAAATATTCAGAAAATTAAAAGGAGATAAAAAGAGAAGTCAAAGGAGAGAGAAAGTTTGCTTTTTCTTCACTAGTTTTATGCACACACGTGTGAGTTCCTAAGGTAGTTTCTATGGTATTACAAGCATGAAATTACAGGCCGATATTTTAGGGAGGCCAAAATTTTAGGGATTGGCCAAAATTTAGATGTTTGACTAGCATTGACTTTGTTGACTTTCATTGATGAAGAAGAACTGATGGAGGGATGATTTGGGTCTGTGTAGCAGTCTTTGTCTTGGTCTTGGGTATTGGATATATCTCTTTGATATGATTCTATAAGATGGGAAATTTTATGGGTTCCCCCATTGAGGGGTTTTGGCATTGGCTTGGAGAGACTACATCTTTTGTTCTTTTGGTTATGTGTGATCTTCATGTACATTTTGGTAATTGCTTGATGAAGAAGAACATGACATAGTAATAAAATGCCAGCCAAAATTCACAAGTAATTATCATGAAATATAATCAACCTCAATGTGCTTACATCTTGATTTCTCTACAACATAGTCCTAGTTTCTCAGTGCATTTGTATATGTATATGTATTTATATCTCCCGACATCCTTGTAAAGCAATAGAAAGAACCTACTAATAAGATACATAATTTTCTCATAGTAGGGAAGGGAAGAATTAAGGAACCCAATTTTCATAGAACAAGAGCAAGAACCTACTAATAGTGCATTTTTATCTATGCTCAATCTGTATCTATATTTGTATCTCACTGCATCACCATTCTGGTAAATTGAGAAGGGGCTCTACCTTTATCCGTTACCTGAAAGGAACAAGTTTTAGCTTATTAATATCACTAATCATACTATTAGAACACCACCAATTGTATAAAAGGTCCTGACAATGAAATGTCAAGTGGAATAAAAATAGGCATTCTGGAGTGCTTGTTCCCATCTCATTCTAGAATTTGGACCACTCCAATCGATTGACCAATAGAAATAGAGCATCAATGAACAAATAAGTTAGAGTTGATAGAATAGTTTATTCCGGGTCTTAACAAGCCAATCCTATGTCAAATTCCATGCAAAAATATATTTTTCTAGGTGCCCGATAAGCTTACTCCAAACCAAAATAGAAGTTTGAACACAAGAGAAAGAACCTACTAATAAGATATATAGTCTTCTCAAAGTAGGGAAAAATTAATGAACCCAATTTTCATAGAACCATAACACAAACATGGTAATAAGATAAAGGGTCTGCTCATAGAAAGAGAGAATTAAGGGACACGATTCCCACATATTTGTTTTGAATTCCTCCAAAATGATGTCCACGATATCCTTAGAGATTAAACCCCATTAATACTATCACACCTTCTTATTGAAATGTTGTGTGATAGGCTACACAACTCACATATTCCCTTTGTGTTCTGACCTTCACACATCCGTTATCGATTGACGTTTTCTTTGCTTCTACACATCTAAGGGATTGAGAAATAAGTACATCCACGAACTTGTAATTTGCTTCTACCATGTTTGATAAATTCAATTTTGAATAGAACCCGATCTTTACCAATTTTAAATTTCAAAGCTCGTCTTTCTATTCCATTGAAATCATATGGATTCATGGATTCCATACCATGAATACATAGTAGGAAAAGTTAATGGATGTCATCGAATTAGCACATGGATAAGACACTTAGGAGAACAAACCGAGGAAATGGACGTTAACAAATGGTGAAAAACAAATACGATGAAGGCCAATGGAGACAGGATGTATTCCATTCCAGGAATACATATAAGGAGACATGATGTATTCCATTCTAGGAATACATATAAGGAAAATTTGATGGATATCATCAAATTAGCACATGGATAAGACATTATGGAGGACATACAGAGGAAATGGATTCTAAAAAATGGTAAGAAATGAATATGGTGGGGGCCAACAGAGACAGGATGGATACAACAAAAGAGAAGGTTGATGGAAGGTTGGGATGGTAGAGGTGGTCTGAGTCCAACGAATGTGAATGTCAAGGAAGTAAAAATGTCGTATGTATAGACTACACGATGGGTTTTTTGGCATGTGGTATTAGTAATCCATGGTATTGCATCAAAGAATATATATATATATATATATATATATATATATATATATATATATATATATATATATATATATATATATATATATATATATATATATATATATATATATATGTATGTATACTTTTTATAATTAATAATAATAATTTAAAACCAAGTTGCAATTCAGTTAATTTTTAATAATTTTGGCAATGTGAGATGTATCATAAAGTGAGTATTTTTTATGCCTATATGATTTGAACAACCATTTAATTTATATGGTTGGGATAGTACGTAGTTTTAATTGCCTTTTAAGCACTATCCATTAAATAGAGCCCATGACAAGTTTATCACCATCTACAATTCTTAAATTTTGAAATTAAATGAAATTTATGAACAAAAACTATGACATGAAATTAATGTTGAATAGTAGTTGTGACTTTAAGTTAAGGGGGCATTGTAGAAATATTTCAGAGTAGATCAATTAATGCAACTTAAATTTTTTTGCCTCCTTCCCAAAATTTTTCTAGATCTTAATATTATGGTCTTTTTTTTGTAACTAGAAGATATATATATTACAAAAAGAACTATTGTTGAGGCTTTTAACAAGATTACAAAAAATAGTTAATCTTAGTTTTCAAGGAAATTTCTAGGTTCTTAATTGTCAAATACATTAAATACTCACGTTCACAAAAACTACATCATGATATTTCTTACATGACTATATTCTAACAAATTGCCAATATAACAAGAGACAAAAGTAAGTCATGACTAAATTAGATTAAGGGCCCTGCCTCTTGCCACCATTGGTTCAAGGTTGTACTATTTGAAGATATTTTTCCTTCTTTCCTATTGTTATCCAAGCTTCCTTTCTCTTTGATGATGTCTTTATTTCTCTTGCCAATCTTGATTTTTCTTGATCTAGCAGTTCTAATTGATCTTGTGTCTCATCTTCTTCACTTTGATTTTCCTAGCTTGCCTTATTCCATGGGCTAAGTGGGTGTCCTACATCTGGATTCAGATCTAAAGGAAGAGTAGCTTCCTCTTCTACATATATTCTTGTGTTGGTTCTTTTTGAGATGGAGGATCTTATTTTAATGAAACTTCCCTAATTTTCTTTGAATGCACTGGTGCACCTCTAAGTTACTCTCGATCCACTTTCTGCTCTTCCATGGGAGGGTCCAATTCAGAATTATCTTCCTTACCAATTATTTGTTTTTCTTCCTTGTCTACAACCCGCCAAGTTCATTTTTGTTGGTGCTTCCCATAGTTTCCTTGCCCTTTTGGATAGTTTGTTTCTAAATGCCTTGTTTTAAATCAAGCTCTACAATGGAAAGAAACATATTTATAATAAAAAATTTAAATCGAGAAGCAATTTTCATCTGTTAATATTATTTTGGCTGGAAACCCTTGGCTAAATTCCATATCGTCATATATTCGAGCATATGTAATGGTGTTCTAACTATTTGTTTCAAAACTTTCGTAATAATATCTTCCAAGGGATTTGATAATGGCTCAAAGAGAGTTCAAACCCCAAAAATGCAAAGGAAAATTTGTAAGTATAATTGACATAGAATCCAAGGAAAAGATATTTTCCAGTGAGTCAAAGGATGAGTCCATGTTTTTATACATAATCCTGAATTTCTTAAAAAACAAGGCCTAAAGTTTAGAATCCAATCCTTATCTTCTACAAGATCAAATTCAATAATAAAGAAGCCCACTACACAGACATAAATGAAATCCCCCTCTTTCAAATAATGTTGATAGGAGTCTAAATTCCATTTGTGTAGATAAATTAAACAAGGTTAGAGACTACTGAAGTAGCACACAAGAAAATTTGGTACTATAAAAATCTACCTAGACTACAACATCTTTCACTATGAGAATAGTGATGACTAGAGCTCCATGAACCAAAAAAAAGGATATTGTGAGACATTGAAAGAAGCCTTGCCTAGATTACCATTAGAGAGAAGAGGGATGAATCTACATCCAATTTCCATGTTAGCTCCTAAAGTCTACCTAACACTACAAGGTGAGGAACATATTGTTGAAATAGAAACCATTGCTATAGGGTGCTTGAGCCATCAAAGAAGGAGATTCCTTTAGAGTAAAGGAATTCCCTATCTCTGCCACTAATGGTTGGTTCTTGGTGATGAAACTAAGAAGGATAGGCCAACCGTGCGAGTATGGGACACCTAGATGGCCAAGGTTCAACCCGTGCAAGGATTTAGGCAAAAACCTTAGCAATTATTACCTCTCTCCATCACATAGTAGAATCCATTCCCAAAATTTAAAAAACATGAATAATTAACCCTATCAATTTTTAGCCTCACATTTTCTGTGAAATCTAAATAAAACATCAACAACAAAAAACAATATTTCACCTCCATAAAACTCCAATCAATAAGGAAATCTAAGAGAAAAGACACAAAAGATATTCCAAACAATTTTGTACCCTTCATTCCAAGTCTAGTACAATCCTTTAGCTCTTCAAAACCCTACATGAGTAAAAAAATAAATCCCTAGCTAGTTCCAAGGAGCTCTAATAAATTAGTATCACGCTAGTTGTCCTCTAGGGAAAGATGTCTCCTCTACTTCTTCACTTTAACTAGTACAACCTAAGGTTACATTACAAACCCCTAATATCTAAGTGTCCAAGAGACAAAACCCTAGCCCTAGTATAGAATATACTCAAATATCTCCAATAAACCCTACCAACTCCAACAGAAGAGACATAAAGTGTAAAGGAAGATGCACAAGAGAGAGGAAGATTAATGCATTTTTCTTAGTCACATATCTAACTCAAGATAATGAATAAAAATGGAATAATGAAAGCAATTTATCCTTCCTTTATATGTATGAGAGGTGAGTGAGGACAAAAAACATATGTATGCCTAAATCCTTATAAGCAACCTATAAAGCCACATGTAGGCTCACATGTATGGAGTGCTACACTCCAAGGGTATACATGTCAAGCTCCAAGTTATGTTATATTAAAGTAGGGCTCCAATGTAATGGTGCTCCATGAGATGTGTCCAATATTCCTTCTCCAAGCCTCCAAAGGACTCTAATGATACTTCTAATCCGTGTGCCCCATTGAGTCTATTATTGTAAAATATAGCATCTTAGTACAAATCCTTACTAGGCACAACTCTCCTAAGGTCAACGAGGTCAATATAGGGTTTTATTTCTTCTAGCTATGTGATTATACACTTTGTCCTATTGCAACTCAAACCTGCAATATCAACCTCCTTCTACAGCATCAGAAACCCTAGATCTTTGCAAGTGTGAGAGGGATAGAGCCCAAAAACAAAAAAAAAATCATCCTTCTTCCTTCTCCAAGGCATTCACTTTTTTTTCTATGCCTCCAAGTTTCAAATCAAACTCTTTCTTGATAGATCAAAATGTTTAAAATTTTTAGCAAGAAAGGATATATTAGACTTTAGCCTTCGTCAAATTAAGTAAATTGAGTTTCCACATCAACAGAAACAACTTGGAGGCAGTTAACTAGTGTAACATGGCTCTTGTCACTTAGTTAACTCAGTAAATTTGAGTTAGGGGCTTGGAGTTCAGTCATGCATGTGTTGATTGCTAAATTGTAGCAACCTATTTCAGTTATTTTCAGTTGAACTCAGTTAAATGACCTCTAACTATTGATAGAGTCAGTTGAAGGTTAGTTGTGAAGGGGGGACACAATCTAAATTAGAGATATGTCATTTAAGTGATCAATCAGCAAGAAACATCTCATGCACGAATGAAATTCAAATTTCTCAGCTAAAGTGGAGGAGACAAGGCTAGTGTAACCTAAGTTGTATACTAGTTGAGTGTACATTTTTTGCATGCATTTAGGAGATCAACTCCTTGGGAATTGCGAAAGGAAATAAGGACTTCCCTATTATTTAAGAGCTCAAATTTGCTTATATTTGAACATGGAAATAAGAGGTTGGTGGAGCATAAAATTGGCTAAGTTTTGGCTAGAGGCTCTCATTCAGCATAGAGAACAATTATTCTTTTATAGGTTGTGCTCAGAGTTGGAGCAAGCAATTGCAATAGTTTCTCTATGCAACTGATTAATGAAAAGAGGATTGAGGGGTTTTTCATAGTTGGGTTCCCCTAGAAATCATTATGTACTTGTGGTTTTTCTTGTTGCATGTCTATGCATGTTGTTTTAAATTGTGATTTCTGTTTTGCAGATTAGTAGAATAGAATTGTGTCTCTTGATTTTAGCTAAAAATCTTGAGCAATTGCAATTTCTATCAAATTTATACATGGTACCAGAGCCATGAAATCACATTAGAACCAGTATTTCAAATTTCTCCCTCAATAATTTCTAATTTATAGCTTCAGTGTAGCAATATTTCTTCATATTCAAGAGAATATCTTTCAATGGAATGAGATTGGAGTATGCCCTGGAGGGTAGCTCGAATTTCATAGTTTGGAAGGCTAAAATGGAAATAATGCTTGATGATAAGGGTGTGTTAGAATATGTTAGAATTGAATTACAAAACCCCAATAGTCTGATGCACAACAATTAGCCCAATGGAAGAAGTATGTTACAAAGGCCAGGGGAATTATTCTCGAAGGTGTGAGATACCACGTGGTCTCAAATATCCATGGAAAATAAACACCATATGCAATGTGGAAGACACTGATTGAGCTATGAAAAAATAGAAGTGACCATAGAAAAAATGTCCTGAAAGACAAACTTCCAAAGATAAGAATGTAGAAATATGATATTATTCCACAATATCTCTCCAAATTTACACAAGTTTGAGATGAGCTTGGAGGGTTTGGTTGAACATTGTAGAAGATGACCTAGTCAGCCAAACTCTTCTAGACATTCCAAAATCCCAACACAACTACCAAGACTCTATGAATGGAAGGGAAAAAATTACCAAATTGGGAAAGGTTGTGGTCTAATTTGGTTCAAGAGGAGTTTAAGAAGAATACCAGAGTTGGAATACCATCCATAGCAGAGGATGAAGAAAATTTTTCCTTGGTTGGGAAGGGGAATAAGGGAAAAGGAAAGAAGACCCGAAGCAAACCTGAATCTAATGAAAATAATGGCAAGAAGAAGGACTTGAGAAAGATAAAATGTTTCTAGTGCCACGAATACAGGCACTATGCAACAAAATTTCCACACAATAAGTATAACAATAAGCCTTCATGAGGAGTAGGAGGTGAAGCACTAGCTTCACAATTCGAATTAGAATTCACCCTAATAGCATGCATGAGAAACACTGTTATGGGGAGTTTGGTGTATCCTGATTTCGATGCCTTGTTCCATATGACATGGTGCAAGGAGTTTTGCAATAGCATGGAGGAGAAGGATCTCTATATGTGTATTGAATTAGGGGATGATGGGAGGTACAATGCTACATGAATTGGTACTATCACCTTTGAGAAGGAGAAATCCTTCCCTTTTCACCTCAAAGATGTTATGTATGTACGTGGGCTAAATAAGAGCCTAATCTTTGTATTAATATTGGAGGATAAAGGCTATGATGTTATTTGCAGTAAAGGGAAAGCCTTTCTAAGACACATAACTACTGAGAAAGTGAAGCAAATTGGAGTTTGAGTCAAGAAATATACAAACTTGAGGTGGGATATTGCGTTGCATTGAGAAAAAACATTGAAATAGTGCAGAGTCAAGATGTTGGAGAACTTTAGCACGGGATATTGGGTCATCTACACCATGGTTCCTTAAAAGTCATGTAGAAAATTACCACTTGTCTCCCTAAAGGCTCCCTTGATCAAAAAGATGTCTGCAAGGGATACACATTGGGGAAATATGTAAAATCCACATTCCATGGCTGAGATGAAGAGCAGATACATTCTTGGAGCAGTCCACTCCTATGTTTGTGGACCCTTTTCCACAACCATCACATCAAAACATAAGTACTATGTTATTTTTATTGATGATTTTTCTAGAAAATGTTGGATTTTCTTCATGAGGATGAGGGATAATTTTTTCTCATAATTTTTTGAATTCAAATAATTGGTTGAGAAGGAGACCAGGAAGAAAGTGAAGGATCTTAGGAGCAACAATGAAGGTGAATTTGTTTCGAATACCTTCAAGGATTTCTATGCCAAAAATGGTATTCGAAGAGAACTGATAGCACCCCATAACGCACAACAAAATGGGGTAGCTGAGAGGAATAACATGATTATAGTTGGAGCTACAAGAGCTATGCTTGATGATCAGTGACTACCATTACATCTATAGGCAAAGGCATGCAACACTGCAATCTTCCTGTATAACTAGAGTCTTCATAGAATACTTGGTATGGTCATACCGAAGGAAGATTTCTATGGGAGAAAGCCTGATATGTCCCATTTCTGAATTTTTGGAGATTCAATTTATCGTTATGTCTCCAAGGATTCAAGGAAGAAACTTGAGCCTATAGTAGAGTTGGGAGTTTTTGTAGGATACACCGAAACTCCACACAATTACACGGTGTATTTACCTTCATCAACGATGACAGTTGTGAGAAGAGATGTCATGTTCGGTGATGAAAAGGCTATGAGGTGATCTCTGGAATGATATATGAGTATCCCACCAGACCAGGAGCTTCTAGCTTGAAAGGAGGAGCCTCAAGAAGTTGTGGAGCATCCAAAAATGGAAGATCAAAGAGGAGGATGAGTGGAGACACCCACTCAACCAGAAACATCCAAAGAAGGGAGAAAGAGGACTAGAGAAGTTGATAGATTGATACATGATGCATGAGAGCATGTGGGAGCTCCTACATCACAGCACAGTAGGAGGAGGTCACTTGAGAGGTACACTGGTTACATGGCTCACATGATAGAGCTTATTGATATATAACCCTCTTCATTTGAGGAAGAAGTTTCTTGATCTGTTTTGATTTATGCCATGGTGGAAGAATATGAATCCATCATGAGGAACAATGTATGGGAGATGGTATCGAGACCAATTTGGTTGGTTCAAATGGATGTACAAAGTGAATCATGCATTTGATGGGAGTATCGAGAAGTACAACACCAACTTTGTAGCCAAAGGATTTTCTCAAGTAGAGGGAGTTGACTATGAGGAAAAAATTTCCCCTATGGAAAGGTATTGTTCCATCAGATCATTTCTTGCATTAGCTGCGTAGATGAGGTGGAAGATCCACTGGATGGATGTGAAGACTTCTTTTCTCAATGGTGTTGTTGAGAAGGAAATTTACATAGAGAAACCAAAAGGATTTGAAACATATGATTAGGAGTCACATGTGTGCAAACTCAAGAGAGAATTGTATGGTCTCAAATAAGCACCTCGAGCATGGTACATTTAGATTGATAGTTATCTCAGTGGATTGGGCTTCACCAAAAGTGAAGCAGATGCTAACCTCTATCACATTGTGGTATATGGTAAGTTTCTTATTCTTGTTTTGTATGCCGATGGTTTCATATTGAAAAGTGATGAGGATTTGATATGCTCTTGTGAAGAGGATCTTGAATAAAGCATATTGCAAGGGAATTTGAGATGAAAGACATGGGCTTAATGCATTACTTCCTCAAGATGGAAGTATGGAAAGGTGATGGTAAATTTTTTGTGTCTCGGGGTAAGTATGTAATTGAAATACTTCAGAAACACATGGAGAGTTGTAGGCCTATGGACACACCTCTAACTACAAACTGAAGGAAGGATAATGCCACTTTAGGTGAAGAGGATGATGCTACCATTTACAAGAAGCTTGTGGGGGTATCTGATGTATCTTGTGAGCATAAAACCTAACATGTGCTATGCATTAAACCAACTTAGTCAAGCTAGGGTGAGGCCTACCGAGATGTATTGGAAGGTAGAAAAGCATGTGTTATGATATCTCAGAGGCACTGAAAAGTATGGATTATGGCATAGGATGAGACAGGGAGTGAATCTCCAAGGCTTAACCAATGCAGATTAGGTAGGGAGTCAATCAGACGTGAAAAATAATTTAGGTGCTATCTTCAGTGTTGGGTCTGCAACTATTTCCTAATACAACAAGAATCAGAGGTTTGTGGCACTCAGCTAAGCAGAGGTTGAATACATGGCTGCAAGTCAAGCAAGATGTGAGGTCATATGGATGAGGAAAATACTTGTGGGCACTTTCAGTGAGGATATGGATCTCAAAATGATATATTATGATAATTAGAGATGCATTAAGCTCTCCGAGAATCCCATATTTCATGATAGGTCCAAGCACATTGATATTCGGTATCATCATTTGCGGGACTGTATGCAGAGGAGAATTATGTTGTTGCAGTACATTCTAGCTAAGGAGTTGATCCAGGTCCAGGTGTGATGAAGGACCCTTCCAAGACCTTTTACTTTTGTGATGTGTTAAATTTCATTTTTAAGAGAACATAAATGAATACATCTGCATGTTGTATAGAAGAAGAACATGACAATCATCAGCACATGAAAACATAAGTCGTTGATAATGGAGTTCGTCCAGGAGGGACTACGTCTTTGGGCCCCAGTGTCAAGATGGTGTAGGTTGTTGCATTAAGTGTTGTCAATAGTGATGATGTACATAGAGGTGATGGCACTATCATACAAGGAAAATGTCCTCACGCAGGAGTGGCTCCAAGAGATGTTCCACTACAGGTACTCTCAATCAAAAGACTCATATTAGTATGACATAAACTCATGCATGATGAGCATCCTGCCGATGGCATAAAAGGGATCTCAACGCAAACATACATGACCAAAGCATGAGAATCCCATCAACATACAACAAAGGGATGTCAAAACATAACATGACGAATCATGACAACAAGTACATCACATAGACGATTGCACATCACATCCAGTAGGAATCATGAAAACGAGTAAGAAACAAGATCCCACATCAAGCATCAAACAGGGATTTGTGTAGGACAATTCATAGCAAAATAAGTACATGAACACACTGAATATAACTCACAACTAGGGGCCATCTGAAGAAATGGATGTCAAACTGCTAAAGTTGTTCGAACCATCGATCTCACGGCATCAATCGCATGGAAATGGTTGCTCGCACATAAATGACGACACCTACATTCCAATTACAAAAGTGGCTGAAAAATAGAAAGAGAAAATGGAAAATCTAAATGCACCATCAGATTTGTGGCATCAAATAGTGCAAAGTCGACTATCAAATTTTTGAATTCTGAGAAATTGAGAATCTGGGGCTCAAGGAATCTTTTAGATTCCCCCTAGATTCCTCAAAGATTCTGCTCCATGGGTGGACTGGAAATATGCAGCTCAAAAGGTGAATTTGACCTCTCCATTGTGATCCCCGCTGAAAACCGTGAAAAATGACTATAAACTTGACTATATTCCGACATGGAGAAAAATTACCTCGGGAAAATTTCAAGGATCATGGTTCTGCTCCCTGTTTCTGCAGCAATCATGGTTCCACCTCCATACTGAAAAATGGCCAAAAAATGCAGAAATCTAATGGAGAAACAAACAATTCCATTGCATTCATGGCGTTGAGAAGTGTTGAAACCATATAAAATTTGTCAAAATCTTACAAAGTGAAAATTTGGCCCTCTTGCAAAATGTTGCCTCGAACTGCGTGCACTACCTCCTCCGCCTCGAAATCCATACCTGCTCCTAGTTCCTCCCTCTTGAGCACAATGATAAGATGAAGGTTTATATAAATTTTACTAGGCTGATTAATCAAGTAATTTGTTTGGCAGATTGGTATAAAGTCGAAATTACTTGAGGAGGGGTCAGGTGGTCAATCCCCGACCCTCCCATTTTAATACATTACAGTTTTTTTAAAAACTGCATATATTCATTTTGGGGGTCGGGTCCACATTGGGCATCCCACCCGCATAACCTCCGCAACATCTGTCTTATTAAGATTAGCGCTTTTTGATGTTTAAGGAATGGTCGTTGGCATGCATTTAATGGTTGGTACTTTTCATGGGGTCGCGCACGGTGGTGGGCCAACCCACGTGGCTAGAGCGGGCTCAATACCCTCCAGCCTCCCCTTAAGTGTGATGGCATATGCGTATGGTGTGGAGGAGGTTTTGGGGGTGTGGGCTGGGTCCAGCGGAGGTGGCCCACCCACCCCATAACATAAGTTTAACATGTGGTTGGAGGAGGGTTTGACGGGGTCATTAGTGTGGTAAGGTTGGGCCGGTGGGGGTCATGGCCCACAACCTTTTAATCATTATTTTTTGTAATATGGTTTTGGGGGTAGCGGGGGTGGTGGCCCGCCACCACTTTTTTTTTTTTAATATTTTTTTTAATATAATAATGAGGCATTTTCAAAATTTTCAAAATTTGGCCAAAGGAGTATTCTTAACGAGGCAACAATTTTTCCTAGAATCTGGCCCAAGTTGGCTGGAATTCAGTGGCCAGATTCTTTCCAAATTGTGGCCTCCTTAAGCCTACCCAGTGAGCAAAAAGTCAACTGAACTTTGACTGCTTCTAACTTTCGCATATGAACTTGGTTTGACGAACCATTCGCAACACCACGATCAGGAGAACGAGATATATACTCTGGCCCTAGTTTGAAATCATTCTGATCACTTTGATTTTCGAGCTTCCATAAGCCCTATTTGTCCTGTGTGTGTCTCTAGAGACACCCGGATCAATCCTCCCCACTGAGGAGCTTTTGGTTCTCCAAAAGTATGAAAAATAAACTGCAACTTTTCTGTACCTTGTCTGCATCACAAGTATCCTGAAAGGTCTCGCTTCCATCTCCTTCACCTTTATTCTTCAGAGCCTTAAGCAATGAGCTGACACCTGCAACCTCTGCAACCTGTAGTACATTGTTTTGCAAATTACATGCTTGACTTTCATGACCAAATAATGACCTAAGCGTCCCACCCTTGCCACAAGTTTATAACAAATAATCTGTGGCCAAGTTTACAATAAGATGGACACAATACCCTAGCTACGAAAACAAGGCCAACATATCATTGTTGCTTCAACAAGTGATGGAAAACACATCATCACTGCAACACATGATTTAAAAACATAAGGCCAAACTCTATTTTTTTGCATTGACAAGTGATGGAAACACAACATCACTTTCACAGTTCAACATGCAATTCAAAATAAGACTAGACATCATTGTTGCTAAACAAGTGATGGAAAACACATCATCACTTTTACATTTTAAAATACAACAATCATTGTTACTGAACAAGTGATGGAAAACACATCATCACTTTTACATTTTAAAATGCAACAAATGATTTACAAAAGTATGACCATGAAATGCTAACACATCTAGAAACCATTTTTCACTTATAAATGTGAATGGGTCGCCTCTTTGTGGTGATTTTGTTTGTGAATAATTGTTTCACATGGTTCATGCGCCGATGCTTTGTATTTAAGGTGTTGCTCTGGATGGAGCCTCCAACAAGTGGCTCTTTGATGGCCATTTCTATTGCAATGACTGCAATAGGTTTTCTTCCCCCAGATTTGCTTAACACGTTTCTTTACCTGTTGTTGAGAGGGTCTTTCACACCTCATCCTTTTGTGTGTTGCCATTCTTTTCCAACACTTAGAAAATTTATGGTTATGTAATCCACAAAAGGTGAATTTTTTTCGATGCCATGTTCTTCGTTCATCATTAACAACATGATCATAATCGAAATGAACATTTGCATGTCGAAAGTGGTTATACCTTTCCTTGATGTCTGTAGTGTAAGTATGGCGATGAGAACTTGCCTCAGATCTTTCCCTGTAATGGAAACTACCATGGGATGACGGGGATGTGTTCCCATAATTCTCTTTCCTTGATGATTTCAACAATGTATCGTAAGCATATGACACCTTCGAGCATTCTCCTTCAGTGTATCTCAAGCCTGCAAATTGAGGTCTCTGCGCAACCTCCAATGGTTGAGTTATGCATTGGTTATTAACACCAAGTTCTTCTTCCTTCTCGTGCTTCGTCCTGCTAAGGAGCCTCATGTTTGTCCTTGTAATTGAGATCTCCAAATATCCAACAGAAATCATACTATGTGAAGATGAAACCGAAAGGAAATCAACATCTTTTACCTCCTCTATCAATTTGGAAAGCACTAATAAGGGATGCTCATCATCTGTTGTTGGTGGTTCGCTAGCTGTCTCAGCGCATTCCCCAGCTTCTTTCCTGACATACCCAAGTCCTGTTCAACAGGGTAATTCTTCTACTTTGATGGGGTTGACAATGCCTTGGCCATTAACGCCTAAGCCTTTTCCTTCATACCCCATTCTCTTCAATAGTATGGAGCCAATTCCCGTGGTATGATTTTCAAAAACAACGAAATCATCATCAAGACACATACATGAATTTAGACAATTACTTTTTACCTCATATGGGTCACGTTGCAGCTTTTTCAAGGCCTCGTCCTTAGCTTGCAGCTGTTGTAGCAAACTTTGTTTTTCCTCTTTCTCTTCATGTAGAAGGATCTTCATTTCAATGTTCTCTATTTGAAGATTTTTTTTGTTGTGCTTCAGTTCTTCTAGGGCCTCTTTCGTGGTTTGTAACTAAAGCTGCAATCACTCCTTTTCCTCTATCTCTTTCTGTAGAGTTTCATACATTATTTCCACCCTTTTGGAAATTTTGAGCATGGTCTCGTACATCGCTTTTTCATCCTCTGTCGCTGCACGTACCATTGTTCATGTTGCAATTCACATCAAGGCAAATACCACTATGATACCACTTGATCCAGGTCCGAGTATGACGAAGGACCCTTCCAAGACCTTTTACTTTCATGATGTGTTAAATAGAATTTTTAAGAGAAAATAAATGAATACATCTACATGTTGTAAAGAAGAGGAACATGACAAACATCAGCACATGAAAACATAGCCATTGATAACAGAGTTCGTCCAGGAGGGACTACGTCTTCGAGCCCCGGTATCAAGATTGTGTAGGCTGTTGCATTGAGTGTTGTCAATAGTGATGATGTACATAGAGGTGATTTCAATATCATACAAGGAAAATTCCCTCATGCAGGAGTGGCTCCAAGATATGTTCCACTATAGGAACTCTCAGTCAAAAGACTCCTATTAGTATGACACAAACTCTTGCATGATGAGCATCCCGCCAACTTGGCATAAAATGGATATCAATTTAAACATACATGACATCAACATGAGTATGCCATCAACATGCAACAAAGGGATCTCAAAACATAACATGACAAATCATGACAAAAAGTACATCACATAGATGATTCCGCGTCACATCCAACAGGAATAATGAAAACGAGTAAGAAATAAGATCCCACATCAAGCATCAAACATGAATATGTGCAACATAATGTATAACAAAATAATTACATGAACACACTGAATATACCTCACAAATAGGGGCCATATGAAGAAACAAACGTCAAACTACTGAAGTTGTTCATACCATCAATCTTATGGCATCAATCGCATGGAAATGGTTGCTAACACATAAATGTTGACACCAACATTCCACTTAGAAAAGTGGCTGAAAAGTAGAATGAGAAAATGGAAAATGTGAATGCACCATCAAATTTGTGGCATCGAATAGTGCAAAATCAACTGTCAAATTTCTGAATTCTGAGAAATTGAGAATCAAGGCTCAAGGAATCTTTTAGATTCCCCCTAGATTCCTCAAAGATTTTGCTCCATGGGTGGATTGGAAATCTGAAACTCAAAAGGCGAATCTAACCTTGCCATTGTGATCCCTGTGGAAAGCCATGAAAAACGACTATAAACTTGACTATATTCCAACATGGAGAAAAATTACCTGATCGGGAAAATTTCAAGGATCATGGTTTCGCTCCCTGTTTCTATAGTAGTCATGGTTCCACCTCCATACTGAAAAATGGACAAAAAATATAGAACTATGATGGAGAATCGGGGAGCGTTATTGCATTCGTGGCATTGAGAAGTGCTGAAACCATATAAAATTTGTCAAAATCTGACAAATTGAAAATTCGGCCCTCCTGCAAAATGCTACATCGAACTGTGTGCTCTGCTTCCTCTGCCTCAAAATTCGTGCCCACTCTGGTTCCTCCCTCTTGGGTGCACTGATGAAATGAAGGTTTGTATAAATTTTACTGGGCAGATTAATCAAGGAATTTGTTTGGTAGATTGGTATAAAGTTGAAATTAGTTGAGGAGGGGTCGAGTGGTCAATCCCCGCCCCACCCATTTTAATACATTACAATTTTTTTACAAACTGCATATAGTCATTTTTGGGGTCAGGTCTGCATTTAGCGGCCTGCCCCCATAACCTCCACAACATTCTTCGTATTAAGGTTGGCACGTTTGATGCTTAAGGAATGGTCATTGGCGTGCATTTAATGGTTGGTACTTTTCATGGGGCCACTGCACGGTGGTAGGCCAGCCCATGTGGCTGGCGCAGGCTCAATACTCATTGGACTCCCCTTAAGTATGATGGCATATCTGTATAGTTTGGAGGAGGTTTTTGGGGTGTGGTCCGGGTCCACCGGGGGTGGCCTGCTCACCCCATAACATATCTTTAACGTGTGGTTGTAGGAGGCTTTGGCGGGGTCATGGCCGCCAACCCACTTTTGATATTTAATTAGTGTGGTAAGGTTGGGCTGGTGGGGGTCATGGCTTTTCAGTGTTTTAATCATTATTGTTTTGTAATATGGTTTTGGGGGTGGTGGGGGGTGGTGGCCCGCCACCACTTATATTTTAATTTTTTTTTTAATATAATAATGAGGCATTTTCGAAATTTTCAAAATTTGACCGAAGGAGTCTTTTTAATGAGACAAAAATGTTTCCCGGAATCTGGCCCAGCTTGGCCAGAATCCAGTGGCCAGATTCTATCCAAATTGTGGCCTCCTTAAGCTTGCCTAGCTAGCAAAAATTCAACTGAACTTTGACTGCTTCTAACTTTCGCATACAGACTCGGTTTGACGAACTGTTCACACCACTGCGACCAAGACGATGAGATATACGCTATGGCCCTAGTTTGAAATCATTCTGATCACTTTTATTTTCAAGTTTCCATAAGCCCTCTTTGTCCTGTGTGTGTCTTTGGAGCCACCTGGATCAGGAGCAAGATGCTGGCATCTTGAAAAAGGCATTATCAAGAGGTAAATTTGAATTCCATACGTGCAGGATAGGGGTGGTGCATTTTTTTCTTATTAAGAGGGTGTGCTAAAAAATGTAGCAAGAAAGGCTCAATTTAACTTTAGCTTTAGTCAAATTGAGTAAATCGTATTTCCACATAAGCAGGACCACTTGGAGGCGATTAAATAATGTGAAATGGCTCTTGTCAATTAGTTAGCTCAATAAATTTGAGTTAGGGGTTTGGAGTTCAGTTATGCATGTGTTGATTGCTAAATTTAAACAATATATTTCAGTTATTTTTAGTTGTACTCAGTTAACTGACCTTTAACTATTGATAAAGTCAATTGAAGGTCAGTTGTGTAGTGGTACAATATTATAACTTAGAGAAATTTAATTTAACTATTCAATCAACCCAAAATATCTCATGCATGTGTGGAATTCGAATTGCTCCGTTGAAGTGCAGGAGACAAGGCTAGTGTAGCTTGAGTTGTATACTAGTTGAGTGTATAGTTGTTGCATGTAGTGAGGAGATCTGTTCCTTGGGAATTTCACAAGGAAATAGGTAATTCACTATTTTTTAGGAGCTTGAATTTTCTCAGATATGTGCAAGGAAATAGGAGGCCATTGGAGCACAAAATTAGCTAAGCGTTGGCTAGAGGCTCTCTTTCAACAAAGAGAGCAATCATTATTTTGTAGGTTGTGCTTAGATATGGAGCAAGAAATTGTAATAGTTTCTCTATTCAACTGATTAATGCAGAGAGGCTTGAGGGTTTTTTCCAAGTTGAGTTCCCCTAGAAATCACTGTGTACTTGTGGTTTTTCTTGTTGCATGTCTATGCATGTTTCTTTAAATTGTGATTTATATTCCACATATTAGTAGAGTAGAATTGTGTTTCTTGTTTTCAGTTTGAAATATTGAGAAATTGTAATTTATATCAAGTTTCTACATGGTATCAAAGCCCTAAAATCACATTAGAACCAATATTTCAAACTTGTCCCTCGGGAGTTTCAAATTTACAGCTTCAGTGCAACAAATTTTCTTCAGATTCGAGAGAATGTCTTTGAATGGACTGAGATTGTAATATTCCTTGGAGGGTAGCTAGAATTTCATATCCTAGAAGGATCAAATAGAAACAATGCTTCATGATAATGGTAGTGCTATAATATGTTAAAACTGAGATTTCAAAACCCCAACAGCCTGATACACAACAATTAGCCCAATTGAAGAAGGATGTTGCGAAGGCCAGGAGAATTCTTCTAGAAGGTGTGAGAGACCATGTGGTCTTAAATCTCTATGAAATAAACTCCATATTCTATGTGGAAGACACTAACTGAGCTATTCGAAAATTAAGATGACCATAGAAAACTAGCCCTAAAAGACAAACTTCGAAACATAAGAATCTAGAAAAATGATACTATTCCACAATATCTCTCCAAATTTTACAAGTTCGAGATGGGCTTGGAGGGGATGGGGTGAAATTTTAATAATATGACCTGGTGAGCCTAGCTCTTCTAGGCCTTCCAAAATCCCAACACAAATACTGTGACTCTATGAATGGAAGGGAAAAATTACAAAATTGGGAAAGGTTGTGGTCTGATTTGGTTCAAGAAGAGTTCAGGAGGAATACCAAAGATGGAACATCATCTAGAGCAGAGGATGAAAAAAATCTTGCCTCGGTTGGGAAGGGGAAGAAGGGAAAAGGAAAAAAGACTCCAACCAAAATAATCGCAAGAAGAAAGACTTGAGCAAGATAAAATGTTTCCACTACCACAAATACATGCACTATACAATAAAATGTCTGCATAAGAAGTCTAACAAGAAGCCTTCAGGAGGAGAAATAGGTGAAGCATTGGCTTCACAATTTGAATTATAATTCACCCTAATATCATGCATGGTCAACACTATTATGTGGATTGTGTGGTACCTTGATTCTGGTGCCTCGTTCCATATGACAGGGTGCAAGGAGTTTTTCAATAGCCTGGAGAAGAAGGATCTCTAGATGCATATTTAATTGGGGGATGATGTCCCTCTTTTCCTAAAAGATGTTATGTATGTACCCGAGTTGAAGAAGAACCTAATCTCTGTATTAGTATTGGAGGATAAAGGCTATGGTGTTATTTTCAGTAAAGGGAAAGCCTTTCTGAGACACATAGGTAACAGGAAAGTGAAGCAAATTGGAGTTCAAGTCAATAACCAATACAAACTTGAGGTGGGAGATTGTGCTGCATTGAGAAGCAACACTGAAAGGGTGTAGAGTTGAGATGTTGGAGAACTCTAGCATAGGAGATTGGATCATCTGTTCCATGGTGCCTAAAAAATCATGCAGAAAATTACCACTTGTCTCCCTAAAGGTTCCTTGACAAGTAGGATGTCTGCAAGGGATGCACATTGAGGAAATATGTCAAATCCACATTCCATGTCTAAGATAGTAGAGTAGATGCAATCTTGGAGAAAGTCCACTCTTCTGTTTGTGGACCATTTTCTACAACCTCCACAACAAAACATAAGTACTATGTTATTTTTATTAATGATTTCTCTAGAAAATGTTGGATCTTCTTCATGCGGAAGAAGGATGAGTTTTTCTCATAATTTTTTGAAATCAAAGCATTGGTTGAGAAAGAGACTAGGAAGAAATTTAAGGCTCTCAGGGGCGACAATGAAGTTGAATTTGTTTCAAATGCCTTCAAGTATTTTTGTATTCAAAGAGAACTGATAACACCTGATAACCCATAACCAAAATGGGGTAGCATATAGGAAGAACATGAGCATAATTGGAGCTACAATAGCTATGTTGCATGATTAGGGGCTTCCATTACATCTATGGGCAAGGCATGCAACACTGCAATCTACTTGTAGAACCAAAGTTCTCATAGAATACTTGGTATGATCACACTAAAGTAAGATTTATATGGGAGAAAGAATGATGTGTCCCATTTCATAATTTTTGGAGCTCCAATTTATTGTCATGTCTCTAAGGATTCAAGGAAGAAACTTGAGCCTACAATAGAGTCAGGAGATTTTGTAGGATATAATGAAGCTCCACATAATTACCAAGTGTATTTACCTTCACTAAGGATGATATTTGTGAGGAGAGATGTAAATTTTGATGAGGAAAATGTTATGACATGCTCTTAAGAATGAGAGCTAAGTATCCCACTAGACAAAGAGATTCTAGCTCCAAAGGAGGAGCCTTGGGAAGTTATGGAGAAGCCACAAATGGAGGAGAAGAGAGTAGGTCAATTGGAGACACCCACTAAACCAGAAAGATCCAGAGAAGGGGGAAAGAGTACCAGAGAAGTTGATATATTGATACAGGATGCACAGGAGCATGTGGGAGCTCCTAAATCACAACACAGATAGAGAAGGCCACTTGAGAGTTACATTGGTTACATGGAACTCATGATAGAGCTCATTGAGACAAAGCCCTATTCATTCGAGGAAGAAATATCTCAACATGTTTGTGTTGATTCCGTGGTGGAAGAATATGAATCCATCATGAGGAGCAATGTATGAGAGGTGGTGCCTAGAGAAGAATGGAAATCAATGGTTGGTTCCAGATGGATCTACAAAATGAAGCATGTAGTTCATGGGAGAATCAAGAAGTACAAGGCCATATTTGTGGCTAGAGGATTTTCTTGGGTAGATGGAGTTGACTATGAGGAAACATTTTCCCCTCTAGCAAGGTATTCCTCCATCAAATCAATTATTTCATTAGTTGTGAAGATGGGGTGGAATATTCACCAGATGGATGTGAAGACCACCTTTCTCAACGATGTTGTTGAGGAGGAAATTTACATACAGCAGCCAGAAGGATTTGAGACATATGATCGAGAGTCACATGTTTGTAGACTCAAGAGAGCAATGCGTGGTCTCAAACGGGCACCTCGAACATGGTACACTCGGATAGACAATTATCTCAGTGGATTGGGCTTCACCAAATGTGAAGTAGATACAAACTTCTATCACATTATGGTGGATGATAAGTTTCTTATTCTTGTTTTGTATGTCGATGATTTAATATTGACAGGTGATGAGAAGTTTATCTGCTCTTACAAACAAGTTCTTGCAAGGTAATTTGAGATGAAAGACATTGGATTAATGGATTACTTCCTATTTACGGTGTTGGATCCACTAACATGTCAGGGGATCTCCCCAGTAAGAAGTCCCAACTAGACCTTAGACCGTTTGGTGTAGGAGTCCCAGCAGTGGGTAGTACGATATCACCTTTACTGTGGTTGTGCGCAGAGGTAAGTAAGATGTACTTGTTGGTAGCAAGGGGTGTGACCTTGCAGCAAGTCAAGGAAGGTGAATGAAAGGCTCTAAAACACGGAAGGGGAAGTGAGTGCGCCCCTTAGAAACCTATGATATCACACAGATTGAAAGGGAACACATGAGAAAAAATACATCATGAGATGGAAAGAAGGCTAACCGATGATCCAAAGTGATGGATTATATCAACAATACATTTCAATAAGATTCATACAAACACATACAGAATAGTCCATACATACATGCATAGATAACAACTACATATATCATTAAAGTAACCAGGATAACCGAATTATAATAACAACATATGCATGAAACATGCTGGCTCTGTTATATTAAGAAAGTGAAAGATCCAATCATACATACAACCAAGACTTCCACTAGCCCTAATAGAGGAACATTACAATCACTTCCGCCTGCTCCTCCAAAGAGATGTACTAGCTCTACATTGTGGAGAAGCCGAGGCTTGTTACAATACACTCCAAGATTTCTCTAACTTACACCTATAGGAAGCTTGGCTCCCAAAAGCCTATAAAATGAGTTATGAGGTTCTATAAATAGAAAAGGGTGGGGTGACCCTTGACATTCCCCTTTGTGACTCTTCACCTACCCTCATGACTCTTCAACTACTACATGACTATTACATTCTACTATCGACACTTTGTCTTTCACTTTTACAACATGTTTACATTAAAATTTGCACATTTACCCATGTGAGGAAAAAATAGGCTTGAGTAAGCCATGCAAGACATCACTAAGACTTGGACAGCTGTGGGAAGACTAACTCTTCAACATCCTCGCGATGATCGACGATGGAGAACTGAAGCTAAGCTTGGCAGTCTATTATGGCATCCACGTTCTCTATGGTGACATCCTTCTGAAATCGAACTCTTACCTTCGTTGCATCCTAGTACACTAATTTGGCACCTCTGTCCAACTCGTCAAATAACATGCACATCATAGTCTTGAATGAAACCGAACCAACATCATATTGATGCATGGCGTCTACGCTCATCTGCAAGTCTGCGTTGGTGGTTGTACGCATCAACTGATCAAAGTATATGTCGAGGTCTAGTTAGACTTGGTTCTTTCAATTTTCCTCCGTGAGTGTGCCAATGGACAGGATCACATGTGTGTGCACAATGACATCCATGCTCCTGAACACTCGTGCATGTGAAGCCTGCAAACTGGTGATGTGTGCCTTCAACTCTAATTCCTTTGGCTTCATCATCTTTGGCAAGTGAAATGGGGCTCCCTTGTACCTCATTTTCCATGTTTGCATGTGATCGATAATGGTGTGAATATCTGACAAGATGCTTGCTCTCCTAGCACAACGTTGCTACCAACTGTTGAGATGGATAATTGACTTATGCATGGTGATGAATCTGGATTAGAACTTCTACATGACTGTCTTGAGAGACGATACTTCATCTAGTATCACTCTCCTAAACTCTACTCTAGCGTATGCTGTAACTTGCTCTCCCCCCTCCTTAGCGCTTGTAACTCCTTAGTCATGTGCTTATTCTCAGCTATCAAGAATCTAACACTTGAGCTGGTGGCTTCGACATATGCTCTAGTAGCATCGGCCAATGTAGCTGGATGTTTTCACACATCGAACACCATCACTCATTCTTCAAAATGCATAGGAGATACATGGAATTCCAGAGTAGGCACTCTGTGTGATTACAAAACTCTGTGTCGCAACTCGTCAAAAGATATGTTGTGCATCTCTTCTTCCAGATTGTCTTCAAGGATTTTTGTGTCTTCTTGATCGATTGGGAATTTCTCTGCTTCCAGATTTGGTGAAGCCGATGGGGTGACCTCTTGGTTCTGAGGCATGAGGTCAATATCCTGATCTGACTCTAGTTTAACCATATCCATCTCCATCTATTCTAGCATCTGTTCAATCTCTTGAGCCAAGTCCTTCTTGTGCAACTTCTCACCCTGTCTGCTATGTGCCAGCTGCTTGAATGAAACAATAACCTATATGGGCGTAGTTTCATCATCATGTGCATGGACGCCTCCTGTTGTTTGTGTTCATGTTGTGCTTCCTTCTCTCTTCTATGCAACTCTTGTTCTTCCCTGAGTTGTCGCTTCAAAACCTGCAACTCCTTTTTTGTTTCCTCCATATATTTTTTCTCTCTTTTCCTTTGTACGATCCTTCTATCATGTTGTCACCTCTTAGCCTTAATCTCTAAAGCTGCTTTCAACAAAACTGGATCTGCTTTGAACTTGCAGCTTTGCTCCACCTCTGTGTTGTCAACAACCTTTCTCTTACCTTTGTCACACACATGTCTGCTACCCTCTACTGCTGCTGATGGTGCTGCTCTCTGAGATGTTGCTTCCTTATGCTTTTCTAACCACTCTACAGCGATGCCAACTAGTTCATTGAGCCTTGAGAATTGGTAGCAGTATCTCCATGGGTCTTCCTCAGGCCAATGACACACCCCATGGATCCAAGGATGTTTCACTCTCGCACATGGCCCTTTACTAAGAAATGCGGGTCATACAGATTGAAACTTCTGGTGTTGAAGGTGAATCTTTCAAATTCCTTTGTCTCGGCCTCAACATGCTTGAGATTATGGATCTCATACAACCCAATCCATAAAGGAAGAGCAGGCCAAGGTTCCTTCTTCTTCCTGTGAAGTGTTGCTGACAACCCTGTCGAGATGTGATATGCCACCTCTTGCATGACAAGCTTATCCATGAAAAACTTTGGTAAGACATGCGAAGCCTTCTCTGCAATGTATATCCATATGACAGTGCCAAGGGGTGAGGTTTCTATGCTCTCTTGGATGTATAAGTGGCATTCAAATATGACCAAGAGTTGATATGCCTTCCATAGTCACTCTTTGTCTTGCAAACCTAGCTAGGTGTTGTCCTAAACTTGGATGGATTTTTCACCCAACTCTTCAAGATATCTCTTGAGTTTTCACTGTTGTTGGGTCTGGTGAAGGGTGTATTTATCATGATCACCATCTGTGGAAAGTGATACATCTACTGAAATTCCTTTGCCATAAAGGTAGAAATTTGTGTTCCATTGAAACTCAAAAAAATTGGCTCTGGATCAGTATGTGAGACAAACTAGTGGATCATATTCGCGCATGGAAACACAAGATACCTGCATGCAATCTGGTACAAGCTAGACTTGTGTATGTCGACATAGACCCGCGGTCTTCCAAATTTTCCTCAAATGTGCCTGAGAATGTATCATTTGTGTCCTACCATTTATTCTTGATATCTTTGTCTATGATCAGCTTGGTGTCTGCATAGATATGCAAGCTCATAGACACTTGTTCAACCGCATTTTTGGTTGCACTCTCAACGATGTCCTTTGACCCTGCTCTCTTGGAGGCCATTATACCTGTACTGCTAAGAGATAGACAAACACCTGCGATACCTAGAAATAGAGCAACACCCATGGAAACCAATCTTTCAATTGAAAACCAAGACAACTTGAGGACTCACATGCAACACACCTGGGTGACTGACTAGGAAGATTGCACAATTTTCATCGAGAGGCTGGGGACTCACTGTTAAAACTATGCAATGCATAGTCTAGACCATCACCAGGATGACAGACTGCTAAAATTGCACAATGCACATTCTAACCTGGCCTGTTGAGGACTGAAACTGCGCAATGCATAGTTTCAGTCAGCAGTGGCTGCAACCAACAAAATGCATTTACACAATTTCTGGGGCCAGCAAGGCACTACCTCTCAGAATTTCGTAGAACAAGCCTGGAGGCCGGTGTTGGGCTAGGTTTGTGCAATTTATGGGGGGAGGACTGAGCCTTCACTCTTAGAAATGCGCATTGCTAACTAGGCAAAGCAAGGTCCAGGCCAAGGCAGCCCAAACCCGCCGACAAGCAGCTGAAAACATGGAAACTATGAATGCATGGTGAAGCTGAGTGAAAACAAGAGTGAATTATCATGCATGAAAACAATGAGTGCAAGATTCCGAAAAGGGGAAAACAAGCATGTGTGTGAAGCGAGATGGTGCAACGACGACTGTTAGTGCAGAAACAGTGTCATGCATGCAAAAACAGTGAGATGAAATGAAAGACTTGAAACAATGCTTCTACAAGCTAACATGCATTAAAATGAAAGAAAGAATTCAAAAAACCAAGTGAACAACACTCACAAAAACTGAAATATAAAAAGCGATAGAAAAGCAACAAAAGACATGAAAAGCAGACTTACCCAAAAAAAGCTAAGTTGAGTGTGTTGAATGCTCCTAGATGTGATGTGGGATGTTAGAACTCCAAGATCGATTGAGGAATGAGCTCTTAAGTGTCGAATAAATAATTTTGATAAGCTCGAGGCTGATGACACGCATGCTACAAATTTAGGGAAAAGCGACACTTGGCGAGAGGTTTTTAAAATGGCTTTTGCATGTAACCTTTAGCTGCAAGAAATGGATCCCTAAAATCTAGGGACTATTTTTTCTCTTTTGCTTTTTTTCTTTTTTGAGTAAAGCAGCCCGTGCATGCAAATCAAGATTGCTCAGTCTTGGAGGGGACTAGTCAACTTGGGAGCATATGCAATAGTCTAAAAGCATGGGAATTACTTTTGTGCAGTTTCTAGGTTGAGCAGGTTTGGTTGTCCCTTGGGCATTGCGCAATTTTTGGACTCAAGCCATGGCTATCAGTCAGAATTGCACAATTTTTTAGATGAAGCCCAATGTTGGGCTGCATTTTGTAGTTTCCAGAGGGAAGGCTGCGTGGTTTTTCTGCGCATTTCTGGAGAACCATAGACATCCTAGATAGATAGCACAATTTCCAGATGGAAGTTTGGCTCCCCTCCAGAATTGTGCAATTTTCCAGGTGAGAATCACAACCAGAAACTGACCAAGTTATGGAATGTCAGCCTACGGTTGGGAGACAAACAAGTTGACAAGCACAGGATGGTATGCCACTGAAACTCGATTGAAACATTTGTACTTGGATAGTGCAAGACATGCTGCTAAGTATGGTTGGTAGGAGGCTCCAAAATGAAGGTAAGACAAAATTTTGGAGGGTGGTTGTAGCCTCTACAACACTTGACGACACATTGGTATAACTCCAACTCTCTAAATGGGCCTTGTTTCGTGAAAAGAAAGTCTAACTCCTCCGAAAGTATTGTTCAATTCTTCGATCATCTTGGTTTCCACACTAACTTGATTGAAAGATGTAGCACGTGCCATGCTCTTGGTCGGTCAGCACACATTCCAAGCCAAGTCAACACAGTTGTTTCGATTGGGGACGAGGGGTATATTGGTGCACAAGCAATATGACAGTCAGAATTTAAGTTTCATCTCTAGTGTTTCTCCACTACTAGCAGGCCTAAAAAGTGCCTCATCAGAGTCCAACAAGAACACAAGCATTGCTCCGTTGCTAACGATCTTGGTCAGTACCCCAACGGAGTTACTTGCATCACCTCTCTATACAGGAAGCATTTCTCTTCTTTCACGTTATTCATTTTTCAAAATTTTCACCTTTTCGTTTTTTTGCATTTTCGTTTTTTCAAGAACTGTGCATATCACTTATTTATTTTAGAGGTGGAAGAGGGATCCTGACTTATTGAGAGATGAAGAGATTGTTCCTTCAGAGAAGTATTTTTTGTATACCTCTGACATACTTGTTAAGTTCCCCCCCTCACCTTACTCTACTTGACTCAGCTAACAAGGGTTAACCCAAAAATAACCAACTAGAGTAGGTGGTACTAGTTAGCGCGCAAGCATTGTGTTTTCATCAAGGTTCAATTCAAACATAGCATATTTTCCATTGGTGTATCATTGACTAAAGATAACAAGTTTTGCATAAAGATATAGGACAACGGATAACCAAGTATTGATAATTTCACAAGTCCTCTTGTATTTTACCTTTTTGTTTCAAGATTTGCACACAGTTTCATGCGAAACTAACCTACGAGCGTAAACAAGTAAACAGAAAAAAACAAAACAAATAGCAAAATAAAATGCGAAAGCAAAGCAAGCAAAGAAACAACAAAACAAGGAAGAAAATATGCATGCAAGAAAACAAGACAAAAGAAAACACTACTCCTACTCCTAATCTAATGGTGCATGGGTCTCATCACGTGAAGTGATATTTCCAATGTAGCCACCAACGCATTGGTTGACCCATGTTGGTGAAGGCATGGTTCGTGAACAACACAATTAGGCGAACTAGCAAACATGAAAGATATAACAATGAATACATACATGCTCTAAGTTTAAATGCATCCATAGAAGATAAAAAAAAGTGAAAGCGCATGACATGAACTCTATGGACTTACCATGGTGTTGTGCTACACTGCATGCAAATGTTAAGCATATGCACTCTCTTGACTGTGACATGCAAGAAAACATGAGAAACATAGATAAATTGCGTCATGCAAGTGTGCTTGATGTGTAAGATTCCTCCAATGAATGAGCGATGGGATCAAGTGATTCGAGTGGAGGAAGTGAAATCTATGCATTGGATTGAACTTTAAATCATAAAGATGAGTGATGAGGGAGCCTTGGGTGTTTCAACAATTTCCCGATCCGAAGTGAAACCAACCTCAAGACAGGGAGGGCCTGACATAACCATGAGCTTATGCTGAAGTGCCTCAACAACCTGTAGGGTTTCGACTTCATCAATAGATAAATCATCATAAGCAAGTGGCTTTGAAATATCAACAACCATATAATCAACATCATGATCAATTAGAGGAGTAAATAGATCACGATAGCTATGATCAGAAAAATCAATGAGTTCATCGACATCCTCATGATTGGATAAATCAAACAGAGGGGTAGATGAGAAGCAAGAATGTTCACTCTCCACGTTTCTGGAAAACGAAGATGAAAAATCAAGTGGATTTTCAATGAAGAATTTGTCCTCTCTGTTGTTATCACCCAGGTTGTTCCCTTTGACTCCTGAGGGAATATGGCTGGGGTAACCACTAACCAAGCCTTGGATTACAGGTTCTAGCCTACCTATAATCAGAGAGGGCTCTCTCTTTTAGTTTTAACTTTGTTTTTTGAAGATTTTAGGCTAGCTGTGAGGTGAGAGTTTTGTTTGAAATTTTGGTTGAATGATGTCTTTCAGTAGCTGAGATGAGATCTTCAGAAGGTTCAGTCTATTGGGCAATGGAGTCTGTGATTATGGGTTGTTTGAGATATTGAGTAAGATTGCTAAGACTCCAGGGCCATATTGATATACCATGAAACAAACTTAAAATTTGTGAAAGATGAAATATGTCTAGCTAGTGAAAGGCAACTAAGATTCTTTCACTAAACTGGTGGTGTGGGAAAAGGATATATCACTCAGGAGCAGCTTTGAATTCCTGAATAATACTCACTGTGAAAGTTTTAGTATGAAGGTGAAGCAACTAAGAATTACACTTTCATAGCTAATACTGAAGAAAACATTCATAACAGCATAGATTGAATTTAGGGTGCTTAATGGACAAATCCTGAAATATTCTTTTTCTGTGCTATCAAACTGTGAGATACAGAGCATGAGCGGATTATGATAGAATGAAATACATAACAAGAAGGTTTAGGAAACTTATTGTGCCATGAAATATGCAGGAATCCTGTAGCAGTAAGCAATCACACCACAACACATCAAAACAACTCAAAACTTCAGAAATTCCATCAGCTCCCTGTATTAAAAGTCTGAAATTTACAGCATAAGTTCTCCAGAAGAGAAAATCAACAACCCCAGCAAGCTTATGCGAGGGGATATATATACAATCAGTTTTACAAAATATCTGAACGCTGAGTCATTTGCTCAATAACTGCGTTCACCAACTTTGAGAATAGCAGATAAGAAAGTTATTGCCATCTTAAATATACAATCAATACCCTTCAGTTTTGTCAGAAACTTTTTTGACTTTTGGAGGCCACCGAGTCGGTTGGGCACTTTGTATTAACTCTGAATGATAAGCTCTTTATTGCTTTATCATGCTGTAGCTTTCTCGGCCCTGTCATCTGCATCTATCAGTGTTGCTTTAGTGTCCAAATTTGTTTGTTGAGTTGGCCCTGTCCAGTCCTTTCCAGTCGTAAATGAGTGTATCAATTTTCTGAACATGATGATACAAGTTTTGATGAAAGTCTGTTTTTCACAGCAATGTCTGTATCATGCTTGTCCACCATTCCTGAGTAGGCAACTGATGTCTCAAAATTGTGCCTAATGTTTCATCTGCCTTAGTATATTTGTAGTAATTAGGAGGCACTTCAAATAGATGTCTGATCTCATTCATGATAAAAAATAAATTCTCTACTCTGTCATAGAGACTCTGCCCAGATGCAGGCCCTGTTTCCTCTGGGGTACTTGATCCTGCAGTGATCTGATTTGTAGCAAATGTATTTACCCTCTTGGCATAGTTTTCATGGGATAGCAACCTGCCTGCACTGTTTAGTAGGCTGGGAAGGCCTCTGTTATGCAATGCTGTGAATTTATCTGTGAACTTGTTCACCTATGTCTGCATTTCCTGACATCTTCTATCCAATGTTTGCACAAGATTTCTTAAAGTGAGCACCCTTTTCACCAGTAAGATGGTGTCAGTTTTGTTGGGGATTCCTATTGCTGCCAGCTGAGGGCCTGTGCGGTTGTTCAGGAAATTGATCATCCTATTGGCTATCTCAGGCATAGTGCCTAGAGATGCCCTTGCTCTTTGGCTTTCCTTGTGGGCCCTGCCTATGAGATCTATGTGCTCATGAATGGTTTCTATATATTTCCATTGATCTGTTATGGATTGACCAATGTTGGCCCACAGGACCTTCTTGATTTCATCCACCACTTTGTCAAGAGAGAGCTCTTTCTCCAGTTCTTTTATCCTTTTCTCAAGAGCCTTCACCTCTGTGGTCTTTTCAGCTACAGTTTGCTTTGATTTATCATACTTTTCATTAAGTGTAGCCAATTTTTCCTTGGCTTCATTTAGTTCTGCCATCTAGGCCTCTAGAACTTGAATCTCCTTCATCATCTTCTGCATATCAAGGCTCGGTGCCTGTTCTGATGTTGTTGCTGGTGTTGATGTTGATGGGCCTGTCCCAGCTGTTTGTTCTGTGGGAGGACTGATAATTTGAGGAGGTTCCTCAAGGTTAATCACTGGCTGAGGGGGCTGAGATGTCTGACCTCCTTCTTTCTGCTTCAGGGCTGCCTGTAATGCACCCTCTATTGCTACTAATCTCCCTTCTGTCTCTACCAATTGTTTATGTAGTGTTAGCAGAATGGCTGCTACATCTTGGTCCTTTCTCTGCTGAGCAACATCTTTTGTTTGAGGGTGAAGGGTTGCCGAAATTTTGACCATCTTCCTCAAAGCTGCTATATCTGCCTCTTTTACCTTTAATAATGCCTGCACAGCTTTGGGATCACTTGGGTCATGCCCAAGCTCTATAATGATATCTTCCAAAGACCTAATCCTGTTGTCTTTGGCTTGTGAAGAGGCCTTCTCCAATTATAATTGGGCAGTGGTATTATGGAGACTATTTTGCAATTTGTGTGCAAGGAAGGTTTTGTCTGCAAGAGTGGAATAGACCATCTCACCCGTTTGCTTATGAAGCTCTATTTGGTCCATTGGGTGGATGTCCTTTGCAAATACTTCAAGGTTGGTTCTTATGTAATCTGCAGCTGACTGTGGCTGCATCATAGTATGCATGAAATGACTCATAGTCATCTTCCCCTCTGTTATGTCATATGTTGACATAAGCCTCTGTTGGTTTGTGGGAGCCATTTTGAGTAAATGATTGTATAGCTGGAGTCTAACCGGCTCATTCCTCTTCTTAATGTCAATGAATTGCTGCTTTATGCCAGATTCTGCCCTCCTTTGCTGGCTTGAGGAGCTGACCTCTCCTCCAAGTGTTCTTTCTTGTTCCTATTGAAAGGAACTGGCAGATGCTTCCATGCTAGGGGGGCCCATACCCATGGATGGCCCAATAGGCATCTCTTCTTCAGAAAGAGGATTTAATATTTGCCTTTTCTCCCCTTGTTGACTTTTTGATGTAGTGAGGGGAGTTTCCTGCTCTATATCCCTCTTCCTGGTTCTCTCTTCATTTAATGGAGTTTGGAGCACCGAGGCATCCACTACTGTTTCCTGCCTTGGAGGCACACTTTCTTGAGCCTGCTGCTCTGTAGATATTGGGGCCTCAGCCATTTCCTCTTGCTGTTTGGGCTGCTCTTTCTGATGTTCTACTATTGGGGGTGGCTACTCCTGTTCCATCTCTTTTCCTTTACCTGTGCTGGCTGCCTGAGGAGTAGTTTGAGCTGCCTGTTGGGGGGCTGTGGAGGATGAGGCAGCTGCTCCAACTTGAAATTGATAAGAAGAGGAAACCTGTCCAAAATTTTCCAAGTCAGCTTCCTTCTCAAGACTCTTTGCTTCTTTTTGTAGTATTTCCTCTTTAGTACTTGCCTCTTCTAACGTGCCCTCTTTCCATCTTAACATATTTGCATATTTTTCAATATGAGGCAGCCTGACATGATCATAGCTAGCCAACTTATACTTGACCCTTCTAAGGCTAATGAAATGATTGGGATCATAGGGTATCCAGAGGAAACTGGTTTGCAATCCGAGGCGCTGTAGGATCTTATCTGCTTCTTTCCATGCCTCTTCTCTTTTATTATAAATGAATGGGCCTAGCTGATTTCTGACTTTTAGTTGCACCTTCTTATTTTTGCTGTGGAAATAGACCATGTCTGCATTTCCAAATTGTCTAAAATACTCTAAGGCAAAGAGTCTCATAGGGACATATCTTGGTAGCCTATATGGGGCTAACTCACAGCCATATATTCTGATTACTGTATTGTGTTGGTAAAAGTACCAATCCCCAATGCTGTAGACCTTTGAGAACTGGAGGATCCTTTGAATCTCATCTGTTAATCTTGGAGGAGGGGCACTCAACAGCAAGGACATGGCTGGATGGATAAACGGGTCTATGAATTCACAGTAGTTATATGGTGAAAAAGATATGTGATGGAAAACTGAAGACCAAAATACTACAGACCTTTGGTTCCCGTGGGCATCAAGCTTCTTGAGAGTAATAGGGAAGCTATCAGGCTGGTAGAATAGGAATAAGTGATACATGTAAGAAGTGTATCTAAATATCCTCTCCCTCTCTAGATTCATCAATTGCTCATGAATCTTGTTGGCAATGTAGGCAGCATAATCATAGTGAACAGCAGGAGGCTTTCCAGGGGAGAAGATGGACAACATTGCCAGAATGGTTTCATCAGCATCCTCAGATGACCTATAACCCAGGACATAACTGATCATATCCACAAGCATCCTGCCCAACTCATTGAAATATACATTTCCTATGGGAGGATTCCTCACAGTTTCAGAGCCTGATTGAATGAATAATTGGTTGATCTTTAAAATTTGGGCACTAGACAGCTTGCCTCCTTTCTTTAGCAAGTCCATCATGGAGAGAGGAGTCAATGGATTTGTAGTATGAAAGTGTAGCATTTCATTTATGGCCTCAGGGGTGACATGGAACAAAACTGAGCCTGAGGAATTGAGGACAGCTCTCTGACATGGGTCATAGTTGGCACTGCATCTATGTATCAAGTCTGGGAGGATATTGACTTGAGGGAGATTGAAAATGGGCAAATTGGAGTCCAAAATCCCTAGGATATCATTTCCACTGAGATGCTTGGCTTTAAGGTCATTGACTACATGAATGTGGTATTTGCTATAGTCTGGGATTCCCTCTGCCATTTGGTAGTCTCTGTCAGCCAAGGGCAGCCACTCTAGCTCTCTTTGTGGGGCATTTAGAGGTGTTACATTCAATGCCACTGGTGTTTCCATGGTTTTGGTACTTTGAATTGTATTTGAACTGGTTTTTTTGGGCACAGTGATACAGAGCAACGAATTTTGCAATAGTAGGGCAATGTACAGAGGAAACAGGGTGAATTATGGTGAAAACAAGTTGAAATGCTCCTGAAAAAGGTTTAATGAGCAAATGCTGGGACTTAAGAGTTGTTTTCCTGGTGGACTGGTGTAGCAAAGGTTTTAGTTTACGAATGCGCAAACAGACTGTAAACCTGTGGAAATTGGACACAATGGGGACTTCTGCAAGTAAAATTGAGCTTACAGTGTGGAGAAAGACCAATGGTTCCTGAAGATTTGCTGAACTTACAGTGTTTTTTCCTTTTCTTAATTTGCTCAGAGAACTATGGGAAAAACCAGGCGCGGAGGGGAAGCTTTGATAAATACCTGGTAAACTCGGGCAATGGTGGCAATGCAGGCGAATTGAGGGCGCCCACGGTCTCTAAAATCAATTTCTGCAGGTTGGCGGCGAGAACGTCGTTATATTTCATGCAGGAGCACAATAGTCTTTTGGTGAACAAATGAGAAAAAATGCGATTTTTGGCGAAAATATTGGAAATTTTGGGCTTCTGGCGCGTTTTTTGGATGACGTCAGCATGACGTCATCGGGTGGGGTCGGGTACGGAAAGGTGATGTGGCGGCCTGTGAGTGGTCCACGGGGACTGATGAGGTGGCAGACAGCGTGGAGCAATGGCGGGCCAGGCGCTGATGCGGGGTCGACGTGGCATGACGTGGGCATGACGTGGGCAGGCGGTAAACAAAAGCGGTAAGTGGTTCCATCGGACCGCTTATAGTACGGGAGCGGTTTTGGCAGGCGGCCTCCCGATACAATTTGGGAGCGATGCGTGGCAGAGCCCTGACGTCACCCTCTGACACTTTTCGGGTGCTAACGTACAGGCATCGGGGGCGGTCCGATATTGATGTGGGCCGTCGGATGGGAAAGCCCAGATTCGACGGTTGACGGGGTGCAAAGGTGATAGGACAATACGGCGGGACCCGGATTTTAATAATTTCTCTTGTTTTTTGTGAAATGCGCATTGTAACAAAAAACTTTGGATAGGCGGCAAAAGTGGGTTTTAACAATATTTTGCGAATAGCGCGGGTAAAGCATTGTGAAGGGATTGTAAGGGGATAAGGGTAAGGTTTAGGTTATTAAGCCAACCAGGAGTTAGTTTAATCCCCGATTTTACAAACCATATACAACAAGGCTTTGATTCTACATGGTTTTCCAATATTTGAACATATGGCTATAATGCCAAAGGGGAGGGATATATACATATTTTGGGTTTTTTATACACAATAGTGATATAGTAATAGGGAAAGGGGAACAAAGGGAGTTAAGTGTAGATAGAGTTAGTAGTTAGTATTGGAGGGGAATGTGGAAGAGAGGAGGCAAAGACTAAGTTGTTAGGGAACAAACTTAGTTAGGAGAGTAGATCACAAGGATCAATAAATGAGTTTGATTTCTCTCATGAACAAAGGTGGTATTGGGGTGTTAGCAAGGATTTTGATGGGGATGACTGGGGAGTTAGACATGCTTCACTTTGTTGCTACAAAGCTATTGAATAGGAAGATCTGCACTAGCTACCATGTGTTTCCTTTTCTTAGGCCAGTGTTATGAAAGAATTCATGCTTCTGCAACCCCATCTACCTACCCATTCTATTGCCTAGCATTTTTTGTTACTTCAAGGAGGGTGCACTTAGACTTGCAAACCCCCATGTGCCTTTTCTTTTCCTTTGGCATTTCCTTTTGATTTTCTATCTAAGGCTAGCCTTATTGCTTCCAAGGCCCCAGATTAAACAGTTGGGAACCTTCATTCTCTACCTAACTACTTATCTGCCAAGATTGAACAGTTTGGACAGATTTCTTTCTCTAGTCTACAACAAAAAATTGAAATATGGCATGACCCAGCTTAGACTGTTGGATCACCCATTCAGAAGTAGGACAGCATCAAGCAACTGAAGATAGGTGTTTTTTCACACAAGTATGAGATCTTTGCACCATCAAAGTAGATCATATTAGCACTTCCCCTGCCAATCATGAAAAATGAGACCTATTGGTATAGGTAGCTAACATCTGTTGTCGAATGATGGATAGAAATTGGGTGTGTTTTGTGAATGATCAGCAGTGGATACATCCGTGGATGGATTTACACAAGGAAAATTAGAGATAACAGAATCACCAAAAAAGTCAGGAAAATACGTAGGAGGCATAGACAAAAGGAGGTCATCCTTATCCGCAGGTTGATGTTTAGGTTCCCAGTCATACTCATCGTAGATGAAAACACAGGTTGGTTGTGTAACATCAACTATGTCGATGGCTTGATCCTCATTCACAACAGGTGTAGAGTTCAGAACGTAAGAACACAAGACAATGCAATCCAAAGGATCAGTAGAACACGGAGATAGAGGTTGAGGTAAAAAATTCATGTGACAACCCATGGGCTTCCCAACCAATTCTACACAGACATTGAGAGAAGTGATGATTGGAGGATGTGGTAGTTGAACAGACGTGTGTGCATGTTCTCCCACATCACTCTCCAGTAGTGGAGTTGTTTGTGTTGAAGATAACAACAAGAAATGCTAAAAATAGCACTGCCATAAATAGCGGTTTCATCCAGTGTTGAACTTAGCTACAATGGATGAAAAGTGAAAGTGTTAAAAATAGCTTTTATATAAATAGCATTTCAAGATATATTCCTATTTTAGTCAGTCCCTAAACTATAATAGGAAGTAAAATTCGAATTTGATATTAACAAAAGTTTGAAAATTAATTAATTAATTCATCTTGAGTTAATTAGTTAAGGAAAATCAAACTTGAAGTCTATGTGGGGACATGCAATAGTTTCTCCATTAATTGAGGAATTTATCCATCAGTTAAAGAGATAAGGATGCGTTCTAATCTGAGATGTAATTAGTTGGCTCAGTTAGCTAAGTCAAGTCCAGTTAGATTGATTTAAACAATTTGCTTAAATTAAGTAAGTTCAGTTAGTTAATGCATGATTGCATATAACTACTGCTCTTCAGTTAACTGAATATTCTCTCATACATAACTCATGCATGTCAGTTCAGACAGAGACCCAGTTGAGATCAGATGGAGGGACAGTGTACTGTCAGTTGCTAGGATATTCCTTGGTGAATATTCTTTGCATGCAGAAGGATTTCTATCCAAGAGAATTGCTTTGTTACTTTTTCTTGGTCAGTGAGTGTGATGGGGCCAATTCACGCATGTGGCTTCACCACACCCCAAGAAAAATTGCGCAAAGAAATAGGGGCTTGGAGGACTTGATGAGGATATATACTTGTCTATTGAGTCTATGAGCTTCATTGTTTGATTACAGAGAGAGCAGGAAATCTTTTGAGCTGATTCTTTCTGTAACTTGGACAAGATTTCCACTTGTATGATAATACAAAGTTGGGGTTTTAGGCTGGTTCTTTCCCCTAGTTATATCTTTTGTGTTATGTGTGATTGATTTCTTCTTATCAATTATATGTGTTCTTATTGATGTTGCTCAATTTGATTAAGCTTCCACATAATTGTTTGTAGAAGTAGATCAAGTATTTTGCTTTAGTATATTGCATTATCAACTGATCTACGGGTGGGAATTTCTACACGATATTATAGCAAAGTGATCAAGGAAGAACAGTATACAAGAAGGAGAAGTTTGAAGTTTGGTTTCTGAATATTGAAATTGAGTTCTTATCACATCTTTATATAACCTATGGCGTTCAGTGGTTTAAGACTCGAGTATGCCCTTAATGGCAGCTTGAATTATATAGCCTAGAAGGATCGTATGGAAGCAGTATTAGAGGATAACGGTCTAAAGGACTTCATTGATCAAGAAGTCCCCAAGCCGACTGATGCTACTCAACTGGCAGAATGGAAAAATTGTGTTGCTAGAGTAAGGAGAATCCTCCTGGAGGGAGTTCGAGACCACATTGTCTCGAGCCTCCATGGGAAGGAGACTCTATTTTTGATGTGGAAAACATTGGAATATCATTATCATAATAGCAATGATTAGAGGAAGCTGGCGCTGAAAAATAAGCTTCGTAACATCAAGTGTGAAAAGGGCGACACGATCTCTACATATCTGAACAAGCTCACCACCTGCAGGGATGAGCTTGGAAGTGTAGGGATCACAACAACGGATGATGAGATGGTGAGTCTTGCACTCCTTGGTCTTCCTAAGAGCTGGCATAGCTACCAAGACTCGATTAATGGAAGAGAGAAACTGCCATATTTGGAACGACTTTGGTCAGATCTGATGCAGGAGGAGATAAGAAGAAGCACCAAATATGGATCCTCATCGAAGCAAGATGATGAGGAAAACCTAGCCTTAGCAAGTAAGGCAAGGAAGGGGAAAGGGAAGGCATCCCAATCCAAATTTGGTTCTTCCCATGGTGGGAAGAAGTTTGACAAATCGAAGGTGTGATGCTTTCATTGTCATGAAGTGGGCCATTATGCTACTAATTGTCCACATAAGAAATCCAAGATGGGTTCCTCAAAGGGATTTGATGGTGATGCACTAGCCTCATAGTTTGAGCTGGATTTCTCTCTTATCACATGCATGGTTTCATCCATGGTGGAATGTGTTTGATACCTGGACAGTGGAGTCTCTTTCCACATGTCAGATGACAAGAATATTTTCAGTACCTTGGAGGAGAAGGATCTCCAGATGCGGATCGAGATGGGCAATGATGGAAAGTATTGTGTCTTAGGTGAAGGTATGGTTGTGTTTCAGAGGGAGCATGGAAATGCCCTCACCCTTACTGATGTAAAGTATGTTCCATGTCTGAAGAAGAATATTCTTTCCATTGTTGTGCTAGAAGATAAAGGCTATGATGTAGTCTTTATCAAAGGAAAGGTATTCCTAAGGCATATCAGTACTGGACAGATAAAGAGAATAGGGATTCGAGTCAAGAATCTCTACAAGATGGAGGTAGATGACTGTGTTGCTTTGAGTTCCAAAGAAGAGATGGTGCAGAACTAAGATTTTGGCGAGCTATGGCATAGAAGACTGGGCCACTTGCACCATGGAGCCCTGAAGATCATGCAGCAGATTTCTTCCAGATTACCTAAGGGAAAACTTGAGCAAACGAGTACATGCAAAGGTTGTACCTTGGGTAAGTATGTGGAATCTTCCTTTCCAGATCAAGACAATAGAGTTGGAGCAATCCTGGAGCGAGTTCAATCATATTTTTGTGGACCTTTCTCCAAAAGAAGGATCAAAACTTCTTGAGGTTTTGTGAGTTTAAAGCCTTGGTAGAGAAAGAATCAGGAAAGAAAATAAAAGCCTTGCGTAGAGACAATGGTGGAGAGTATGTCTCCCAATAGTTTAAGGACTTCTGCGCTGTAGAAGGAATTAAACGGGAATTGACAACACCCCATAACCCACAGTAGAATGGGGTGGCCGAAAGGAAAAACAAATCGATTATGGGAGCAGCTCGAGTGACGTTGCATGACCAAAGCCTACCACTGCATTTGTGGGCTGAGGCATGCAATACAGCAATATACTTGCAGGGCAGAAGCTCGCACCGTATACTGGGGATGAAGACACCTATGGAGGCCTATTCTGGGAAGCGACCTGATGTAAGTCACTTTCGAATCTTTGGATCATCAGTTTACTGTCATGTGACCAAAGATGCCAGGAAGAAGCTAGACCCAATAGATGAGTTGGGAATACTTGTGGGGTACACAGATACACCTCACAACTATTGGGTGTGCCTTCCTTCCACTCAGAGGACTGTGGTACGCAAGGATCTGAAGTTCGACGAGAAGAAAGCCATGCACTTATCACTTGAGAGGGAGCTTGAGTTGCATGCAGATGAGGAACTTTCAATTCCTAAGGAGGAGGAGCCTCAGATTGATGCAGAGTAGCCGCATGCAGAGGATCCAGTAGTGGAGACATCCACTCATGCTGATACTTCCAAAGATGGGTGTAAATTCTCAAGGGAAGTTAACAGTTTGATGCTCGATGCATGGGAGAATGTGGGACAGCCATCTTCTCAGCGCAGATAGAGGAGGTTGCCAGAGCGGTACACTGGTTACATGGTCCTAGTTGGGCAGTGTGTAGATTCCAAGCTTTATTCATTCGAGGAGGCAGTGCAATAACCAGTGTGGGTTGATGCAATTGTGGAGGAGTATGACCCCATCATGCAAAACTGTGTTTGAGATGTTGTCCCAAGACCTCAAGACAAATTAGCGGTGAGTTCCAAATGGCTTTACAAGGTAAAGCAGATAGCTGATGGAAGTGTTGAGAAACACAAGGCAAGGTTTGTTGCCCGAGGTTTCTCACAGGTCGAGGAGATCGACTACGATGAGAATGTTTCTCCTGTAGCAAGATAATCATCGATTAGATCGATATTGGCACTATTAGCTTAGATGGGGTGGAAGATCCACCAGATGGATGTGAAGAAAACATTCCTAAATGGGACGATTGAGGAGGAGGTGTACATTGAGTAGCCAAAAGGTTTCAAAACCTTCGATAGCGAGTCACATGTGTGCAGACTCAAGAGGGCTCTGTATGGGTTGAAGCAAGCACCCCGTGCTTGGTACACCATGATGGATAGTTATTTCACTGGATTGGGCTTCACCAAGAGTGAAGCAGATGCGAACCTTTACCACATCATGGTAGAAGGTAAGCCATTGATCATTGTACTTTATGTTGATGATCTGATTTTGATAGGTGATGATCAACTGATACAGTCTTGCAAGGAGGACCTTGTAAGAGAGTTTGAAATGAAGGACATGGGCCTTATGCACTACTTTCTAGGACATGGGAAGTATTTGTGTCTCAAGGCAAGTATGCCAATGAGATACTCAAGCACTTTCACATGGAGAAGTGAAAGCCCTTGTAGACTCCTCTAGCTGGGAACTGGAGGAAGGAGGATGCTACTTCAGGTGAGGTAGTAGCTGCTACTTTTTATCGGTAGCTGGTGGGTTCACTTATGTATCTGGTGAACACACGACCCGACATATGGTTTTTGTTGAACCAGCTGAGTCAAGCTATGGTTCAGCCTACCAAGCTATTTTGGAAGGCCGCGAAGCATGTGCTGAGATACCTCAGAGGCACATCTCAGTTTGGATTGTGGTACATATGAACAAAGGGAGTGAATCTTTAGGGCTTCATAGATGCGGATTGGGTAGGGAGTCCATCAGACAGGAAGAGCACTTTTGGAGGAATATTCAACCTTGGTTCAACTGCAGTTTCCTGGTATAGCAGGAAATAGAGATCAGTTGCACTTAGCTCAGCAGAGGTTGAATACATGGTTGTTAGTCAGGCTACATGTGAGGCCATTTGGATGCGAAAGATTCTAATGGGATTTTTTGGTCAGAGAATGGATCCTACAGTGATCTACTGTGATAATTAGAGTTGCATCAAACTCTCTGAGAATCCAGTTTTTCATGACAGGTCCAAGCACATTGATATCCGGTATCACCATTTTCGAGACTCTGTGGTCAAGAGGATCATGTTGTTTCTGTACGTTTCGACCGATCAACAGGATGTAGATATTTTGACAAAGGCATTGTCAAAATGCAAGTTCGAGTTCCACAAAGACAGGATTGAGGTTACTGATAATCCCTTTCTTGTTGAGAGGGAGTGTTGAAGATAACAACAAGAAATGATAAAAACAGAACTGTTATAAATAGCAGTTTCATCCAGTGTTGAACTTAGCTACAATGGATGAAAAGTGAAAGTGCAACAGTGACTGTGTCTGCTTGTGATTGCATAGCTCCATCATAGAAGTATGTTGAGCGTGGTTTGAACTTCAACTTAATTTTGGAATAGAATGATTTTTGAAGGAAATATTCAAATGTATCCCAAAGATATTGGAATTTCATCTGGTTTTCGAAGCTTCAAACTGAAGTACACATAAGTACTACCAAAAATTCATAGGTGATTCCTGCGGAGTCTTACATTGTTTTAACAGTTTTTTTTCAAGAGGCTCAGAATCAAAATGATGGAAAGTAGATTCAATTAGATCACCTAAATTATTAAATGAGTGCACACAATTTTGAGGAAGGTTACGACACCATCGTTCCGGGGATTCATGAAGTGTGTGTGAAAGCAACATGCTGACCTCAACTTCATCAAACTTCTCTACATCCTCCACGAAATCAAAGAAGTCATGTAAGTGCTCGGGCCAAGCCACTTCACCTTCATCATCATACTTGAATTCAAGAGATCTTAAACTCCTTCATGGTGTTAAAGGGTTGAGCATTAGATAGACATCACAGAGGGTGGACTCTAATGATATCCAAGACAAATATGTGAAGATTCAAAACAGGATGTGAGGACTCAACTTGTCATCTGACCCTCCTTCTAGTGCCAGAAATGTTGAAGGTGTTGGACCTTCCAATATGTCAGGGGACCTCCCTAGTAAGAAGTCCCAACTAAACCTCAGACCGTTTGGTGTAGGAATCCTAGCAGTAGGTGATACGGTATCACCTTGATTGTGGTTGCACACAGAGGTAAGTAAGATGTACTTGTTGGTAGCAAGGCGTGTGACCTTGTAGCAAGTCAAGGATGGTGCATGAAAGGCTCTAACACACAGAAGGGGAAGTGAATGCACCCCTTAGAAACATGTGATAGCACGCAACTTGAAGGGAACATAAGAGCAGAAAGACATCACTAGATAGAAAGCATGATATCTGACGATCCAAAGTGATGGATTGTATCAACAACATAATTCAATAAGATTCATACAAACACATACGAAATAGTCCATACATACATTTGTAAATAACAAATACATATATCATTAAAGTAACTAGGATAGTCAAACTACAATAAAAACATATGCATGAAACATGTTGGCTCTGTTATATTAAGAAAGTGAAAGATCCAGTCATAGATACAACCAAGAATTCCAGTAGCCCCAATAGCAGAACATTACAGTCACTACCTCCTGCTCCTCTAAAGAGATGTACTAGCTCTGCATTGTGGAGAAGCCAATGCTCGTTACAATACACTCCAAGCTTTCTCTAAGTTACAACTATAGGAAGCTTGGCTCCAAAAATCCTGTACAATGAGTTATGAGGTTCTATAAATTGCAATGGGTGGGGTGACCCTTGACATTTCCCTTTGTGACTTTTCAGCTACCCTCGTGACTCTTCAACTACTACATGACTGTTACATTCTACTATTGACACTTGGTCTTTCTCTTTTACAACATGTTTAGATTAAAATCTGCACATGTACCCATGTCAAACAAAAATAGGCTTGAGTAAGCCATGCAAGTCATCACTAAGACTCAGACAACTGTGGGAATACTAACTCTTCAACATCCTCACGATGATCAACGGTGGTGAACTGATGCCAAGCTTGGTAGTCTGTTATGTTGTTCACATGCTCTTTGGTGACATCCTTTTGAAAGTGAACTCTTGCCTCCGTAGCATCTGAGTACACTAATTTGGCACCTCTATCCAACTCGTAAGATAGCATGTGCATCATAGTCTTGAGTGCAACCGAAACAACAACATACTATTGCATGGTGTATGTGCTCATCTGCAAGTATGCGCTGGTGGCGACGCGCATCAACTGATCAAAGTACATGTCCAACTCTAATCAGACTTGGTTCTTTGACTTTGCCTCGGTGAGTGTGCCAATGGATGGGATCGCATGTATGTGCACAATTACATCCATGCTCCTGAACACTCGTGCATGTGAAGCCTGCAAACTAGTGATGAACTGCGGGAGTTCCTCATAGTTCTAGATCTGACTCCGTATGCGTGCCTTCAACTCTACCGCCTTTCGCTTCATCATCTTTAGCAAGTGTAATGGGGATCCCTTGTAACTCATTTTCCATGTTTGCATGTGATCAACAACGATGTGTAGATCTGACAAGATGTGTGCTCTCCTAGCACAGCACTGCTACCAACCGTTGAGATGGACAACTGACTATGCACGGTGACGAATCTGGAGTACAACTTTCGCATGACTGTCTCAAGAGACGATACTTCATCTAGTGTTTCTCTCCTCATATCTGCTCTAGTGGATGCTGTAACCTACTCTCCTCCCTGCTTGGCCGCTTGTAACTCCTTAGCCATGCACTCATTCTCTTCTATCAATAGTCTAACAATTGAGCTGGTGGTTTCGGCAAATGTGTTGGTAGCATTGGCCAATGCAGCTAGATGCTTGTGCACATCAGACATGATCACTCATTCTTCGACATGCGCAGGAGATACATGGACATCTGGAGTAGGCACTCTGTGCAATTGCACAACTTTGTGTTGCGACTTGTCGAAATATATGTTGTGCATCTTTGCTTTTGGATTGTCTTCAAGGATTTTTGTGTCTCCTTGATCACTTGGCGTGTGCTCTACTTCCGAATTTGGTGAAGCCAGTGGGGTGAACTCTTGGTTCTGAGGCATGAGGCCAATATCCTAATCTGACTCTGTATGAGTCATATCTGTGTCCATTTGTTCTAGCATCTATTCAATCTCTTGAGCCAAGTCCTACTCCTATGACTACTCAACCTGTCTGCTATGTGCCAGCTTCTTGGATGAATCAATACCCTGTATGGGCGCAGTTTCATCATCATGTGCATTTTGTGCCTCCTGTTTTTCCTGCTGCACTTCCTTCTCTCTTCTGCGCAACTCTTGTTCTTCCCTGAGTTATCACCTTAACTCCTGTAACTCCTTTTTTGTTCCTCCATATTTTGTTTCTCTCATTGCCTTTGTGCGATCCTTTTGTCATGTTGTTGCCTCTTAGCCTCAATCTCCAAAGCTTCTTTCAACAAAAGTGGATCTCCTTTGAACTTGCAGCTTTGTTCTTCCTTTGCGCTATCAACAACCTTTCTCTTGCCTTTGTCACACCCAGGTCTACTACCCTCTGCTGCTGCTGATGATGTTTCTCTCTGAGATGTTGCTTCCTTATGCTTTGCTAACCACTCTACAACTATGTCGAATGGTTCAGTGAGCCTTGAGAAGTGATAGTAGTATCTCCATGGGTCTTCCTCAGGCCAATGACACACCCCGTGGATCCAAGGATGTTGCACCCTTGCACAGTGGTCCTTTACTAAGCAATGCGGATCATACAGATTGAAATATCTGGTGCCGAAGGTGAATCTTTTGAATTCCTCTGTCTTGGCCTCAACATGCTTGAGATTCCAGATCTCATACAACCTAATCCGCAAAGGAAGAGCAGGCCAAGGTGCCTTCTTATTCCTATGCAGTCTCACTAACAACCCTAGCGAGATGTGATATGACACCTCTTGCATGACATGTTTATCCATGGAAAATTTCGGTAAAACATGCGAAGCCTTCTCCGCGTTATACATCCATATGAAGTTGCCAAGGGGTGAGGCATTCAAATCTACTATGTCAATCAATGCCTCCATCATTTCCTGCAACATGTAAGGTGGATCCTACTCAAATATCATCTTGTACACTGAGGATACAATGTGGTCTGATAACTATATGATAACTCCATGGAAGCTGCATTCAGAACAACCTACAATAAGTGTGCACAGAGGTTTCTGAATGTGTCCATGCCTAACCTAATCCTTGGAACTACTAACGGGCATCTAGTATGTACACGGACATGTAAATCTTCACTTGCTGACCCTTGGGCAGATGTCGGGCTTTTAATAACTATTCCTTCAACCTGAGCACCAACATGTCGGACCAATTGCAAGGTCTTCCTTTGCTAACCAGTTGATCCAACATGATCACCCAACTCTATGGGAAGGATTTTGTGCTCTCTTGGCCATATAAGTAGCATGAAAAGATGAATAAGATATGATATGCCTTCTGCAGTATATTTGTCTTGTAAACATGGTTGGGTGTTTTCCTAAACTTGGATGGATCTTTCACCGAGCTCTTCAAGATATCTCTTGAGTTTGCACTGCTTTTGGGTCTGGTGAAGGTTGTATCCATTGTGATCACCGACTGTGGAAAGTGATACATCTCTTGAAAGTCCTTCACCCTAAAGGTAGCAAGTTGTGTTCCACTGGCACTATTCAACACCATTTTCTCTGGATCAGTATTCGAGACAATCTAGTGGTCCATCTCCACGCATGGAAATGCAGGATACCTGCATGCAATCTTGTACAAGCTAGACTTGTGTATGTTGACATAGACCCTGTGGTCTTCCATATTTTCCTAAAATGTGTCTGAGAATGTATCATTGATGTCTTGCGATTTCATCTTGATATCCTTGTCTATGAAAAACTTGGTGTCTTCATAGATAGGCAAGCTCATAGACACTTGCTCAACTACATCTCCGGTTGCACTCTCAACGGTGTCCTTTGACCCTGCTATCTTGGAGGCCATTGTACCTGTACTGTTGAGAGATGGAAAACACATGTGATACCTAGAAATAGAGCAACACTCATGGCAAGCATTCTTTCAGTTGAAAACCAAGACAACTTGAGGACTGACATGCACAACACCTGGGTGATTGACTGGGAAGATTGCACAATTTTCACCAGGGGCTGATTGTCAAAAATACGCAAATGACAGTTCGAATTGTTAGTGGGCTAACTAAATACTGAAACCATGTAATGCACATTCTATCCTGGCTTGTTGAGTACTGAAACTGCAATGCGCAGTTTCAGTCAGTAGTGACTGCAACTAGAAAATTTCATTTGCGCAATTTCTAGGGCCAGCAAGGCACTGCCTCTTAGAATTGCGCAGAGAAAGCTTGGAGGCCATTGGTGGGCCAGCTTTATGCAATTTCTGGGGGGGAAGGATGATCCTTCACTCTTAGAAATGTGCATTTCCATTCAGGCAAGGCAAGGTCTGGGCCAAGGCAGCCCAGACCCGTCAACAGGTGACTGAAAACATGAAAAGTATGAATTCATGGTGAAGCTTAGTGCTAAAAAAAGTGAATGATCGTGTATGCAAACAATGAGTGTAGGATTATGAAAATGGGAAAACAAGCATATGTGTGAAGCGAGTCATCGTAACGATGACCGTTAGTGTAGAAATAGTGTCATGCATGTGACAACAGTGAGATGCAATGAAAGACTTAAAACAACACTTATACAAGCTAACATGCATTAAAATAACAAAAAGCGTTAAAAAAAACCAAGAAAACAACACTCACACAAATCAAAATATAAAAAGAAACATAAAAGCAACAAAAGAAATGAAAAGCGGACTTACCTGAAAAAAGATGATGTGAGTGTGTTGAATGCTCCTAGACGTAATGTGGGATGCTAGAGCTCCAAGATTGATGTGAGGAATGATCTCTGAAGTGTCAAATAAATAAGTTTGGTAAGATTGAGGCTTATGACGTGCATGCCACAAATATAGGAAAAAGTGACACATGGTGCGAGGTTTCTAAAAAAACTTTGGCATGTAACCTCTAGTTGTTGCTAGAAATGGATCCCTAAAATCTAGGGATGCTTTTTACTTTTTTTCTTTTTTCTTTTTCAAGAAAAGCAACCCATGCATGAAAATCAAGATTTCTTAGTCCTAGAGGGAACCGGTCAACTTGGGAGCACATGTAATAGTCTACAAGCCTAGGAATGACTTTTGTGCAGTTTCTAGGTTGAGCAAGTCTAGTTGTCCCTCAGGCATTGCACAATTTCTGGACTGAAGTCCTAGATGTTAGTTAGAACTGCACAATTTTTTAGACAAAGCTCAGTTTTGGGATGCATTACGTAGTTTCCAGAGGGAAGGTTTCCTAGTTGTTCTGTGCATTTCTAGAGAGTAGAAAGCAGCCTATATAGATTGCACACTTTCTAGAGGGAAGGTTGGTTCCCCTCCAGAATTTCACAATTTTCCATGTGATCCTCACAACTAGAAACTGACCAAGTTCTAGAATGTCAGCCTATGGGTGGGAGATAAACAAGTTAACAATCATAGGCTGGTAGGCCACCGAAACTTGATTGAATCATTTGTACTTGGACAGTGAAAGACGTGTTGCTAAGGATGGTTGGTACGAGGCTCCAAAATGAAGCTAAGGAAAATTTTTGGAGGGTGGTTGTAGCCGCTACAACACTTCCTCAAGCTAGAAGTATGGGAAGGTGATTGTGAATTATTTGTGTCTCAGGGGAAGTATTCCTCTGAAATATTTCATAGCATTCACATGGAGATTTGTAAGCCTATGGACACACCTCTAGCTACTCGTACATCGAGGAAGGAGAATGCCACTTCAGGTGAAGAGGTTGATGCTGTATTTAAGGGTAGTTTCTGGGGTCTTTGATGTATCTTATGAACACATGACCTGACATGTGCTATGCCGTAAACTAACTCAGTCAAGCTATGGTGAGTCCTACCAAGATGTATTGGAAGGCATCAAATGATGTGTTATGTTACCTTAGAGGCACTACCGAGTATGGATTATGGTATAGGAGGACAGAGGGAGTGAAGCTCCAAGGCTTCACAAATGCAATTTGGGTAGGGAGTCCATCAGACATGAAAGGTACTTCAGGTGCTATCTTTAGTGTTGGGTTTGTAGCTATTTCCTAGTACAACATGAAGCAAAGGTTTGTGGCACTCAACTCAGCAAAGGCTAAAACATGGTTGCAAATCAAGAAACATGTGAGGCCATATGGGTGAGGAAAACACTTGTGGGTCTTTTTAATTAGGAGATGGATTCGGTAATGATATATTGTGATAATTATAGTTGCATTAAGCTCTCTAAGAATCTGGTATGGATAGCCAGTATCATCATTTGTGGGACTGTGTGCAGAGGAAAGTTATGTTTCTACAATAAATTCCAACTAAGGAGCAAGATTTTGACATCTTGAAAAAGGAATTGTCAAGAGGTAAATTCAAATTGCACAGGTGTAGGATAGGGGTGGTGAAAAATCCATTTTTTTTCTTAGAGGGAGTGTTAAAAAATGTAGAAAGAAAGGCTCAATTGACTTTATCCTTAATCAAATTGAGTAAATCAAAATTCCACGTCAACAAGCCAAATTGGAGGTAGTTAACTAATGTGACATGGGTCTTGTCACTCAGTTAGCTTAATAAATTCAAAGTTTGGCATTTCGAGTTTATTCATGCATGTGTTTATTGTTAAATTTAGCGATCTATTTTAATTATTTTCAGTTGTACACAGTTAACCCACCCTGAACTATTGATAGAGTCAGTTGAAAGTCAATTGTGTAATGGGACAATAGTCTAATTCAGATATATGTCAATTAACTAATCAATAAGACAAAAATATCTCATTCATTTATGGAATTCCAATTGATCAGTTGAAGTGGAGGAGACAAGGCTAGTGTAACCTGCATTGTATACCAGTTGAGTGTGCAGTTGTTGCATGCAATCAGGACATCAATTCCTTGGGAATTGCATAAGGAAATAGGGAATTCCTTATTTTTTAGAAGATATACTTTTCTAAAATTTGTGCAAGGAAATAGGAGGTTGGTGGAGAAAAAAATTGGCTAAGTGTTGAGTAAAGGTTTTCATTCAATAGAGATTAAAGTTATTCTTTTGTAGGTTATTCTTAGAGCTAGATTAGGCAATTGCAATAGTTTCTATATTCATATGATTAATGCAAAGGCACTTGAGGGTTTTTTCCTAGTTGGGTTCCCCTAGAAATAATTATGTACTTGTGGTTTTTCTTGTTTCATGTCTATGCATGTTGTTCTAAATTGTGATTTCTATTCCACAAATTAGTAGTAGAATTGTGTCTATTGTTTTCAGTTTGAAATCTTGGGTGGTTGATATTTCTATCAAATTTCTACACGAACTTTGGCGTGAGAGTGTCTTCAAATGAGGTTAAATTTCTTCTTTATAAAGCCTTCTCAAGGGGTCAAATTCCCTCCTCTAGGCCAGCGTGATGATCCCAGGACCAACTTGTACTTTTGGAGCTTCCAAGACTTTCTAGACTAAAAAATAATTCTTTTACAAATACATTTTTTCTCGGAAGGGTATTATAAACATGATGTTGATTCCTTTGAGTTGTGATAATCAATCCTAGTACCTAACAAACCTTAGAAGCACAAAGAACATGTTTTTACCTATAATACCATCAATAATGAGCATGAAACCCGTGCTTTAATAATAATAACTTTTTCTTCTCTTCTCTTGTTTGTTACATAGGATACATATTGAAATGAGTACAAAAATTATCAATACCAAGACTAGTTACATTTCTCAACACTCCCTCTTAACTAGGGATTCATAATTGTACAACCAATGCAACATCATATCTCAAAATAAAGAGTTATCACAAGAAGATTCAAATTGATAATCCATACTATAAGCATCATCATCATGACCAACACTATCTCTAAGGCCTAACTAGACAAGCTCTTCTTTAATAAAGAGAATTATGTTGGGAGGATTTATGTATGATACCACACTACCTCCACAAAGTACATACCCCATTCGGATGTCTACAAGATATGTCCTTTTAGGACTATTCTTATCTTGGATCTCTAATCCTGAGTCCTCAAAGAATATCAATCCTCTTTGATCACTCTTCTCTTGGATACCTGTCACATCCTCAAAGAGTGTTGATACTTTTCTTTTCTTGGATTTTTTATCCTCAAGGAAACCATAGATTCTTATCCAATCCTATATCATTCTCTCTTCATCACATGAAGTGGAGAATGAATATGTGATGTCCAATATCACTCCCTCTGAACCAGAGAGGACATCCCTATTGTCCTTTAATCTTGAGAATATAACCTTTCTCCTATACAAGGAGACTCCTTTACTCCCTCTCAAAATAATAGGTGATCTAACTTCCTTTCAATTTGGGAAGTCATCATCACAAAACTTAAAACTTATCTTCATAAGAGTATCAACTACCAGTTCTTCATAGCTATCTAACTCCCTCTTTCCTCTGCATCATCGAGTTGTATTTATTTCAAGGTATCATGGAACCGCCTTCTATTTTTAATCTTGTGACAATTTCCAGACCAATCTTCTTGCTCATCACTTTCTTCTTCGATATGAAGGAATTACATAGATCCTTTCCAAACTTCAAGCTGATCATAACTTATTCTTGAATGTGATATTCCTTTGACCTTTAGGTTATCTTCTCACATTGTTAGCTTTTAATCCCAATATGTCCACATATTGAATTCACAGTTTCCAGGTACCATATATTGGGATCCCCTTAATATTCTTCTTCCATACCACTGAACTTGCCTCAACTACCATCATATATTCTTGCAACATTCTTCCAGGTAAAAAAATAATATGTTAACTGGATTACCAACAATAATGAAAATCAGAGTTACCTCATGATGGTGACCTTCTCTTTCCATTAATATCCTCTTGGTCCATCTCCATATGTAACTTCCTTCATGCATTAGAGTTCCCAAGGATCAAAATTTATTACCAAGTTACAACTTTTATTTCAGAGACTATACTAGATGTTGATCATTATCTTACATATTCTAGAGAAACTATTAGTCTTTTATACATACTTAAGTAAGTCAAATCCTATTCTTTTCAAGCATCATATATCCATATACCTAATCATGCTTTATGACCAACTTTATTTCCACAAGATTCTACACATATGAATCTTATACAGAATATTATATTAAACATGCATTCTCATGCTTTCATATGATCATCTAGCTATTCATATATCTTATAAAGATCCTGCATCCTGACCCATTGCATTCTTCCATCCTTTTACCAGTGTTGATTCCACATTACATGGGATGTATACTAACCTTTGTCATAATGCTTCTTCCAAGAACCTTTCATAAATATGGTTCTTCCAAGATCATGATGATCCACCTAAGCAATATGAAATTCCCTATAACATAACATTAGATAATGTCTAGATGATTAATATTCAAAATGATCTATCTTTCCATCTATAGAGATGATCCCTACAAAGGATCTTAATCATTTAAATTATAAACATGCTACTATCACATGCTTCTTTCTATTATGTTAGGCAAAACATACTATCCAAAAAAAAAAATCTTCGTAAAGAACATATTAGTGAGTGAACCTTCTTTAGTAGTAAAGATCCTTCACTTCTTACTTTTTTTCCTTTTTCTCAGGTTCTCCGACTACCTTGACTACATGAGATTCACTCCTTTCCTTTCTCCCATTTTTTGTTGGTTTGGACAATCCATTTTAAAGTGTCGAAACTCATTTCACTTGAAGCTTTGAAACTTGGAATTGCCTTTCATCTTGGAGTTACCAAAATTTTACTTCTTCATATTCTTGACTCGGGCTAGAAAGGCTTGATATTTCTCATATGATCCAATATCATCCTTGATATTGATCCTTTATTATTACAATATTCACTTTGCCCACAACATCAAAGGGAGTTGAATCCTTCCTAGAGTAGATTCTTATTTCAAAACTGCTCCATTCTTGTCGCAATGCATTTCGTACATAGATGGTTCCTTCAGAATCAATGATTTGTTCCCCAAGTCCTTGTAGATGGTCTCTTTTTCGAGAGACTCTCATGATAAAGGATGCCACATCCTAATCCTTTGATTTCTTCATTCTGTACAACTTGTTATTCAACAAAATCTTTTGTCATGTTATACTTAACAAGTACAAATTCATTAGCTTGTCATACATAGCCTTGGAGGTATTAAAATTTGCACAAATGGAAAAAGATAATCCTTAATGGATTCCACTAGGATCCTTTGTGCCCTCACTCCCCTTTCTTGTACTTTGATACTTCTTATGTCTTATCTTTATTAGGTTCAGTAATTTCTCCAGTAACATATTCCATTACTTCTTATTATGTGAGTATCAAGTCAACTATTTTCTTCCATGCTAGATAGTTTGATTCCCCAACAAGATTATTGCTCTCCTTGTAGAAATAACCCATATGCCTTGAAGATTTAGACATGATGTAATAATATGATACTTAATTGATGACCAATATTTTCCTTGATGATGTATTCAAACTTCTTAATGCCTTCAAGATCCTTAAAGAGTCTTCAATAATGTCTTTAAAATATGTTTCTTGGGATTCTTCAAACAATAGCTTCCAATATCCTTAATGCCTTCGTCAAAAATTCCTTCCAAATAGATCCTTTTTCAAGAGAGATCAACACTCTTCTTCTACCAATCAGTCCTCAATCGTTATTGAAGTCTTCTTCTTTAGTATTTTCTTGAGAGTTTCCTTTTCCATTCCACTTGATGAGAAATTGCTTCCAGTCTCCTCGTAGCTTCCTTCCTTGTTCACCTTAGCTCTGATACCATGTTGGAAAATGGAAAGCGACAACTATTAATCTTATTTTCCTTTAACCTTGATATTTGCTTGTGAATCTTCTTTATGGTATTTATTGATATATTTTCATCGAACAATATCAAGAATAATAATGAAAAAAATAGAGGATGCATATATTAGGCACCCAGCCAAGGAAAAAACCCCTCCAAGGGGAAAACCCAAAAAACTCTTCTCTTCTTAGAATTTACTTCAAATGAGATTCAAGGACCCAAACCCTAGACCAAGTCCTTCTCCTAATACCAATTCATCCTTTCCTCAAGTATTTCCATGAGGAAAGGAACACATAAAATATTGCAGAAATATAAACACAGAAAAAACATAAAACAGAGAGACACAGATATACGTGGTTCACCCAGTTTGGGCTACATCCACCCCGAATAGCCAGTCCTTCCTTTCTATTATCTAGCAAAACGAAGAGACACAACCTGCAGTAGATCTGTTGTAATATCTTCTATTTTCTCTCACAGTGTCACCTCTCTATTTCTCACTCAGAGAATACACATCTATTACACAGCCTCAAATACAATGGCCTCATACAAAGAGAGGGGTTGCCTTATAGGGAAAAAAACCGTAAACTAAACATAAGTTCTACCATAAGATCATTCGCCTAATCAATGGCCCGTATTGACTAGAAATTACTATATTTTTACAAGGCAATTTTACATCTTTTTTTAGCTTCAGGGGCGCTACCCCCGAAGCCCCTGCCGGGGGACCGCTAGCCCCCAGACCCCCTAGCCAGGGGGGATCATCCCCCCCGAACCCCCACGAGGGGAACAAGTCCCCCTCCCCGCGTGTGGAGGGGTGTACAAACTTCCTGGGGTATACATTTGGCTGAAACAAAGACCTTGGAACAATCATGCTCCACACCCAACAATCTCTCACTTGGAGAATGACTGTAGCAACTCCATCGTTGCTTCATTTGCTGGACAATGACTCCTCTTTGGACCTGTTTGTTTATCATCTTCATCATCATCCTTGAAGACCAATTGAAACTGAGCATATTCTCAGTTTCTCCCTGGTTACAACTTTTGTTAGCATATCTGCAGGATTCCGGCTAGTGTGTATCTTTTCCAGCTTCAACTCTCCATTTTCTAACACTAATTGTATGAAATGGTACTTTAGCTATATGTGTTTAGTCCTGGAATGAAACGTTGAGTTCTTTGCAAGATGAATGGAACTTTGGCTATCATTGTATAATGTGCCCATATCATGCTCCTTACCCAATTCACCCATAAACCTTTGTAACCAAATCATTTCTTTACTAGCCTCTATAGCAGCAACATACTCTGCTTCTATTGTTGAAAGTGCAACAACACTTTGGATTTTTGAGACCCAATTGACAGTTGTTCCACCTACAGTAAATACATATCCTGTAGTGCTCCTCCTATTATCTCTGTCACCTGCCATGTCTGCATCAACATATCCCTGTAGAAAAATGTTTGAACCACCAAATCATAATGCTTGATTTGTGGTACCTTTCAAATATCTGAGAATCCATTTCACTGCCATCCAATGTTCCTTTCCTGGATTGTTCATGTACCTTCTTATAACTCCCACTGCATGTGAAATATTAGGCCTTGTGCAGACCATTGCATACATTAAGCTTCCAACTACTGATGCATATGGAAGTTTAGACATATAATCCATGTCTTCTTGGGCCTTTGGGCACATTTCCTTACTAATTTTGAAATGGCTAGCAAAAGGTGTACTAACTGGTTTTGCATTGTGCATATTAAATATTTTCAACACCTTTTGTATGTACTCATTTTGATACAATGTTAATTTGCGATTTTTCCTGTCTATAGTTATTCTCATACCAAGGATTTGTTTTACAGCTCCCAAATCCTTCATTGCAAATGAATTTGCCAATTTTCTTTTGAGCACATTTGTTTCCTGCATGTTAGACCCTGCAACAAGCATGTCATCTACATACAATAACAATATAATATAGCTGCCATCATTTTGCTTTTTCAGATAAACACAAAGATCAGAGTGACATCTAGTATAACCTTGTTCAGCCAAATTTTAGATACCACTACCTTGGAGCTTGTTTTAAGCCATACAAGCTCTTCTTCAACCTACACACTAGTTCCTCCTTCCCTTTTACCTCATATCCTTGTGGTTGCTGCATATATATCTCTTCCTCCAAATCCCCATGGAGAAAGGTTGTCTTTACATCTAACTGCTCAAGATGCAAATCTTCAACTGCTACTAGACTTAAATAGTTATGATTGAAGTCATTTTAACAATAGGAGAAAATATTTCATCAAAATCAATACCTTTCTTCTATGCAAACCCCTTCACCACAAGTCTAACTTTGTACCTTTGTTTTCCTCCATCTTCTTCTTTCAGCCTATAAACCCATTTATTCTTCAATGTAGTTTTTCCTGCAGGCAACTTGACTAAGTCCCAAGTCTGGTTATGCATTAAGGAGTCCATCTCTTCTTCCATGGCTACCTCCCACTTCTTCCTGCTTTCAACCTGCATTGCCTCTTCATAACATTTGGGTTCACCAGAATCAGTCAACAATAAATAATATAATGAAGGAGAGTATCTTTCAGGGGGTATACTTATCTTGGTAGATCTTCTAACACCACTTTCAGGTGTTTTGGGTTCCTGTTGCTATTGTGGTGGTTGCTGTTGTTGTGGTTGTTGATTATTATTATTTTCAGGCACCTTTACTTTTTCAATGATTTCATCAAGAACCGCGTATTCCTTGTTTTCTTTTTCCTGTTTCTTTTCGTGCAACTGATTCTTATACAAGACCTTTTCATTGAATATTACATCTCTGCTCCTAATGATTTTGTGATTTTCATAATCATATAAGTGATAACCAAAATCATTAACACCATATCCAATAAAGGTACATTTATTTGATTTTGCCTCAAGCTTTGTTCTATTTTCTTTATTAATATGGACAAAGGCCTCACAACCAAAAGGCTTTAAAAAAGAGTAGTTTACCTTTCTACCTATCCATGCTTCCTTTGGAACACCACCATCCAAGGAACTTGAAGGCCCTATGTTTATTAGATAAATAGCAGTATCTACAACATCTGCCCAAAATTGTAAAGGCAATCCTGCATGCAATCTCATGCACCTTGCACGCTCCATGATTGTTCTATTCATCCTTTCTAACACACCATTTTCTTGTGGTGTTCTTGGAACTGTCTTCTCTCTGTGAATTCCATGCTCTGAAAAATGCCTATCAAACTCTTTGCTGCAATATTCACCTCCATTGTCTGATTTGAGACACTTCAATTTCTTTCATGTTTCAATCTCAGCCAAAGCTTTCCATTTCTTGAAAGTATCAAATACATTAGATTTATTCTTAATATAATAAATCCAAGTTTTTCTAGTTGCATCATCAATAAAAGTAACATAATAACGAAAGCCACTGAGAGATGATACCTGAGCAGGACCCCATACATCTGTATGCACAAGCTCTAATTTTTCGCTCTTCTTTTCTTTCCCAACTCTGAGAAATCTGACTCTATTCTGTTTTCCATAAATGCAATTATCACAGAAGTCCAAATCAACATTCTTCAAACCCGGCAACAAATTCCTTGAGTGAAGAATCTTCATCCCCTTTTCACTCATGTGTCCGAGCCTATGATGCCATAATAGTGCATCTTCTCCTTTGGAAGTTAAAGCATTAACATAGTTAGAAATACCATTGCATAAATACAATGTACCAACCTTTTCACCTTTTGCTATTACCAGGGCTCCTTTGGTAACCTTCCAAGCTTTATCTGTGAAAGTTGTCACACAACCTTCACCACCTAACTGCCCCGTTGAAATCAAATTTTTCTTTAGATATGGAACATGCCTTACCTCCTTTAGTAGCCATTGGTTTCCATTTTGTTGTTTTACAAGAACCTTCCCCATGCCAACAATTTTACAGGGTTTATCATCACCCAAACGAACTTGTCCAAAATCTCCTTGAACATATTCATGAAAGTATTTCTTATCAGGTGTGGCATGGAATGAGGCCCCTGAATCTACCACCCAAGAATCAGTAATATTTTAAAAAGAAAGAATCAAAGCATCTTGTAACACCTCACCTGTCACATTTGCTTCATGATTTTTTTCTTACTGTGCATCTCCTTCTTTCCCTTTCCAAGATCTACAGTATTTCTTTAGGTGTCCTTTCTTTCCGCATTTCCAGCACACTATCCCCAATCTGGACTTGGATCTACCTTTCCTTGATTTACTGCGATATCCTGAGCTCTTTCCTCTTTCCATTTTTCTTCCCCTAGACTCTCCACTCAAAGCATTAATCGATGTCTCACCAGAGCTTTTCCATCGCATTTCCTCACTAAGGATAGCACCGAAAACATCATCAAACTTTAAAGTACTAGATCTAGAAATAGAGTTACTAATGGCCATCACTAAACCATTCCAACTTTCTGGAAATGAGCATAAGAATAACATAGCTCTAACTTCATCAACAAAGTTTACCCTTACAGAACATAACTGACTTGTAACAGTATTAAAATCATTTAAATGGTCTGCAACAGATCCACCTTCCGACATCTTCATATTAAATAACCGTTTCAAAAGAAATACCTTGTTTGAGGCCGAGGGATTTTCATATAGTTTCTCCAACACATTAATCAAAACCTTTGTCATTGTTTCCTTTGAAATGTTGAAGGCGACCGACGCTACGAGGCAAAACCGTACTATTCTAAGTGCTTTTCTATCGAGAAGGTTCCATTCATCATCTGTCATACCTGTCGGCATCTTTGTTTTCCTGCCCAATGGTAGTTACAAATCTTTCTGATATAGATAATCTTCCATTTGCATCTTCCACATCGAGAAGTTTTGGCCGTTAAATTTCTTGACCCTAAACTTACCATCTTCCACCATTTCTCCCACTCGAACCAGGAACCCTTCTTTCCTGTGAGTTTATTAGCCAAATAGACTTTCGGCTTAGATAGCAGTTGTTAGAAAATTATATATTACGGAGCAATGGAACACATAAAATATTGTAGAAATATAAACACAGAAAACACATAAAACAAGAGAGACACAGATATACGTGGTTCACCTACAGCAGATCCGCTATAATATCCTCTGTTTTCTCTCACAGTGTCACCTCTCTGTTTCTCGCTCAGAGAATACACATCTATTACACAGCCTCAAATACAATTCCCTCATACAAAGAGAGGGGTTTCCTTCTAGGGCAAAAAACCCTAAACTAAACATAAGTTCTACGATCATATCATCCGTCTAATGAACGACCCAAATTGACTAGAAATTACTATATTTTTACAAGGCAATTTTACATCTGTTTTTAGATTTGGGGGCGCTGCCCCCGAAACCCCCACAGTCCCCCAAACCTCCCAGTCGGGGGGGATCGGCCTCCCCGAACCCCTGCAAGGGGGACAATTCCCCCTCGCACCCCCCCCCCCCCCCACACGTGGAGGGGTGTACAAACTTCCTGGGGTATACATCCGGCTAAAACAAAGGCCTCTGAGCAATCATGCTCCACACCCAACAATTTTCCTTTAACCTTGATATTTGCTTGTGAATCTTCTTTATGGTATTTATTTATATATTTTCATCAAAAAATATCAAGAATAATAATGAAAAAAATGAAAAAAAATAGAGGACACATATATTAGGCACCTAGCCAAGGAAAAAACCCCTCCAAGGGGAAAACCCAAGAACGCTTCTCTTCTTAGAATTTACTTCAAATGAGATTCAAGGACCCAAACCCTAGACCAAGTCCTTCTCCTAATACCAATTCATCCTTTCCTCAAGTATTTCCTTGATTTTACACCAACCAACTTCAATACTGTAACTTCGACCTGACAGCTTCAATACTACAACTCATTATGCTACTATTCCTTGCAATTTTAGTTTTGCAGATTCTCTGGAAACCCTAATCCAACCTCCTCCTTGGACCTTCCTAGAGCAAGGCAGCTCTCCCAAGGTAAACAAGGTCAATATAGGGTATTATCCCTTCAAACTACAATATTTTTCACTTTGTCCTACTACATGAACTCAAGCCTGCAATTCTGGTCTCCTTCTGCAACATGAGAAGCCCTATATCTTCAGACATGTGAAAGAGATAAAGCCCAAAAAAAAGAAACTTCAGCCTTCTTCCCTCTCCAAGACCTTCACTATTTTTTTCTACTCCTCCCAACTTCCGATCAAACTCTTTCTTGATAGATCAAACTTGTGTGTGTGTGTGTCTTCAAATGAGGTCGAACTACTTCTTTATATAGCCTTCACAAGGGGTCAAATTCCTTCTTTAGGTAAATTTTATGATCCCAAGGACTTCTTGTACTTTTGGATCTTCCAGGACTTTCTAGACTCAAAAATAATTCTCTTACAAATATATTTTTTCCCAGAAGGGTCTTATAAACATGATGTTGAAACCTTTGATTCATGAAAATAAACCCTAAGACCTAACAAACCCTAGAAGCACGAAGAACATACTTTTACCTAGAAGACCATCAATAATGAGAATGAAACCCATGCTTTAATAATAATAACCTTTTTATTTTATTCTCTTATTTTTTACATAGGATACATAACGAAAAGAGTACGATAATTATGAATATCAAAACTAGTTACATTTCCCAACATGATCAAGTTCTCAAGAAAACGTTAAAAGAGAAATGGAAAAGAAATTGAATGAATATAAAATAAGAAAAATGAAAATAATGAAGGAAAAGAAAAGAAGATGAATGAAAATAAGGAAGAAATACAAAATTCATGATTTCCATGGAAAATATTCTTTTGGAGAGGCTTCCTAAAAGGGGAGATACAAGGAAATGATGAACATAAGGAGGAGGATGTTGTTGAGAATAAATCTCATGTGGGGAGTATACTATCACAATTGGAGAGAACTAATATTGAATCACAAAAACATAATCATGAATTTTCAATCCAAGATCTGCATCATCAAGGCTTTAAATCAACAATAAGGAACTACTATATTCCAAAGACCGATATGAGGATGTTTGATGGTAATTATTCTATAACATGGATATTTCAGACAGAAAACACGTTGATGTACATGTTAACGAGAAAAGTGTCTATTCAGAATTACCCTATCCCACTAAGGTGTGACAATGACCTTAGAAACAAACAGAGAAAACTATTTTCGTATTCTTCTTTATGAACTATAAACGAAGAGGAATAGGATGAACCAACCTGTGTCTTGCGCTAGTCCTTTGATCCAATCTCTCTCCTCTTTGAGAGCTTCCAGCTGCCTGCTCCCTTACTTGCCCAGCTTCACCAAGTTCCTTTAAGATCACAGAAGAAGAAAACTACACAAATACATGGATTTATATTCATAAATAGCTTAGGATCAGATTTAAGCTAAACATACAAATGTAACAAACATCAATGATACACAAGCATGTAGGAGAAACTCAAATAGTTTTATTGATATAACAAGAAGATCCAGGAGGAGTTACAACCGATGATTCCTGATCCAGCATCAACCTCCCAGAAAAGAAGCCCCTCTTCACCTCCAACAAAGCATAAATCACCCAATACTCTGATATCTATCTCAAAACCAACAGCAATTCTTTGCAATGTACAAAATTCTAGCCTCTGGATCTCTGGGATGAGGGATCCATATATAGATGTATGCAAGGAGTATGAGTCAGCTTATGATTTGACTAGTGTCTTCTCTCTGTCAGTTCTTGCTTCCACTTGGAGACTAAGAGCCTCTTACTCATCCTTGGTCGAACTCAGTGAGGCAAGTGTCATTGGGGAAGATTCTGGAAGCTTCCATTGTCTTTCCACCTCGCGGAATGGCACCGCCATTTGTCATTTCCCGCTCAACGCACCCTGGTAGTGCATTTAGGTGCGTTGCAACGCACCTAGCTAGTGTATTTGGGTGCTATGCAACGTAGCTAGCCAGTGTAGCAGCTGAAATGATCCTGATTTGACTGATTCTGAGTAGTTTCTGGTGGAGAACTTTTGGGAGAAGCTGTAATTTGTTAACCTTGTTCCTTTAGGGGTCAGAACAACACTTTTAGGGACTTAGGATCCCTTGGTTTATGGACATTTCATGCTTAGAGCTGTAAGGCACAAAAATGTCTATAACAGTTGCCCCCTAAAGTATGAGGCCGTTTATCGGGTGAAATGCTTTATTAGGAGGATCCGAAGTTCTTTCAATGTTGGGAGGAGACCTATAATAAGATACAATACAATACATTATCTTCATACTATTTTCATGATCTAGCTGAGGCGGGCATTCCCATGCTCAGCTTTATAAATTCATTTTCATGTACATAGGACAGACAATTGTCTGATGGTAGACTGATGATTCTGATAGAGCCATCATCCTTTTGGTAGGATGATTATCTGTGCTGCAATGCTGTACATTTCAATGTCTTTATTTTCCTGAATATATATCGCAGCCCGGATGGATGAAACTAGATCTGGGGTCTTCAATCTCGTCTGATCTTTACTCGAAGTACAATTCGATCCATGTGAGAAATGTTTTGAAGTCGAACATGGAAATACATCGCTTGATTACCAGTCAATGATGTAAACTGTTAACAAGCGCGAGAGGAATCACCGATAATGATGATGACCCTCAAGGTACTGCAGTACAATTCACGTGGTGTGAATAAAGGACTTGGCGTCGAACACCACGCAAAATCTTTCGGTCGAAGGTCATTGATGTATACCTGTCGTCGGAAGTGAGAAACTTGCCATTGAGGCATGCAAGCTTCAAAGTACTGAATGGGGTGTTCCTAGATCAACTTCTTGGATAATGAGCTGATGTCGACAAGAAGCGATCCGTCAAAGGAGGGCCTTAATGAATCCCACATCAATGACACGGAACAGAGCAAATGATTTTGATGGAGGTGAAAACGATCTGATGATATATGGTTCAGGATGGCGGTCATGAAAGAATGAAGTATAATGTATGGTAGTGGATGGGACACAGGTGACTTCTCTGGACGACTTCTCTTGAACATGTCGGCGACACTTATGTGATGGATTGGTAGCATTTACCCCAAATGTGGATGGTATGGCGTGACCATGGTAATGTGACCGGTGAATGAAACAACCCAACCTGACTCGGACATGGAGTGGAAGTGTCATGTTCAAGAGCGACTTGCTACCAATAAATATTCTTTGAGTTTTCTTCCCAATTTTTCCCCAGTCATTGCTAACCAGTACCTCTTTATTTTTGTCAATCTTGAGGAGGATAACATATGCTTGTTCTATAATTTGCCCTTCGGGCAAACCCATCACTATGTTTTAACGAGCCTAGCGATAGTGAAACTCATTCTCGTCTAAAGACAAGTTTGTCTCTATTAATCTTTTCAACGAGTTTAACGACAAAGATAACTCGGTCCTTTTCATTTTTAGAGAGTCTGAAAAGGTACGTAAAGGTAACTCCAAAATTCCTTTTTCGTCATCTAATCCCTTAAGTCCGAAAAAGTATAAAACAATACAGAAGGGATGAATTTTCGATAGTTTTAACGAGCCGAACAAAACAAGCGCTTGATCTTTTTGTGCAATAATCCCTCAGGTCCAAAAAGATTAAAATCTAGAGGAGGGATAGCACTTCACGTCGCTTTAACGAGCTGGAAGGCCAAAACTCGGCAATCTTTTCATATTTTACGAGTCAGTTGAAAAGAGCTTAAAGAAGACTCGTCTTTTGAGGAACGAGTGATAAAATGGGTAGCAGCTGATTCCAGGTAAGGCTTGGAATTTTCCAATCACGGCAGTGTCACAAGGATGGCTAGTGAAATCACTCTTCGCAGTTGTTCCTCAAAATGGGTAAACAATCAAATGGAGGTGAATGATCGGCCAACGAAAAAGTGGAGGTGACTGTGCAAACACGACCAAGGCTTTAATGGCTGAAGTACTACATTCACGGTGGTTATTTACCGGGGAATAGTTCATTTTTTAACGAGCTTAAACGCGGGTGGAAACATTTGCTCATGTCTTATGTTTATTTTTTAACGAGCTTGAACTATGTGCTAAAACTGCTCGATTAATCCAGTCATATGATAAGAATGTCTCATATAAAAATGGCAATTTTTAGCTTTTTGCCCCACATCCTTTCTTTATGCAAGTTAGGTGATGACTAATCCTACGATTTTAAAGGGTTAGAGGTCCTAAAAATTTAAAAAATAAATAGTCACCCCTTGCTTGCATTCCAAAAGGTTTGCATGCCCCCAGGTATAAAATATGGTTTCAAGGTTACCCCTCAATTTGCAGACAAAACATTTGTTCTATCAGGAGAGGCCTACCTCTTACAGGTTACCAAAGATTGTCTTATTTGCGTTGTGAATGAAACATTTCTTCGGCGATGTCTACCGAGATAAACAAAGGTGAGCGACGATGCCCGCCAACTCACGTAACTTTGACAAGAGAATATTATTCTAGAATAACCCCTCTTCCACTGAGGACGGGGTACAGACTAGTCATATTCTCCCGCGGAAACCTACCCTATACCCGAAGTTTTCCTGCCGGAGCAGACCATGACGCATGCCCCCTGGGTTTCAGTCATATCCCTCCGAATTACTCGCGCTTATCGGGAGGACGGACTGGGGATTGAGACATTTCTTGCGTGAAGAGACCATTCAGGGATGGTATATGACTATTTGCTATGCGTGATCCGGGAAATGAAAGCTGGTCCACGAGCTTGACCACTCTTCCTTCGTGCGGAAAACACATTACTCTAAAGAGTGAGGAGACGATGGCTCCCATGCAATAAATATAGTCTCGTCCAAGGAGTAGGTTATAATCCAAGGGTCCTTGAACTACCATTACGTTCATGTGAGCTGTCTTCCCTCTCAATGTTATGGGCACATCGGGAAGGATGCCTAAAGGTCGACTGGTTCCTTTATGAAACCCTGTTAGATTTCTCATCTCAGGCAAAAGCGATGGCAAACCAAGTGCTTTCCAAGCAGTAGAGGAAAGGATACTCACAGAAGCCCCCTCATCTATGATGGTACCAGCCATGACCATTCTATATATTTGAACGATAATTCGGAATGGTATGCTTGCTGGTAAACGGGGTTTGCCTAGTAGATTCCAGTCGAAGGAGACAACTAGGTTTCTTGGAGGTGGGACCGAGTAGACGGCCGGGTATGGCTCTGACGAACTTCCCTCCTGTGGTAAGGGAATGGGTAGATTGCCCCCATGTTCGTCGGAGTCTGTGTTGATGAAGAGAATTTGGACGGTGTCATCTTTGTTCTCTTCAGTGACTGTATCATCTGAAGATAAAACCTCTGAAGGTAAGACCGGGTCAACTGTCGCCTTGACCTTTTGACTTTCGTCTGGTATGGATTCATTTGGTTTATCTTCAATGATAGGCGCTTCAGCCGACCACCTGAGCGGGCCAGCTGGATTCTCAACTAGTGACGGACTCGGCAAGAGTTTTCTATATCCAGGAGAAAGTCGTAATGGTGAAACCGGACGATCATCCAAAACTCTTTTAGCTTCGTCTAAGAAGGGACAACGGTGGATGGCATGATTGCCTTCGCACAGTTTACAAGGAAATATAGCTTTCCCTTTTTGTCCTGGGGCTTCACTTTCACTAGTTGACGGTGTGCTTTCAACATGATCACCAGAGGTTGATGACACCGGATTGTGAAAACGAGGAGACCAGTCCCTTAGTATCTGAGGGATGCAAGGACAATCTCTGTGAAAGTGGTCTCCTTTTCAAATGACACATGGCGATTTAGGCCTGGTCGGTGCAGTGTGTGGATTTTCATTAGACGACACTCGTTTTCCCCCATTCGCATTTGGCTCCTTCTTCTTCTTCTCTTTCTTCTTCTTTTCCTTCTTCTCCTTAAGAACATGGCTTTTAGCTTTACCAATTCCATCAAGCGAAGAGGAAGGAGGAGAGGAAGAATTAGAGGAAGTAGAAGGTTGGTGGGAAACTCTGGACTCGTCTAATTGCTTATTCGATTGTTTAGGAATAGTGGTGTTCTGAATGACATTGGTTGAGAAGAGCCATATCGGCAAGCCAATTGTCAGTCCTGGAGGCGACAATGTGGCCATATGGGGTGCACCAACATCTCCCCAAGAGGAGAAGGGACTAGGATTTCCACCAAGTGGAATTCCTTGGTTGGTAGACTCCATTTTCTCAACCTAAGATCAACGTAGGAAAGGGGTAATGAATATTCCGTTTAAAATAAATTTTAAGATGCTTTGACACAACTTGTTTTTTCAGTTTTTAGGAGTCGAGAAAAAACAAAAGATGACTCTAGTCTCCTTTGATTTTTAATGAGCCTGAAGTGACAAGTGCTCAGATGGACCTTTTCCGTTAAGGAGTCTGAAAAGGAACGAAAGGGACTGCCCTGGAGATCTAGGTAGAGGGAGTACCAAACCAATCGCAAAACTGCAAAATACTTTTTACGGTACGACAGTCAATCTTCCCGATTGCTGTGTTCGGTGCATTGCGATCAGTAGGGCGACCGACACGGCTTCCTATGGATAAAAGGATTTAAGCCTATAGGGGTCTCCCAATATATACTCGACGGTACGTGGGAGCACAAGTCCGTACTGGCACTTATCATCTCAAAGTGGAGGAATCACCCAACCATCAGTGAGGACAACAGTTACCCAGCTTTACAACGCCAGAATACGTCTCTAGCCTAGACCTCTAAATGTTGTGCGTTAAGTTCCAAAGCGTTGTTAGATTCATTGAATTTATTTTAAGTTGATCTTTCTTATGAAGTTTGCCTTTTGGATTCACCACGAGATGTAGATGTAATTCCTAAGATGCAATCTAAAGATGATAAGCAAACTTGTATCTCTTTTCAGCAATGAAAATCCTAGCTACAAGGGGAAAAGAAAGACACAATCTTTTCACAAAGAGCAAAGAGGACACTGTAAATGCACTTTCCTAAATCAAGCCAAACAGACTGTCAATATGCAAATGCACATGTGCATGTATTTGTTTTTCACTTTCTTAATATTGATGCCTAAAAAGAAAGTTGATGTACAAATCTGAATTTGCTTTCAAGTGACAAACACAAACAAGCTTCTTTTCAAAATCAAAAGGTAGAGATGATTACGACACTTTATGATTTTGAAATAAATACTCGTTTCACTAGAAAGTTACAAATTCAAACCAAAGGCAAAAGTAAAAGCATAATTGACTGTCAACAGCAAATAAATTTTCTCCTATGATCAAAATCGACACTTGCGACAGATCTAAATCAAAGGACGACAGTATGACTATTCTACTTTTGCAATGGAAAACTGTAAATGATGTAACAAACACACAAAAACATCTACAGTCTTTTTGTACAAAGGAGGCGGAATTACGGCAAGGAAAAGGGGTTTTTAAACAGACACATACACTGATCACAGGCTGCAAAAAACAGAGACAAAACTGGAAAGAATGAAGCACAAGAACCTCAGCTTCACAGGGCTAGGCTGATCAGCGCACCTGTTACACAGAGAAACTGCATTGCAACACAGGTATCCCTCTCAGGAAGTGCGTTGAAATGCAGAACCTCTTCACAGAGCCTGCGCTGGGGCAGAAACGAGAATTCTATCTGGGTTCTGGGTCACGGTTTGCAGTTTAATCTATGGTTTTTGGCCGAGTAAAAGCAATCAGTAATGCACAATCAAAGGGTAGATTTAAAGAAGGTCTAAGAGCTATCACAAAGGGCAATCAGATTATTTGTGAATCAGTTGTTCAAATCATAAACAGATCCAGTGAATGGATTGAAGTAGCAGATGTCTACTTTGCATTTGTTAATGGCAAATGCAGTTCGATTGCTACTTCTAAGTTTATGAAACAAACAACAAGAGAAACACAAACAAACTAATTAGAAAATCGTCCCCAGCGGAGTCGCCATTTTTTTATCGGGAAAAGTGTCTATTCAGAATGACCCTATCCCACTAAGGTGTGACAGTGACCTTAGAAACAAACAGAGAAAACTACTTTCGTATTCTTCTTTATGAACTATAAACGAAGAGGAATAGGATGAACCAACCTATGTCTTGCGCTAGTCCTTTGATCCAATCTCTCTCCTCTTTGATAGCTTCCAGCTACCTGCTCCCTTACTTTCCCAGCTTCACCAAGTTCCTGTAAGATCACAGAAGAAGAAAACTACACAAAGACATGGATTTATATTCATAAATAGCTTAGGATCAGATTTAAGCTAAACATACAAATGTAACAAACATCAATGATACACAAGCATGTAGGAGAAACTCAAATAGTTTTATTGATATAACAAGAAGATCCAGGAGGAGTTACAACCAATGATTCCTGATCCAGCATCAACCTCCCAGCAAAGAAGCCCCTCTTCACCTCCAACAAAGCATATATCACCCAATACTCTGATATCTATCTCAAAACCAAAAGCAATTCTTTGCAATGTACAAAATTCCAGCCTCTGGATCTCTGGGATGAGGGATCCATATATAGATGTATGCAAGGAGTATGAGTCAGCTTATGATTTGATTAGTGTCTTCTCTCTGTCAATTCTTGCTTCCACTTGGAGACTGAGATCCTCTTACTCATCCTTGGTCGAACTCAGTGAGGCAAGTGTCATTGGGGAAGATTCTGGAAGCTTCCATTGTCTTTCCACCTCGCGGAATGGCACTGCCATTTGTCATTTCCCGCTCAACGCACCCTGGTAGTGCATTTAGGTGCGTTGCAATGCACCTAGCTAGTGTATTTGGGTGCTATGCAATGCAGCTAGCCAGTGGAGCAGCTGAAATGATCCTGATTTGACTGATTCTGAGCAGTTTCTGGAGGAGAACTTCTGGGAGAAGCTGTAATTTGTTGACCTTGTTCCTTTAGGGGTTGGAACAACACTTTTAGGGACTTAGGATCCCTTGGTTTATGGAAATTTCATGCTTAGAGCTGTAAGGCACAAAAATGTCTATAACAGTACACTAAGTGGCATTCTTATATAAGGTAAATATTGCATCCACGTTTTTAGAACAAGATCAACATGTCTAGTATAAATAAATTTGTGAAAGGAAACATGATTCTTTTATATCTTGGTCTGCTTTTGCAGAAGAATTAATAGCACATTATGGGGATATTAAGAAAAATGCATTCTTTAGTCAATTAGTAAACCTTCGATAAAAGGGTCTAGTTACATATTTCATTAAACAATTCTAAAAGTTGAGTCTGAGAGTAATGAATATTCTAGAGGATATTTTGTTAGACCTGTTTATGGGAACTTTAAAGGAAAGAATCGCGAGGTGTGTCTCTCTGAACCTAAACATCTAGAGGATGATTTTAGTATGGCAAGGAAAGTTTAAAGAAAAAATATGGCCACTATAAAGCCTGTCACTAATACCTATAGCGAATATCATGCTCCCTCTCCTAAATTGACAAGGTTGGCTCCGAAAATGGGTGAAAGAAGAGAAAATGGACTATTTTTCAACTACAACAACAAGTACAGTAAGGGGCATACATGCATTAAGAAAAATATATTCTTGAAAGACTCTAAAGAGGAAGAAGATCAAGAATTAAAATAGTCACATGATCTAAATCTAGAAGATACTACTTCAAAAATATCTTGTCATGCATTGGTTAGAATTATTACTCCAAAAACCCTCAAGATAGAAGGATATATGAAAAATAAAAAGGTAACAATGTTGATTGATTCAGGCAGTATCCATAACTTCATCAATACAAATTAACAAAACTTATCAATTGTTTCATATATTCAACACCATATTTTCAAGTAATGATTGTAGATGGAGGAACCATAAATTGTTCGAGGAAGTGCCATAATATTACACTCAATATGGGGGAGTATTTGTTGGAAAATACCATGATTGCAATACAAATGGGTGGTGTTGACGTTGTATTAGGGGTCAAATGATTACAATCATTGGGAATCATGACCTTTAATGATCAATATCTCTTCATAATATTTACCTCAAAAGGAAAGGAAATTGATCTTAGAGGTATCCAAGGGAATCCCTTTAAAGTGATAAGCTCTAATGTAATGAGAAATTATTCAAAAAGGGGCACCATGGTGTAATATCACAATTATGTTAAGTAAATTTTCAAATTTCAATATCATATATATTAGGGGATCTCCATAAATTTATCAACAATCATCCCAAGGTATTTGGATTAATGCCTAAGAGTCTTCATTGTAATTGAGATCATGACCATGCTATTTATTTGTAGCTAGGAAGTTTATCAGAGATAAATGAAGAAGGGAAAATCATACTAAATGTAGAAAAAATCCTTGAAACAAGGATTAAGGACCTGAGTAACCTAACAATTGTCGAGTACATCATTAAATAGAGGAACCTACCAGTGGAAGAGATCACATGGTAAGATGACATATTCTTATAGAATCAATAGCTGTTAGTTAAGTGATGACGACAACACTTTTTTGAAACATAGGGGCATTTTAACCCATATATTAGCCCCATGTTAACCTTAAAACCCTTATTAAGCCAAATATATTGCGTGATTACATTTATATTGTTATATTTTTATGTAGGCTAGAACCTCTCCTAATCTCGTTTTATTATAATTGTACCCCATTGTCTTCTATCTATCTATCTATATAGATATATATATATATATATATATATATATATATATATATATATATATATAGATATAGATATAGATATAGATATAGATATAGATATAGATATATACACACTAAGTAGATCTAGTATTATAATGATTGGACATAGTCTTGTAAATTGTATTCATTGTAAAAGGAGGTTTTCCCCTCAAAGATGACTGTAATTATTAGTTTCTTATCATTTTTAAGGCACAAGGCTCATTACAAAATTTAAGATAGAAATAGAAAAGAAAATTGAAAATTGATGGTAAACGATTAACTATCAAACACTATTTAATGGGAAAATAAGGAGGAGGATTACAAAAAGTTTTTGATGGGTGAACATGCTTAAAACATTTATTAAAGCATAGATGTTAGCCTAGAATCATGGTTGAAAATGCATAAAAACGATATTTTTTTCTTTTCTTTTTTCAATTTAAGAGATGCCACGACCTAACCTTAGAATAATCATGTGCTATTAAAAGTAGATTTTGCTAAAACCGAACCCTAGTTTACCATAAATTTAAAAAATATTTACATACAAAGACTAATGTCTTATCAACTTAGAAATATGGAGTAACGGATGAGGTCAAAAGTGGAAGACCTTGGATGGAGTGATTAAAAGAGAGAAAGATTCTCAGTCAAACCCTAGTGATTTTCAATGAGTTGGAGATTCAAGGTCAATGAATGTTATCCTGAATTTCCTTGATAGATGCTAAGTGACAAATCTCACAAAGGATATTTTAGAGCCATAAAATTTTCAATGTATCATGAAAAAATCCTAATTCTACAACATTCAAAAATAAAAACAGATACTCAGAATCAAAATAACATAATTCACCATAAGATCAATTGATCAATCCAAGAGAAAATTCTCCAAGAAGTTTTATCTTCCCCAAGATTATTCAGTATCCTTTAGTGATTCATTGCATACAAGAGACAAGAGCACTATTGTAGACTCTCTCACAAGAGAATAAATGAGTTTGTGTGAAAATGATCCTCTTAAATCGACTTCCCTCTATTTATACTAGGGAAATCAAGTATATTTAGGGAAAAAATAAACTAAAATACCTAAAAAAAATATTTTAAGTTTTTACAACTTAATTAGGTCACATGCTAACCTAAAATATAATTATCTCAAATACAAAACATAACCAAATTCCTCTTTTAAGCCCACATGAGATAAAGGCTCTCCAAAGGTGATGTAATCTCCAATGGTAAATATCTTCATCAAAAATGTGCTAAGGATGGGTTAAAAGAGTGCTCCTCACTCCAAGCCATCTCCTTATCAACAAATATGCATCATCAAGAAAAACGCTCCTCATCATCATGTTGTCATCAATTAAGCCTCATGTCACCACTCTACTAGGCCTCATGAGGGTGACATCACAAGCCTAGAGAATTACATCATCATCCAAAAAGGTGTACCATCGCTTCCGTAGGGATCTCAAGTCATCATCATCATAAAACTAGTTTAGGAATAAGGAAACATCCATCAAGAAGGTGCAATGCTAGTCTGGGGGCGTCTTCTGGTCTCTAGAGCACACCCTCTTTCTAGGAAACATTTTGGCCTCAATGGTCATCCTCAATATTGAATCCACCCCAAGGTCAACACCCTTCTCTAATGGTCAACATATTGATTGTAGTTCCCTTAAGTGTCATGAAGTGGGGCTTATCATCCTCTCCGAAGTGTTGGAGAAGTCTCAATCAATCCCTCAAGGTACACGAACTATACTTAGGAGAAAACATTTGAAAATACCCTCAAAATCACACGAGATCATCATAATAGGTACAATAATCACCATCATAGGTACAATAACCATAAAAGTATCAAAATGGACCATATTTAATGCTAAAGGCATGAGAGTACATCACACAAGAATCATCTCCAAGTGTCCTTCTAGTTCAAGGTTTGTAAATAAGTTATCTTTCTTAGATATTGAAGGGTTATCCATATGCCCTATTAGGTGCTTTGAACCTTAAGGGGAGGTACAATTCTTAGGATGACACATTAACTGACAAGTGCAAATGGATAATGGGATGGTTGGGGTTTAACTTCAAGGAATATGTCACCATCTATGTAATGATGAACCAAATTGGATCATTACCTATTTTGTCATCCACCTTGATGCTTTTAGAGTGGAAAAAGTGAATGAATTAGTGCACAAGACCATTTTTACCGATAGTCCTAATTTGGAGAATTTCAGGAGCCATTTTTAGGCCTTAAATGGACACTTTTTTTGGTCATGGACCTACTATTGACATAGACTTCATAATCTACATGCCTATACCTTTCCAACATTGCAAGAATCGATTCAATTGGAGCTTGTTTGAAAAATTTGTTCCTCTTAGAAGTTGACCTATCAAAATTTATCACTATAATTCAAGATGGTGCCACATAAACCTCCATTATTCATGGAAAAGGGGCCAGCCACATGATCATGATGAAGAAGACTCTAGAAGAGTTAAAATTGTACCTATGCTTAATATTTGGAGGAATCAAACTTAATCACTAGTAGGTTATCGGGTTCTGTTATAACTAGGCTATTAGGAGGAAAATGTGTTCCATCTGTTTGAGCACATTTTGTTCCATAGATGAGAAGAGTAGATGAAAGTGGATAGGGAGAGAGAAAATGGGAAAAATTTGTGCATTGTAGTAGCCCACAAGACACATGTCTCACTTCTTTGAACTTTATTCTATTTCCATTTAGAGAAAGAGAAAGCATAGGAGCCTCACCTTCCAGCTAGGTCTTCTCCCAAAAGGGTTTTCCAGGTCTAGATTGTGTTATTGTGGTTTGTGAGTGATTGTTATACTTTTTCTCTATTTTCTACATAATTATAATTTTCATGCATACACGACAAACAACAATTGATAGATCCAAAAATCTAAGGAGAAATAAACCATAAAAAAAAAAGTAGTTTTCATATTTTCTAATGTATTTTAGTAGATATGTTGTGGAAAACTATCCAATGTGATATCCATGGAAGTTTACAGATAAATTGAATATAAAATAAAACTTTTCTTAAAAGACATAATGTGAAGAGGAAGTAATCATGGGACCTAAGTTACCCCTTTCCTCAACCAATTTTTACCACCCCTCTTGTGCCCCTTTTTCTTTAATGATTTTTATTTTTGTTGCATAGCTTAGGTCACAATATTTATTTATACATCAATTACCCCTTAAAGATGAAGCCTTTTATTTCTCATTAGGGTTGGTATATCAAAGTTCCTTTCATTTTGATTTTCTCATACATTAGATAGGAATTAGGTGAGTGCTAATAAGGGGTATAGATCTCAAAATAGGATTTTGTCGACATACTTTATTATCCTATCCATTTTTTTGCATTTTATCATAATGACTCGTTCTCTTTATTTTCAATTTGCTACATCAACCTCTTAAGGAAACATTTTTAGCCCCCTACTCAAGAATTACGAAAGCATGGAGCCAATATTAGCAACATATAACAATCAATCAAAAGATTGGGATGTGGATACGACGACAGATGGAAAGTGTTAAATATGGATTATATGCAACTTCAATTATTGCCTCATATTTGTTGCCAAATTTCTTGATCACCATTAGATATTCATTGCCAGAAAATGTCACAAGAATCCTCCCAACATGCCCTCATGGAAGATGGATGCCCCAAAGGGAATGATTTAATGTCCTAAATTATAAAATAATTATTAGTATTATAGGTCGTACCCCCATCAAACTAATACCAACTCATATCCCATTTGTCTTTCTCCTCTTGTAGAAAATTATTAATGTTATTCTCGATCTTGAAAGACTTAATAGGATCTTCATTTTCTTGAGCTTTGGAAAGGTGTATCATTGAAATCAAAATAATTTAAAGGAATAGATCTTACCTCATTCTCATTTTCATGGAAAAGGTCATAATTTAAATAGGATCCTCTTTATAGACACAACCTTGAATGTTAAAATCTTCACTAGGATCATGTTCATCAATATCTTCTTTAATGTGTTCTTCTTGATAATATAGAATGACTTCTTCTTGCTCTTGGTAATCTTCTTCATTAGGTTCCTCTTATGTGTATTTAGAAAGATCTAGAAGATCTTCCTCTTGAAGGGCCTTAGTCAATTCTAGAAGAGTATCCTCACACCTTTGAAATTTTGGTCCCCAAAGTTTGAGAAATTTATAAATAAACACTTTAGTAGAAGGTATGTTTTTTTATCACAAAAATACTTAATCCATTCCTTCTAATCTTCCTAAAGAGAATCAATGAACAATCTCCTAAGTGCATCTTCATGAGCCATATTAATTTTTTAAGTGTATTTTAAGAATCTTACCACATGATCTATCATTCAAGAAGGAACAGTAGCAAATTTTGGAACATCTCTTATACAATATGTACCATAAGAACTAAGATCTCCTAGAATATCCTTAACATGAAAATCCCAAGGGTCATTTTCTATCCTTTGATATTTTCATAAGACACAACCATAGCCACAAGGATGGATTTAAATGCCTTTAAATATGGCTACTTCACCCTAAAGCAAAAAACATTTGAATATAATGAAAAGCTAGGACTATGTTCTTCTAATGGAGTCGCTAGATGAGAAATTCAATTAAGGATTTGGGGTAAGCTCATCAAGAAGGATTGAAGAATATACCTTGGATCACAATGAGAAGGACTCAACTCCTCCTCGACAATGACGCCACAATTTTTTCTGCAAAATATAGCAGCCTAGTGCAAAGCCTCAATAGGAAATCCAAGTTAAAGACAATAATGAGATCAACCACCAAGGCCACCTCAGTGGTTTTTCCCTTGATGTTATATGGATTAATGTTATCCCCACAAGGTAGTATTCCATAATAGGTCTTAGATATTAATTAACCTAAGGATTTATAGGCTAAATATCCTCTAACGAACCTATTAATTAGACACCCCATAACAATATTCAATAAGGTAGGGCTCTGAGTGAAATGAGGTAGCAAGTTCCGAGAACCTATGGCTAAGTCTAACAGGCTAAGATAAGTCATGGAGATGTTCAAATAGATTCCAAACACATGTTACATTAAGTTTAATGACTATTGGTATAAATTAGGGTTTTAAATAAAGACATGTTACAATGAGTGAAATTTATGATAACAATAGAAAAAATAACCCAAAATTGATGATAAACAACAAAATATCAAAGAATATTTAATAGGTTGACAATGAAGAAGATTATGATGACTTTTCAATGATTGAAAATGCATGAAATGACTATTAAACCCTACATCCCAACCTTAGAATTATGGTTGAAAAATGCATAAAAATGATAATTTTCCCTTTTTCAATTTAAGAGATGCAAAAGTTAATCCTAGGACAATCATGTATAAGGTAGTGTATGCTATTAATTGCAGATTGTATTGGAACCTAACCCTGGTCTACCATTTAAAAAGAAAAAAAAAAATATATATTGACACACAAAGACTAATGCCTTATCAATATTGGGTATATGGAGCAAAAAAAATGGTGAGGTCAAAGGTGGAAGACCTTAGATGGAGTGATTAAGAGAGTGAAATCCTCTAAATAAAACCCCAATGATTTTCAATCAATTGGAGATTTAAATTCAAAAAATGCTATTTTAAGTTTCCTTGACGAATACTAGGTGACAAGTCTTGCAAAATAGATTTTTGAGGTATAAAATATTCAACATATTATGAAAACTTTATAAAAAACCTAATTATACAAAATTTTAAAATGGAAGCAAATAATCACAATAACAATAACACAATTCACCATAGCATCACTTCATCAATCCGAGAGGAATCCTCCAAGCAATTTTATCCTCCCCAAGACAGTTCGTTATACTTTAGTGGTTCATTGCATCCAAGAGACAAGAGAGATAGTGCACACTCTCTCACAAGATAATAAATGGATGAATGTGAAATGATCCTCCTGAACCAGATTCCTTCATTTTATATGAGGGAAAGCAAGTCGATGTAGGGAAAAATTAGACTAAAGGCACTAAAAATAATATTTTAAGTGGTTACAAGTTATGTAGGTAACAATCAGACATAAACTATAAATAATTCAATGATAAAACATAACAAAAGTCCTATTTTAAGTCCATGTGTGAGAAAAAGGCTCGCTAAGGGTGACACATCCTCCAATGGTGAAAATTTTCATTAAAAAGGTGTTAATGATGGGTAAAAATAGTTCTCCTCACTCCATGCTATCTCGTTATCAACAAATGTGCATCATCAAGAAAAACCCTCACCATCATCATGTTCTCATCAATCAAGCCCTATGTAATCACTCTAGGCCTCACGTGGGTGAGGTCACAAGTCTAGGGCATGACATCATCACCCAAAAATGTGTACCATCTCTTCCAAAGATCAAGTTGGTCCAAGAAAAGGGAAACACCCATCAAGAAGGCGCATTTCTAACCTAGGGGCATCTTATGGTATATGGATTACATCCTCTTTCTAGGAAACATCCTAACTTCAAAGATTAACATTTAAGCTCTAGAGGGAGATGAGGTGGTCATTGTTAATGCTTGTTATACAACATTTTGTCACTGCCCCTATATTCCCCATTCCTTGATCTTGGAGGACCTCTACAATGAACCCCGCATGCTTTTCCTTCATGAAGAAATTCCCATTATTTCCCTCTTCATGAGCATATCATTTCTCTTTTGCACCATTTCCAATGAAACTTCTATTTTTCCCAATTTACCAGACTGACGCTAATGGCCTTTGTCTCCCCCACGTCGATGTACAAAGATTAGCACTATTCCTCGCGCTGATCAATGCAACTGAGTTGTGTTCCAGTCACGTCGATCTTGTTATGGAAAGTTTTTTAAATTAGAGCTGAAGCTTCCAACTCTAGAAGCTCTGTAACAGAATTTTGGTAAATGGTTTGGCCGGATGGGGTCAAGGATGATAGTTTGGGCTCCTTTCCCCTATAATTATGGAACTACCTCAAAGGATAAGTCCTTCTCCCATAAGAAGAGGATCCATCTCCCATCCATATTTCCTATATAAACCTCCCTTCTTCCCAAGCACAAACTAGTGTGAATGTTATAGTCACAGTTAGAGTGTTAGCTGAGTGTGAGTATACTATTTTGAGTGTGAGTATACTATTTTGATTAGACAAGCAAGCTATTTCTAGTTGTATCCATATAGTTGTGTGAGGGAGAAATGCGTTTCGTTTGGAGTGAAATCTAAAGGGAAAAGCCTTTAAGCTATTGTTGTTTGAAGCCATCATGGAGTGCTAGCAGAAGTGTGTGGGAACCCAATCTTGTCAGAGGAATATTGTGACATCAAGATGAATGGTTGTAATCTCTCTTTGGTATTAATATATGCAACTATCGATTGATTTCCTACATGTTTTGTAATATTACATATTCGTGTCTTAATTCTTCTTGACTCATTAAGTAGGTTGAATTGCAATTTGTGTATTATTATGTTTGTGTGTTGTTATTGTTTACTTGTTTCAAGAGCTTGAAGAAGGAAGCGAGAGATTGTTGGAGCAAGAAAGTGAGGACATCATCAAGTAGGATAAGTGACCAAGAGGTAGGCCCTCTTGATTTATTCTAACCTAAGGAAAAATTCCATAGAATGTATCTGTTGTGGCTAGACTCATTATCAGGCTAGATGAATTCGTTCGTGTTCGCAGCTATAATTTTACTTCACCACAAATTGGCCACTCCATTGGGGAGATCACATCTTTCGTTTGTTTTGGATTTCATGATTTCGTGAGAACTTCTCTAGTTTCACATTTTCCCTTTAGTTCTATTTCTTTTCTCCTGCTTACTGGCCTACGTCTAAAATTCATAGTAGCAGATCTGGTCCCTATTTTGAATTTTTTATTTTTATTTTTCCTTAGTTACCTCGACCAACCTTAATTCCCTAATAGTCGTGCCAACCAACCTCTGGCGCTTGTTGTCAGTTACGCAGTCACGCCGATGCCTGTAAGTGAAGATTAGGGCCTGACCCCAATCTTGGCTAGTGTGTTCTGCTCTTGTGATTTTGACCCCGTAAGCCTTTTGGACCATCTTCTCCCTGACTAGAAAGCTTCAATTAGCTTACTTTGTGTGATTTCTTGGTTTAGCCCACCCTCTTATGTGTTAATTCTGGCCCTGTGTAAATTAAATTTTATTTTTTATTTGAATCCCTCGATCAGTGCTATTTTTGGCCAAAATGTCGCATCGATCAGCCATCAAGGCTAGTTGTAGTACTAGTCAATCATGTTGATCGATGCTACTTTTGGCCTAAAAGTCACTTCGGTCATAGGGGTAAGAAAAAAACAGAATTTCTCCCATTCCAGTGCCAGTGTGCCTTGACCCTCAGTGTTGAAATGTGGCAACAAGAATATTCCAATTTAAGTTGTCCTTGAATTAAATTGTGAATTAAAATCAAATTTAGTCTTAATATCTACTTGGAAATAATTAATTAAGTTATTTTGACTTAATTAGTTGGAGAAATTCAAGTTAGAAGTCTTTCTAAAGTCATGCAAGAGTTATCCCTTAAAATAAGGAGATAAGATTGAGTTATATTTGAGTTGTAATTAGTTAACTCAATTTACTGAGTTAAGTCCAGTTAAATTAGTTCCAAACTGTTTGAGGAACTAATAGAGAGTTAACAGTCAGTTGATGCATGCATGCACTCAACTAGTGTTCTCTAGTTAACTGAATATTCCCTCATCAGAAACTCATGCATGTCTATTTTGAGAAAGACCCAGTTGAGATTAAAGACAGGGACTGTGTACTATTGGTTTCATGTGTTTTCCTATAAAGAAAACTCATGCATGCAAAAGGAATAATTCCTTGAGCATTGTGCAGTTTTGATAATGTGTGAGATCAGAAGTGTTCCACTTGGTGAGGTGAGAATCATCCCAGAGGAACAACGCAAGGAAATAGGAGCTTGGAGGGCAGAAAGGAAGGCTTGAGAGAAGCCAAGATTGCGTATGAGCATCTGTGAGGATTGTACTAAGAGCTGGATAGCTGTGAGAGCTAAGGCTTTGTATAATACCTATGTATTTCCACCTTGTATGATAATACAGATAGTGAGGATTTTAGCTGAGGCTTTCCCCAAAGTATTTTCATGTGTATTGTGTATTGATTCTTCTTCTTCTGGTTATATTGTTTAGCTCGATCTTTAAGCTTCCGCAAATTGATAGTAGCAGTAGGTTATAGTATTCTGCTTTGATTTATATTGCATTATAGGGTTCACCTACAGCAGAATTTCTACACTCAGACTCTCTTCTTCCTCCCAAAGTGACTAGGATGCTTTGTTTTCAATTGAATGAGCAAAAGAGTCTCGTTTTTTCTCTTATTTTGAGTGTCTCTTTTCTCTTTCCAAGCATAGATTACATTTCTTGGTTTGTTGATTGAAGCATTTATGTGTTTGGCTTGTTCAATTTAGGGAAGCAATTGCTTTTTGTTTCATTTATAATACTTTGGATTTGATTGATGATTTTCTGTTCGGAATTGCAAAAATTTTCATTTAAAGTGATTTGTGTGAAAGATTCATTTTGCAATTTATGAAAAGGAGAATATCATTCTAGTTTATTTAAGTGAAAATATTGCATTAGTAGTGTTATTGGGAAGCTAGATTTGCATCATCATAAGCATTGGAAATGAAATGAAACCTCTTATGTTTTTATAGAAATATTAAGTGCATTTAGGACATGTATTAGTGAAAGATTTCATTCTTTGATTGTTGCATTGGTTTTGTGTTCCCTATCTCTCAATTAGTGTTAAATTTCATCGAAGAAATATCTCTTTTCTCATATAGCTACATTTAGGGGTTTTTTCAGATGACAACGGTAGGGACTTGTAATTGAAACCTTATTCAAGATCAACCATTAAAATTTATTGAATTACCCTGACGAAGCATTGAAACTTAATGCTCACATTTAGTGGTCTAGGCTAGAGACATGTTCCGGCATCTTTAAACCTAGCAGCTGTTGTTCACTTTGGCATTAGACAACGCTAGTATGGACTTGTGCTCCCCATACCGTCGTGTATATAAAGGGAGACCCCACTAGGTTTGAAATCCTTTATCCGCAGGAAGCTGAGTCTACTGCCTTATAAACGTGATACATCGAACACAAAATTCAAGGAGATTGCCTGCCTGTACTTCTTAGTTCGTTGGGAGGTATTCTGCAGTTCATGGTTACCTGGTAATCCTTTATGCCTGAGTACCTTGAGTAGTCATTTTTTGATCTTTACTGGCTCTTTAAATTTTAAAATGTCATCGAGCACTTTTTCTTTCGAGCTCATTAATTCTGAAAGTGACTAGAGTCACCTTTCGTCATTTTCTTGACACTTAAAATATGAAAAGGCAAAGTTTTGTTTCAATGTCTTAAAATTAACTACCCACGAAATATTCCCAGTTAAATTTATCTTCCTTAGTGTTCCTCTAGGGTCATTTCCAATGGCAACATTTCCAGAGTCTACCAATCAAGGGTTCCCCTCAAATGGGAATCATGGATCATTTCCTTCTTTTGGAAATGTTGGTGCTCCTTATATGGCAACGTTTTCCCTCCCTAGGTTAACCATTAGTTTACCTGTCTGGTTATTTTCGACCTCGATGGTCCCGAGTGTCCCAACTCCTGCCCCGTCATCTCATTCATTCGAATCAAGTCACGATGATTCTAAGGTTGACCCCTCACCTTCTTCCCCCATTTCTTCACCCTCCTCTTCTACTTCACCTGGTGAAAGTTTGAAATCAAGTAACCAGAAGGCTAAGAAGAAGAAGAAGAAGACAAAGAAGAAGAAGTCAGCTAAACAAAAGTGCGACTGTTACTCCAAATACACCTCCTATAGGAAAACCTTTTGATCCTCCACAGAAGGTCAAATCCCCTTGTAAGTTGTGTAAGGGTGACCATCTCCTCCGATACTATCCTGGCATTCCCAGAGTCTTAGAGGTATGGTCTCAAGACCTGGATCAACCATACCCATCGACCTCTGGAGATCATGTCGATGCTACGCCTTCAGCTAATGATGGTAAGACGAAAGGGAAGGTTAGATTCCCCTGTAGGTTATGTGAAGGAGAGCATCTTCTTCACCTTTATCCTCTTATGGATAAAGCTTCCAAAGGTTTGGAAAACCTTGCAGCTCCTCAACCCCAACTTCCTGTTGGTTATCAGAGGCTTTCTTCTGACCCTCTCCCAGTTAGTAAAGAGATTGACTTGAATTTATCTCATTCCCATCTTGCTCTTCTTGAGCGAGACTCTCTTGTGTCTGTTCCTAACCAACCATTGGTCGAAAATAGGGTCGACTTGGTTCCCCCACCAATTGCTCACTATGTTTCGGGAGAGAGTAGTGATCATATTGCTCATGTTCTTCTCATCTCCTAGATTCTCATGAATCGAAGAGTGACCCTCCCATCCTGATTGTTCAGGAGAGCCCTTCTCCTATTCCTGTACAACATGGGGGCAATCATATGATACCCCCACCAAGTAGTTCTATCATCTCTTCGATTGGGGTCCATTGACTGCTTTCCACCTCCCATCTTATTTGCCTTTCTAGATCACAGTACAAGCCTATAATATGGTAGTACTTGGCACTATATTAGATGAAGGTGCATCTGTTAGCATCATGTCCTCTACGACTTGGCAAGCTTAAAGTTCCCCGCAGCTTGAGCTTGTCACCCAAAATCTATTAGCTTTCAATGGAAGAACCAGTCAACCCTTAGGGATCCTTCTGAAGTTCCCTATTACTTTGGGAGGAAATGATCCAAGATCTTTTTCTTATAGCTATATTAAAGAATTACATGCATAAATTGTAGCTTAAACATAAAAATTTAATGTGCACATGAGAGCAGAGGAGAAACAAATAAAGCATGAAAGAAGACAAAAAACTTGATAACGGAGTTTGTCCGACTTGGACTACGTCTCCAGGACTTGCTCGATCAATGGGGAAGCCTTCATTCATTAAGTGGCATGAGAAAGAAGATTACAAGCATCAGTGACAAAAAAAGGAATTTTATACCTCCATACTAAAAAATGGCCGAAAAATGCAGAACTCTAATGGAGAAATGGACAGCGCCATTGCATTTGTGGAGTCAAGAAATGCTAAAAACATATAAAATTTGTCAAAATCTGACAGAGTGGAAATTCTACCCTCTTGCAAAATTCTGCCTCAAACTACATGCACTGTCTCCTCTACCTCGGCGCACTGATAAACTGCATTTAAATATAAATTCACTGGCGGACTTCCCAAAGGAGTCGGTTGGCATGTTGGTTAAGGGTCCAGTTAATATGGAGGAGGTCGGACGGTCAAACCCCACTGCCGCCTTTTTTTACATAACAAATCCTTTTTTTTACATTATGGGTTGGGTTGGGCCCACCTTGGGTAGCCCCCCCCATACCTACCTCATGCCGGCTTCGTTGCAGTTAAGGGTTGGCACATTTTTTTGGGCGTGGTTGGGTCTGTGCCCCAAGGGCCATCCCACCACCCGTTATATCTATTGAATAATGGTGTGGGTTGTGGGGTGGCGCGTCATGGCTGCTCACCCCATTATGTTGTTGTTGGTTCCATGGGAGGGGTCGGGGGTCATGGCCCGCCCCTACACCAATACATTACATTTTTACATGGTACGGATTGGGGTGGCGGGGTTGGTGGCCTGCCACCTCTTTTTTTTATATTTTTTTGTTTAAACAAAACCAATTGTGCATTTTTGAAAATTTTGTTTTTGACCGAAGGAGTCGTTTTAACTAGGCGATAATTTCGCCTAAAATCTGGCCAGAGTTGGCTGGGTTCCATCCACCGGAAAATTTCAAATTGTGTCCTTGTTAATCTTGCCCAGTCAGCAAAAATTCAACCCAACTTTGACTGCCTCTATCTCCTTCATCCAGACTTGAATTGGAGTGTCGTTCGGACCGTTGAAATCAGGGAGACGAGCACTTCGATCTGACATCAAGTTAATTGCCTTTCCACCACTTTGAATTTTGAGCTTTTTCCATGCCACTAATGTCTAGAGATCCACCTGGATCAATCCTCCCCATTGAGGAGCTTTTGGACCGCCAAAATCTTTATTAGTCAATTGGAAAGTGAGGGAATTGTTCCCTCACTCTTTCTTTTTCCAGCCATTTTGCCTTTCTAGGGTACATCCCCTTGAAACCAACTTGAAGGTATTCCACATCCCCCCATCATGAATTCCTGGTTCTTCTGTCAAGGATGATGTCTTCAGGTAACTCATCAAGATACACTAGTGGAAAGTCATCAATTGTAGGAACTGTGCCCACCTCTTCGATGTCCATAATCAATGGTGGCTCATACAGCTTTAAGTTTTCCACATTCACTACGAAGTACATTTGCATATATATCAGCAAATCGAGATGGAAGGCATTGTTTCCAATCTTCTCCAAGATGGTGAATGGACCATACTGGATTGGTCACAACTTCTTCCATTCTCCCTTCATCCTGTCCTTGCTGATATGGAACCACACTTTGTCGCCCACTTGAAATTGATGGTCAACTTGGTGTTTGTCATGTCGAGCCTTGTACCAAGCTCGAATTTTCTCCAACTGCTCCTATACTGCTTGGTGAATCAATTGGATCCACTGAATGAATCACTACACTTTGTCCCTGTCATCACGTCCATTGGAGTCATCTTCTCTTCCAAAGACCATATCAAAAGGGTCTTTTGGCAGGTAGCCAAAACATGTCTCAAATGGTGAATGATATGTAGATGAGTTCACTGCTCGATTGTAGGAATGATGCACATATGGAAGATGCTCATACCACAACATAGGATGTTTCCCATAATAGCCTCGCGACAAGTGTACCACGGTGCGGTTGACAACCTCTATCTATCCGTCATTCTGTGGATGAAATGTCGTGCTTCTTTTCAACTTGGTGTCCATCATCTTCCACAAGATGGTCCAAAACTCTCTGAGAAAGCGAGAGTCTCGATTTGACACAATCGATGTGGGCAACCTAGAATGGACCCAAACATGCTGAAAGAAAAGATAAGTAGTCTGCTCTGCAGTGATCTGCTTTTTACAAGGCATTCAAATACACATCTTACTAAAACTTTCAACGACGACATACAAATAGTCGTGACTTTTTCTATACAAAGGCAAACCTCCTACAAAATCCATCGACACACTTTCTCGTGGATGACTCGGAATAAGGAGTGGTGTGTAGAGCCCAAGTTTTCTATTAGAGGGCTTTGAAACAAAACACATCACACATCCCTTTACATAGTGAGTCACAATGTTCTTCATATGATGCCACAAACAAAATCTTTGTTCATGACACAAAGTTTTTTCAACACCAAAATGACTAGACATAAGGGAGGTGTGGGCCTCCTGGATTACATGTACCCTTTCTTCTATGGGTATGCATAATTTGCCAAGGTGATACAACAGTTTCCCCTGCAAGTGATAGTTGTCCACCTATGAACCATGGGTTATTTTTTCATAAATCTCCTTAAATTCATCATCGTTAGCATATTGTTCAGCATAACTTTCAAAAGATAACGAAGCATTATGCAAAATAACAGAAGCACAAATAGGAGGGCGAGATAGCATATCTTCCACTTTGTTGCTAGTTCCCTTCTTATACTTTATTACGAGATGAAACTGCTGAAGAAAACCCATCCACCTGAAATGATGAGATTGTTGCAACTTGGTTTGTGACTGAAGATAATGCAAGGGTTGATGATCCGTATGGATGATGGTCTCCTGGTCAATCAGGTAGTGTTTCCACTTCTTCACACTCTGGACCAAGGCATATAACTCCTTGTCATAATTGTGATAGTTTATCACAGCCTGAGAGAACTTCTCTGAATGGTAACATATTGGCTTCTTTTGCTGCATCATTACAACTCCCATGGCATATCCACTGGTGTCTATCTTAATCTTGAATGGCTGTTGGACATCTAGTAAGGCCAAGACCAGTGCGGTGCTGATATTTTCTTTCAATGTTTCAAAGGACTTTTGTTGCTTTCCTCCCCATTTAAAGACTTGCTTTACACTTGTCAATGTGTGTAAAGGTGCTGCAATAATAGAGAAATTGGCAATAAATCTCCTCCAATACTGTACTACACCCAAACCGCTACAAACCTCGGTTACACTAGTAGGCTTAGGTCAATTTACAATTGCTTCAATTTTAGAAGGATCAATTTTTAACTGACCATGACCAACAATATGACCTAGGTAAACCAAAGAGGTTTTCCCAAACTCACACTTTGACAATTTTACATAGAGTTTTTCATTTTTCAATACATCAAGCACTTTCGTCACATGGCATACATGTTCATTCCAACTTTTACTAAAGATAAGAATATCATATAGATATACAAGAACAAATTCATCAATGAAAGGCCTAAAGATATCATACATGACCCTCATGAAAGTGTCTGGAGTGTTGCAAAGTCTGAATGGCATCACCATCCATTCAAACAACCCATGGTTGGTTTTCAAGGAGATTTTCCACACATCCTGCTTTGCAATTTGGACTTGGCGATAACCACTACACAAATCCAATTTGGTGAAATAGATAACATTCTTTAACTGATATAATATATCATCAATGCGAGGAATAGGGTAACAAATTTTCATCGTGGTTTTGTTTAGTGCTCGATAATCTGCGCACATCCTCCATGTGCCATATTTCTTCTGCACTAAGACAATTGGTGAGCCGCATGGAGAAGTGCTCGGTCTGATGACCCCTTGGTCCAATATTTCCTGCACCTGCTTTTTGATCTCCTCCATCTCAATAGTCGACATCTTGTACATGCCAATATTCGGTAAAGGAGTGTCATGTTGCAAATGGATCTCATGTTGGATTTCCCTCTTTGGAGGTAATCCCCTTGGTTCCTGAAACATCTCATCATAGTTAGAAATTAATTCACACAATTCCTTTTTATACACATGATCACAACCCCGGAAATCATTGGATATTTCTACATCTTCCCCCCTTACAACCATAAGCATGCAACCCTTACTGGAATTCACCAACCTTTTCATTTGTCCTGCACTTACAAGGCTGGCATTGATTTTAGTTTGATGAGCCCTTACAATATATTCTACTCCATCTTTTGTGATTTGGTATTTGTTTTCATGACAGAAGAAGATTTCCTTTCTATCATATAGATATGGACTCCCTAACACCACGCCACCGATATCCAATGGTATCACATGAAGTTTTACCTCATCCACTAACTTATAAGCGATCACAAATTTAACCTTGCACTGCTTAGTTACATTCAGTTTTGCTTTATCGTGTATCCATCCAAGTGGGTAAGGTTTTGGATGTGGTTTGGTTTCCAAGCCTAGCTTCTTTACCAAGGACTCTGAAATTAATTTTGCTTGGGATTCAATATCAAATAGATTTTCCACTTTTGTATGATTTATGATAACTCTAATATCGAATAGCTCACTTCTCTTTCGTTCATTAGGAAGAGACTCATCTATTGAACTAGTGCCTTCATGTGATTCAGAATTAACATGAGGTGTAAGAGTACCTTTTGTTGCTTTCGTTGTGACCAATGCTTCATCTCAGGAATCGGATCCAAGGTCTTGCTGCACAGTTTCCACTATCTTCTGCTTGCCTTTTCCTCCATACTTCTTTGGTCACTTTTCCGGGTATAGTTTCCAACAATGATTGTCGTCATGACCTTCCTTTTTGTAGTGAGTGCAATAAGGTCTTTCTCCTTCATTTTTCTCGGTTGATGCTGCCCTATTCTCCTTTCCTTTTCCTTTCACTTTGGGTTTTCCATTTACAGGTTTGAAAGGTGGTTTCTTGAAATGATCATCTCTTTCAATTTTTCCCTTGTTATCAAGATGAATGGCCTTTACACTGGCCGAGTCAATAGTAGTTGGTTCAAACAATAATAATGAATGTCTAAGGTAACTATGTAATGATCCAATATACTTAGTTACTACTTTAGGTGAGTCAAGTTCAATGCCCAAATTAAGTGCTTGTTTTCTAAATTCCTCTGTAAAGCTTTGAACATCCTGACCTCTCCCTTGCCTTAAGTATTGCCAATCCATTAAGGCTTTTTGTTTATAACCCAAGGGATAAAATTATTCCTTTAATGTAGAAATGAAGCTATTCCATGAGGAAATAAGATCACCCACACTCTTGCTACTTCGCAATTTGATCTCCCACCAAATGAGAGCGGTGCTACTAAGCCGAAGAGAGGCCAGCTGAATATTTGCCTCGTCCTCTTCGATCTGCTGACCCCTGCAGTAGATTTCAATTTGCCTAATCCAGTTATTAAGATTTTCTGCATTTCTTTCACCATTAAACATGGGAAGATCAAATTTGACATCTAATTTAAAGAAATTTTTCTTAGATGTATCCCTTGAATTTCTATGATGATGATGATGAGAGGAAGAAGAAATTTCACTCATGGAAGGAGGAGTAGGTTCTTCTCCACCATTTCCATACACTGAACCTTGTTCTTCTAGATTTCTCTCTTCTGCTTTCTCCAACCTTGAAAGCAACTAACTGACATTTTCTGCCATTGTATAGAAGGTTTTGCAGAAATTGTGCTCCTCTTCATGATGAGCCTCTTCATCCGCCATGTTTCTCCTTTGATGTGCATGCCCTGCTTCGGGATCGAAAGACTTTAGTTTCCCTTCGCCTCTTAGGATCCTGTTTCTTGTTATCATACAAACATGCAATTCACATCTACAAAGACCTGCTCTGATACCACTTTATCCAAGATCTTTTGCTTATAGATGTATTAAAGAATTACATGCATAAATTGTAGCTTAAACATAGAAATTTAATGTGCACATGAGAGAAGAGGAGAAACACATAAAGCATGAAAGAAGACAAGAAAATTGATAACGGAGTTTGTCCGACTTGGACTACGTCTCCAGGCCTTGCTCGATCAATGGGAAGGCCTTCATTCATTAAGTGTCATGAGAAAGAAGAGTACAAGCATTAGTTACAAAAAAGGAGTTTTATAACTCCATACTAAAAAATGGTCGAAAAATACATAACCCTAATGGAGAAAAGGATAGCGCCATTGTGTTCGTGGTGTTGAGAAATACTGAAACCATATAAAATTTGTCAAAATTTGACAAAGTGGAAATTTTGCCCTCCTGCAAAATTCTGCGTTGCACTACGTGCATTGCCTCCTCTCCCTGGGCACACTAATAAATTGCGTTTAAATATAAATTCGCTGGGGGACTTCCCAAAGGAGTCGATTGGCATGTTGGTTAAGGATCCAGTTAATATGGAGGAGGTCTGGCAGTCAAACCCTACCTCCTCCTTTTTTTACATAACAAATCCCTTTTTTTACATTATGGGTTGGGTTGGGCCCGCCTTGAGCGACACACCCCCCGTACCTACCTCCCGCCAGCTTTGTTGCAGTGAATGGTTGGTGCATTTTTTTGGGCATGGTTGGGTCCATACCCCAAGGTCCGGCCCACCACCCGTTATATCTATTGAATAATGGTGTGGGTTGTGGGGTGGCGAGGTCATGGCCACCCACCCTATTATGTTGTTGTTGGTTCTGTGGGAGGGGCCAAGGGTCGCGGCTCGCCTCTCCACCAATACATTACATTGTTACATCGTATCGGTTCGGGTGTCAGGGTTGGTGGCCCGCCTCCCCTTTTTTATATTTTTTGTTTAAACAAAACCAATTGTGCATTTTTGAAAATTTAGTTTTTGACTGAAGGAGTCATTTTAACCAGGCGACAATTTCGCCCGAAATCTGGCTAGATTTGGCCAGATTCCGTCCGCCAGAAAAGTTCAAATTGTGTCCTTGTTAATCTTTCCCAGTTAACAAAAATTCAACCCAACTTTGACTACCTCTATCTCCTTCTTTCGGACTTGGAGTGGAGTGTCATTTGCACCGTTGGAATCAGGGCAACGAGCACTTCGATCTGACATCAAGTTAATCGCCTTTCCGCCACTTTGAATTTTGAGCTTGTTCTATGCCACTGGTGTCTATAGATCCACTTGGATCAGGAAATACCATCTATATAGATGTGATGGTAGTCCAAGGTCCCTTATATTTTAATATTCGCCTTGGGCGCGACTATGTTTATGTCATGGGAGCTCTTGTTTCTTCGCTTTTCTGTGTGGTTTGTTTTCCGCATGAAGGGAGAATAGTGACCATTGATCAATTGTCATTCATTGGTCATCAGGCACCTCCTTTGCAACCATCTTCCCCTATCGGATCTTCTTTTCAAGCAGTACCTTCCCCGCCACAAGTCAATTATGTGGCTACTCGTTCTGTCTCCACATCTTCTGACGATCACATAGATGGTATAGTACATTATGTATTGGGGGCATTGGAACCTAATCTATCTTTAATACCAAATGACATGTATACCTCCTGAAGCGTGGTTCATCCATCTAGTGAAGACCTCTCGGGAGCCATGTTCTTGTATGGTTCATGAGCAGAGTCATGAGGATAGTTCCTGGTCTTGTGTCAACCTCGATAAAAAATGAAACAAGGATTCATGAGGATAGTTCTTAGTCTTGTGTTAACCTCATTGAAAAATGAAACGAGTCATGAGGATGGTTCCTTATCTTGTGACAACCTTGTTAAAAAATGAAACAAGGAGTCATGAGCATAATTCTTTGTCTTGTGTCAAGCTCATTAAAAAATGAAACAAGGGTCTCGAGGATAGTTCTTCTACTATGTCAACCTCGCTAAAAAATGAAACAACTCCCTCTTCCAAATCGAGTCTTTGATTAAGATCTCATAAAATCCCAGTCGAGTATTTCCATGATCTCGAAAGTGAGCCTTCATTCCATTCACCGAGTTGACTGAAATGAAGCTTGGGGGGCATGTACCTCAATTGATTCATTATGTTAGGGGCATGCATATTTTTTCATTTCAAGCTTGTGTAACCATGAAACCGAATTCAAGCAGAGTTCCCCATGCTTCAAGCTTGTGTAAAAATGAACCCATGCTCGATTTACATCTCATGATTGTCATTTTTATCAGTTGATTTCTGCTAGATGAGCCTTAGTTGTTTCATTCCATCGCCACCATCTCTTTGGCTGATCATATGCTTTCACTTGGTTTTGTTTCCTTCCCTAAGGGACTGCAGCGATGAGTGGTTTTATTAGCCAACATCTTGACCATTACATGTTTTGAGCAGTTCCTCCATTGTTGGAACCAGTTGCTACCCTTTACACCACTCGTTCCTCCAGGACGAGTCACCTTTAATCTCTTTTTTGACTCGTACAAAATGAAAAGATTGTTGAGTATTTTTCCCTTTTGACTTGTAAAAGAGAATAAAATGGGGGGTCCGCTTTCAAGCTCTTTTCCGACCCTTTAAACAAGAAAATATTGTTGAGATCTTGTCGTTTTGAACTCGTTAACGGATGTGAAACATCGTGCGCCCAATATAAGTTTACCCCTTTTCGGGCTAGGAGGCACTATTTACGAAAAAGGTACTCCTTGACTGAAATGGTCAAGTGATTCTCTCAAGTATTGTTTTCTACCTTTTTGGGCTCGAGAGACACAAATGTACAAAAAGGGACCATGTGGAGTTTTTTTTTTACGTGTCTTTTTCAAACTCTCTAAACATGAAAAAGATATTGAGCTACACCTTTGTCGGACTCGTTAAACTATCAAACAAATTTAGATTCTTCACCATGATGAACATGAGCTTCGCCTTCTTAGGGCTCGTTAAACTTACTAGGTCGGATTCGTTCGAAGGATGAACTTACAGTGCAAGCATATGTTATCCCCTTCAAGCTTGCGATTAAAAAATAATTGGGGTACTCACCAAAAATGGTGGGGGGGGAATTTGGAAATCAATCGAGTCATGTCGACAACTAACTCTAGAACATAACACTGTTTTCTTGGTGTCGGGTTGGGACATCCTCCTTTGCTTCATTGACCTTCCTAGGTTTGGGCTGTTCATTTTTTCCCTCCATTTGATCTATGCCACATCATTATGACCACTGATCACATGGATCCAAACACTGCCAAACTTCCAGTTGTGTCGCCAATATGTTCAAGAGTTGTCCTTCTCCAGTTACACTTACCTCTGATTCTCTGTATCATCCAAAATCATTTTACATCCTCTCATCTCGCATCGATAATGTGGGATTCATTATGGCCTTCCTTCGGCACGGTCGCTTTCCATCGACTTCGACTCATTATCCGGGAAGTTGACCGAGAGACTCCCTTCCAGTACCTTAGAGCTTGCATGCCCTAGTGGAACCCATTCTTGTCATAGGTAGACTGCCACATCGAGATGAATGGTTGTAATCTCTCTTTGATATTAATATATGCAACTATTGATTGATTTCCTACATGTTTTGTAATATAAAATATTCACTTCTTAATGCTTCTTGACTCATTAAGTAGGTTGAATTGCAATTTGTATATTATTATGTTTGTGTGTTGTTGTTGTTTACTTGTTTCAGGAGCTTGAAGAAGGAAGTGAGAGATTGTTGGAGCAAGCAAGTGAGGACATCATCAAGTAGGATAAGTGACCAAGAGGTAGGCCCTCTTGATTGATTCTAACCTAATGAAATCTTCCATAGAATGTATCTGTTGTGGCTAGACCCATTATCGGGCTAGAAGAATTCGTTCATGTCCGCAATTATAATTTTACTTCACCACAAAGTTGGATCCATCCCAAGGTCAATGTTATTCTTTAAGTGGTCAACTTCTTGGATACAATGCCCTAAAGTTTCAGTAGAAGGGGTTAGACGTCCTCTCTAAAGTGCTAGAGAAGGGGTTGGATCGTTTAAAGTGCATCCTTAACTAGGTAACATTCCAGCCACATCAGTTGCAGAGGGCCCCTGCACTGAAGGAGGTTTTCACTTGTTTTTTTTAGTTTAATTTCTATTACTATCTTTTCAACAAATCTATTCTCTAATTTAGAATGATAGTTCATTTTAGTGTTTAACCAATAGTGTAAGGATAAAATCACAATTGTGCAGTGTTGGGTCCCTATAATACTAGTGATTACCCCATTACTATTGTTGTTATACCCCTTATTAATATTGTTGTGCCCCTATTGCCCCCATATTGTTATTACTGTGCCCCATAGAATCCCTCTATTGTTATTTTTGTGGCTTTATATTATTATTGTTAGGTCGGCTGGGTTATATTGTGACTCCTTAGACTCTTATATATAGAAAGGAGGTTTTGTCATTTGAATCATCCAAGAATTGTTCATTTATGTAATGTAAAGGAGGTTGCCCCCTCGAAGAGGCTAAATTCTAAGGCATTGATCTATCTTTTCTATCTTTTCTTGAGTTGGTTTCATAACATTTGGTATCAGAGCTTTGGATTCTAGGGTTTCGCTACTCCAAATAGGTCATCGTGGAATTTTTGCTATAACTTTTTTCTGGAAAAAAAAATGATATTTCGTGGAAAAGAAATGACTTTCTTTCCAAATTGAATTAAGATTGAAGTAATAAAGATACACAGTTTCTTAGTTTTCTTACTCTTTTGTCATTCATTCTCTTAGAACAGAATTGTCAATTAACTGTGTTAATGGATGTTTTCAAAAGCCATTTCAAGATGATGACGATCCTAAACTAAATGGTTAAATGTCTAATTCATACAATGATTGAATTTAATCAGTACATTTTTAGTTTTACATGCTTTCACCTTTTTGCTTTTAGATCCTTACTTATTTGCATCATTGATATTCCAAAAAATCATTTCAAGGAGATTGAATTAATCATATTCCAAAATTGAATGGTTGAATATTTAATGAATGCAATTACTGAGTTACCTTCTGCATCAATATCACTCTTGGTTTTAAGAATTAGATCCATGGATTAGGACTAGTGATAAGATAAGATAGATGCTCTATTTTCTTATTAGGTTCTAACTAGCCAACAGTTCTTGGTCCATTTTTAGGAAATTAGATTAACTTAGGAACATTTCCTTTCCTTTAAAATTCATTAGATCCACTTAAATTTTCTCATAGTTTCAAGTTGTACATTCTTAGACATCGAAGAACAGAAACCCACAAAAACAAACATAAAATACAAAACAACAAAGTAAGAGAAAGGTTAACTAAGCAGATATAGTAAACCACACTTCATCAGTTTACAAACTTCGATTGATAATTTATGCAAGAAATTTAGGACACTAAATTGACTAAACATTTTGGCGCCATTTCTAGAGAAGTTTAATTAGGTAACCTCATCTCTTACATCCAAAAAAAATGATATGCGTAGAGAAAGAGACTCTAGGGGTAGATTCATAGCTAGAAACAGGATTTTAATTCCTACAATAGCACTTACTCTACCAAGACTACGAAAAGATACACCTCCACCTCAAACTCATATTCCTAGCCATAGACTTCCTGAAGTTCTAAGGTCAGAAATCCAATCAAGAGGATCTCCTACTTCATCTACTAAGGTAGTCCTAGAGGAAGAAAGTATTGGATCTCCAACAAAAGGAGTAGCCTTTTTCACCTCTACAGGGGAACATATTTTAGTTGAAGAATTAAGAATTCCTAGTGGAGAGGGATAAGTAGCACCTTTATTCCACATACCATTGATAGAGGAACTAGAGGAAGAGAAATCAACGTTGCAAGTTAAATCTTATATTAACTCTAAAGAAACTATAATGGCAGGAAGAGAAGAAGAAGGAGAGGATGGAGAATTTTCACTATTTGGAGGAGGAAGAGGTAGAGGAAATAATGGATAAGGTAGAGGAAATAATGGAGGAAGTATAGAAAATAGGGAAGTTGATAATTCTTTTGGATTCCCTATAGTTGAGAAAGAAACAGATGCCACAATGAAAAATATCTCACCTTCCGTCCTCCCAAATTTTCATGGATTAAAAAGTGAAGATCTTGAAACCTTTTTATTTGAATTTGAAGTCTTGTGCAAAACTTATGATTATTTACAAGACTCTCACAAACTCAAATTGTTTCCTTCAACATTGAAAGGAGTTGCTTTAAAATGGTTCATGGGATTGCTCACTCAGTCTATTAGAACATGGAATGACATGAAGAAAGTGCTTTTGGACAGGTATTTGCATTATTGCATGCCTATCAATAAAAAATATGAAGTGTTTAAAATGATGCAAAGAGAGGATGAAAATTTGGAGGATTTAATTGAAAGATTCAACTATAATTTAAAAAGAGAAAAAATGGATAACTTAGATCAAATTACCTTAAAATCTATTTTATTAAAAGCCATTAGAGATGAGTGGATAGAAATCCTTAACATGATGGGGAAGGGAGATATCTCTCAACTCCCATTAAGTGACATTGGAGAATTATGTGTTAATCTCTCAAGAGGAAAATCTAAAATTGGGAAAGTTCCAAGAGATCCTTCTCTTGTTAGAGTGAATAAATATGCAACTGGATTAGTGAGTAGGGTAGAAATTGGAAACATGCTTGATGAATTTAAAACAGATATTCTAGGGAGCCTTAGTGAACAAATAGACACCCTTAAGTTACCAAACAAGCACAAATCCAAGGCTGATGTTTTAGCTATTTTCTGTCCTAAATGCATAAAGAAGCATGCTTTAAGAGAATTCCCTTTGGATGCAAAAATCATATAGACTTCTGTGATTTGTTCAGAAAACCATGAGACCAAAAGTTGTCCTTCAATTCTTGGTCTTAAGGTTGTTTTTCAAGAGGAAACAATTTCAAATCCAACAGAATCTCTTTGCTTTGTCTCTAGAATACCTTGGCAGGGGCAACAAAACCAGGGTTTTAACAACCAAATGTATGTTCAACCCCCACCAAATTGGAATTCTTGGCAGCAACCTTGGCCTCAATCTCAATCTCAATCTCAACCTTGGGCTCAAGGAATGCAAAATCCCTATGGAATATTCTCTCAATACTATCAATATCCTCCATCATATCCAAACTATCCTCCCCAACAAATTCCTCAACAAAATCAATAGCCCCAACTTCAAAACCAAAACCCTCAACTTTCACTGCCATTCCCACAGAGACCAAATCAGTTACCTGCCCAACCATTACCAAACCCCAACAATAAAAATCCTCAGAATACCTATATGGTGGAAGGACAACAATTTCCAACTTATATGATCACCCCTTTAGATCTCAATGATGTCTAACTGAGATCTGGTAGGATATTAGAAAAGAAAAAGCCTTCTGTAGTTATTCAAGAACAAGAGAATTCTGAGGAAGATTCTTTATAGCCAAATAAAAGTTTTGAAGGAACATCTCTTCAAAAATATAATACTGAAAATGAAAAACAAAAAGAACCAATAAACTCAACTCCTATCATAGAGCAACCACCATTATCCACTTCTACACCTCCTTTTCCTGAAAGATTACAAGTTGATAGAGGGGTAGAAAAGCATATTATGTTGCCTAGTTATGATTTTCTAGATGAATTGAAAAATGTTTGTATCAAAATCCCTTTGTTACAAGCCATTAAGGAGATTCCAATTCTAGATAAAACAATAAAGGAATTGAGCATGAAGAAACCAGGAAGAAAAACAAAATAAGTAAAAAGAATTTAGCTGGCAAGAAAAATAGCAAACATAATGATGGGAAAAATTGCCATACAAAAATATGTAGATCCAGGAAGTCCAGTTGTAAAAACACATATCATTGGAGTTGAAATTCCAAATACATTGATTGATTTAGGAGCAGCAATAAGCATCATGAGCAAACAAACCATGGAACAACTCAAGCTTCCTAATATTCTTTATACACCTACATTACTGCAATTAGCAGATAGATTTGTAATCAAACCAGATGGTGTATTAGAAGATATTTTAGTGTCCTTATACTCTTGGGAGTATTGTGTTGGTTTTATGATTTTAGCCCCAAAGAACAATCTAGGAGGACATCCACTTATATTAGGAAGACCTTGGCTGGCTATAACTGGTGCTTTCATTAGTTGTAGATCTGGTGATAAGTATATCTATGATGGTAACTCAACTAAGAAATTCACTCTATATCCTCCAGCAAGAACAATCACAGATATAGATGACAAAGAATGGATTGATGATGAAAATGATATTTAGCCTCTCTTTACTATTTCAACCATTAGTAAAGATAGTCAAATCTTAAATATAATGGAAAATTTTGAATCATCCCGAGAATATGAACATGATCAATTTCAATAAAAACCTAATATTGAATATTTGTCATCTAGGTAGATGTCTCTTTATTCTATGGAAGAATTGGGTATATATACAGTTGAAATCTTTCTAGGAAAAACATTGAACATAAACAATAACTTGGAAAAATTACAACAAGGAAAGCTAATCAAACCATTACAACAACATTCTTATGCATATGCATGGGAATACACTGACATAAAAGGAATTAGTCCTAAGACGTGTATACATCACATCTACATTGAGGAAAATTGTAAACCTATCAGACAACCTCAAAGAAGGATGAATCCAAATCTTAGGGAAATTGTGAAAAAGGAGTTGCAAAAATTGTTGAATGTAAACTTCATTTACCCAATTTCAAACAACCAATGGGTTTCTCCTCTAGTGATTGTGCCTAAAAAGAATGGTAAATGGAGGGTATGTATTGATTATCAAGAATTGAATAAAGCTACCCTAAAAGATCATTTTCCTTTTCCCTTTATAGATCAAGTGTTAGATACATTAGCAGGTAAGAAGTATTTCTCATCTTTAGATGGTTTTAGTGGTTATAATTAGATTTAGGTAGCACCTAAAGATCAAGATAAAACCACATTCACCTGTATATGGGGAACTTATGCCTACCAAGTACTCCCTTTTGGATTGTGCAATGCACCTACAACATTCCAAAGAGCAATACTAGGAATTTTTTCTGATCTAATACATGATTGTGTAGAGATGTATATGGATGACTTTACAGTTTATGGGAATACATTCGAAGAAGATTTAGAAAAAATGGAAAAAGTTCTTAAAAGATGTAAGGAAGCAAACCTTTCACTAAGTCATGAAAAATGTTTTATGATGTTTAAAGAAGGGATTGTTTTAGGACATCACATTTCAAGAGATGGAATTAAGGTTGATAAATCTAAAGTTGAAGTCATCTCTAAATTATCAATTCCAAGTTGTCAAAAGGATGTTAAAAGTTTTCTAGGATTCACAGGATACTATAGAAGGTTGATAGAAAATTTCACTAAACTAGCATTCCCATACTTCAAATTACTCACCAAATATTGTGAATTCAATTGGAATCTTGATTTCCAGTTGGCATTTGAGACTAAAAGAAAAAATTTATGAAGCACCCATCTTAAGAGGTCCAAATTGGAAACTACTTTTTCACATTTCAATAGATGCTTCAGATATAGCTCTGGGAGCTGTATTAGGACAAAAATATTTGATCCCCTATGCCATTTATTACACAAGAAATAATTTGACTCCCACTGAGTTAAATTACATTGTAACTGAAAATGAATTCTTAGCTGTTGTTGATGCTATCAACAAGTTCAGACATTACATAACAGGCTATGAAACCTTTGTTCATACAGATCACTCAGATGATGAGTACCAAAGGGTAGGAAAACCTGCTCCTTCAGATGAAATGCCACTACAAACTCAGGTACTCATTGAACCTTTTGAAAAATGGGCCTTGGATTTTGTTGGACCAATTAATCCTCCATCTAAACAAAAGATGTATATTTTGGTATGCACTGATTATGTCACCAAATGGGTAGAGGCTAAAGCATTACCTTTTGCTAATGAAAATATGTAGTTAATTTTCTTTTTGAGGACATTTTCACTCGTTTTGGTGTTCCAAGAGATATTGTGACAGATCAAGGATCTCAATTTACATCTAAAATGGTGGAAAGGCTTGTGGAAGAATACAAGATCAAACATAGAAAGTCTACACCTTACCATCCACAAGAAAATGGTCAAGTTGAATCTATCAATCAGGTGATTGAAGGAATTCTCACTAAAACTGTACATCTACACTAAAGATATTGGGCAGAAAGGCTTCCTAAAGCCTTATGGGCCTACAGAACTACATGGAGGAACACAACATGAAATACTCCCTATGAGCTTTTTTATGGGAAGAAAGTCTTGTTCCCTATAGAGTTTCAATTCAGAACCTTCAAGATGGCAGTCTAATTGGGACTAGATTTATCAGAAGCACAGAAACATAGATTGGAGCAACTCAATGAACTTGATGAAATTAGGTAACATGCAATTCAAAGAACCAATTTAGTCTAGCAGTAAAGGGCTAAATGGCACGATAAGTATATCAAGGAGAAGAAGTTTCAAACAGGGGATTGGGCACTTTTGATCAATTCAAAATTCAAATATTTTCAAAGAAAGTTTCAAACTCATTGGCTTGGGCCATATGAGATTGAAGAATTCTTTAATAATGGAGCAGTGAGAATAAGGAAAATAGATGAAACAAATGTACCTCTTCTTGTGAATGGTCATCGGCTGAAGATATATCATAAGCCAATTTCAAGAGAGGATTTTGTCAAGATTTTCCAAGATAACACTGAAATGAAGTTGGTGAAGAAGAATTCTTCTTCTCCACTAACTTAACTTTTATTTTTCTTGTAACCAAAAAAAAAAGTATAAAGTATGAAACCAATTATTAATTGCATACTTATACAAGAAATACAGGGTGAAAATCAGAAATTTCTGGCATCTTATATTTTCCATTTTCTTTCTGTAATAAGCAGTGACATAAAGCTACATTCATTTGCAGTACCTAATTTGCAAATTCATTACATCTCATCTCACCCCATTTTCATTTTATTTTACCGTTTCATTCCATCTCACTTCACTTTCATTCCCTTTCACTGTCATATTCCATTTCCATTTCATTTCGCATTCAAGTTCCATATTGATACTTCATTTTGTCATGTTCTGTAGCTGATTCCATTCTGTAGCTAATTCGATTCTGCAACCATATCTCATTCAGCAACTTTGACATAATCATACAGCTTCCAAACAAATGATGATTGCAGGGAATTATAGAATCTTGTTTTGAAGACCAATGTGTTAAAAGGGTACCTACGGATCAACATCAAAGAAAAAAGAAAACGAAAACTTTAAGTTCAAAAAGGTAAAGTGCAAAAATTTATTTTAAATAGCAAGGTTAAATAGGTACCCAATCCCACATTGATGGCCTTCTGGACTAGCTCAAGGGGGCCAAATATTTCAGCAAGTTTGACTTGAAGTTTGATTATCACTAGGTGCCTATCAAACCCTCAAATGTGTGAAATACTATCTTCAAATCAAAGGACGGCCTTTTCAAACGGTTGGTTAGGCATTTCAGGTTGATGAATGCCCTCACAACCTTCATGAGATTGATGGATGACATATTGCGACCGTTCACCAATGGATTCATGGAACTGTATTTAGATGACATCCTAATCTTCAGCCAAAGTTGGGAAGAGCACATCCACCATCTTAAACAAGTCCTTTCAACCCTACAACAACACAAGTTGTGTGCTCGACTCCTGTGGAAAAATAATTCAGGGTGGATGCATCTTTACAAATATGATCGAGAATTCGGCAACAGATATGAGACACTCCTGGAAGGTAAGCAAGTTTGAAATTTTTATATCCATGATGCATTGTTATTCTAACTAGGACACATCTATGTTCCTTCAAGCGAGCATGCCAATATTATTTTGGAGGCATAATATAGTGGATTCACTAGACATTTTGGAGTAGAGAAAATAGTGGCAATACTACAAAAGTATTTTCATTTGATTTGATTGCAATCTCCATCATACTACATATCCGCCACATCCTCCATATTTTGTCACATAATGGTCCATAATTAACTCCCTCGTTGTTATTAACGGTCATGACTATGACATGACATACTTGTCTACGTTTCTCCACAACTCCTACCATCTACTTATTTCATACAAACCTGCAGTTCCTTTCACCATATTCGCAATCAATCCATTTCATAAAACCAAGAAGGGTAATTCTGAAGGTTGAGAACTGTACATAGTAGAAGGCATGGGGCTAATTTTCAGATCAGAACCGATAGGATAAAAGTACTTGGAAGGATACCCACAACTCAAAGAAATGTTGTAGAAATCTGGATGGCTTAAATTCATCGAGAAATTTGATGGTTTTCATAAGAGAAATTTTTTGCTCGATTTTGATGGCACAGCGGTAGAAATTGGAGATATCAAGTTTGCAGTAACTGAGTCATTCATAATTGATGCTAAAGAACCTCCAAGGCATGGTGAAAGATGGTTCAAGAACAATGAGTTCCACAATGAATCATGGAAGGTAATACTCAAAAACCCAGGTATGGATGTCTCTGTTTCTAGAAAAGGAATTCCCATTTCAACTTTTAAAAGTAAGTGGAGGAACATGCTCTTGATATTACAGAAATTTATCACCTGTGAGGGGAGATTTGGTTGCATGTATGTCTACCATATCCGTTTACTAATAAATTTATTAGAAAATGGAAAAATCAATCTTCCTTTCTTCCTGTTAAATAGTTTAAGAATGATGGCCTCAAATGTGCAAAAGAAAATAAAGTTGATAGATACAACCATGTATCATCATGGGCTGATAAAGGTACTAATTTAGTTTCATTTAAAAAGCATAGGAGATACCTGGGAGAATTTCCTTATTAGAAATCATTTCCAAGAAGCACCAAAGTCACTTAAAGAAGATAATTTCAGAAGAAGTAAAACAAAGAAAACTGGTATAACTATTGAAAATAGACCTGAGTCTTCATTACAAAAAGATGATGAAAAGTTAATCTCTGAAGAACTGATAGAAATCAGGAAGAAAATCAAGGAAAGAGGGAAGATAAGAAAGGAGAAATATATCACGAATGAGGAGAATGTAAGTCCTCCACAACATATATGAAGCTCTAGACTCCAAGGTTTGGTAAAGAAAACATCATCAAAAGGGACAGAGTTTATCAATTTAGACGAGGAAACCCTAGAAACATCTCATATTAACATCTCTTCTACACACAGTCCTCTTCATCATTTTGAAGGTAGACTAAGCAGAAAATCTCCAGGAATAGACCCAGTACATCAACAAATATATGATTATATAGAATCAATGGAGAAGAGAAGTGCCTCAATGAACCCAGAACCTTCTGTCAATCCACAAGAACTTCTAATTGATACTCTCAAACAGGAAATTTATGAATTATAGATTTTGAACAGACATATCAAATAGGAGAATGAAACCTTGAAGGAACAAAATAAATTGGACAAGGAAATTCACGATAATACCATTCTGCATCTAGGACTGTGGTATAAGAAAAACAAGAAATTGAAAAGAAAGAATAATATTTTGAATAGAGCAGTCATTAACCTCAAGTACAAGCTTCTTATGAGAAAACCCATAATGACAGTCACTTCAAAGAAGAGTTGGATGTACAAGTAGAGGTATCTAAGCAAGTGCATTAGGGAGGAAGAACTCACATTTTTTGCAAATTTCATAAGGACATGCAATTATTTTGCACTGGGGGTATGTTGAACCTCATAATTACCCTCTCCTTGACATTTTTCTCACCTTTTTCTCTCACTTTCTCATAAGGCTTCAGACCCAATCAATGATAAATGCTAGGTTTTGTCTTAGCGAAAGCATTAAAATTATCACCATATTATATTTTCATGTTCTTGATATTTGAATAGATTTTTGCAAATTAGCTACAGAACACAGCCTATTCTACAACTAACTATGGATTCCGTAGCTACTCTCATGGTTTGGTAGGTTCCAGGTGTCAAATGAAGAATTGGGCCACATGGGAATTTCTAGAATCATCTCCACATGGATTCTATCCTATTCACTCGATCCAGATCGATGGAAAAGCAAGCCTAAGGCCATGGTCAAAGATGGAGTCAAAATATGTTATTTGGAAGCAATAGGACTCTTGATTTTCTCTTTTGTAGCAAATAAAGAGTCTAACAATTCTATTGTAGATTTAATTCAAATTAGCCACCTGTAGCTGATCAAAAGTTTAAATAGTCCTATTATAATTCGAATTAAGCCACCTGTAGAAAGTTTTTCTCATAAACAGTCATGTTAGATCTAATTTGAATTAGCCACCTATAGCAAGTTTATCTCATAAACATTTATGTTGTTTTCCTATAAATATCGGTTGCATGGAACCGAGAAGTAGTTGGAAGTTAGAAGGAATTATGTTCAGGTTTTTTGCTAATACTCTTTATTCAGACTTCATTTTGTTCATAATACAAACTTCATGTTGTCAATGATTGTTTAAAGTGCATCCTTAACTAGCTAGCATTCCAGCCACAACGGTTGCAGAGGGCCCCTGCACTAAAGGAGGTTTTCACTTTTTGTTTTCAGTTTAATTTCTATTACTCCGTTTTCAGCAAATCTATTCTCTAATTTAGAATGATAGTTCATTTCAGTTTTTAACCAATAGTGTAAGGATAAAATCACAACTGTGTAACCTTGTTCTTCTAAGATATTTCGTGGAAAAAAAATGACTTTGTTTCCAAACTGAATTAAGGTTGAAGTAATAAAGATACACAGTTGCTTAGTTCTCTTACTGTTTTGTCATTCATTCTCTTGGAACAGAATTTTCAATTAACTGTGTTAATGGATGTTTTCAAAATCCATTTCAAGATGATGATGATCCTAAACTAAATGGTTAAATTTCTAATTCATACAGTTATTGAATTTACTCAGTACATTGTTAGTTTTACATGCTTTTACCTTTTTTCTTTCAAATTATTACTTAGTTGCATCACTGGTATTCCAAAAAATCATTTCAAGGAGATTGATTTAATCATATTCCAAAATTGAATGGTTGAATATTTAACGAATGCAATTACTAAGTACCTTCTGCATCAATATCACTCTTGTTTTTAAGAATTAGATCCATGGATTAGGACTAGTGATAAGGTAAGATAGATGCTTTGTTTTCTTATTAGGTTCTAACTAGCCAATTGTTCTTGGTCAATTTTTAGGAAATTAGATTAATTTAGGAACATTTCATTTCTTTTAAAATTCATTAGATCCACTTAAATTTTCTCATAGATTCAGGTTGTACATTCTTAGACATTGAAGAACAGAAACCCCTAAAAACAAACATAAGATACAAAACAACGAAGTAAGAGAAATGTTAACTAAGCACATATAGTGCACCACACTTCATCAACTTACAAGCCTTGGCTGATAATTTATGCAAGAAATTTAGGACACTAAATTGACTAAACATTTTGGCGTTGTTGCCGGGGAGGTGTAATTAGATAACCTCATCTTTTACATCCAAAAAAAATGATATGCATAGAAAAAGAGACTCTAGCGGTAGATTCATAGCTAGAGGCAGGAGTTTAATTCCTACAACACCACTTACTGCACCAAGACTAAGAAGAGATACACATCCATCTCAAACTCATATTCCTAGCCATAGACTTCCTGAAGTTCTAAGGTTAGAAATCCAATCAAGAGGATCTCCTACTTCATCTACTAAGGTAGTCCTAGAGGAAGAAAATCTTGGATCTCCAACAAAAGGAGTAGCCTTTTTCACCTCTACAGGGGAACATATTTTAGTTGAATAATTAAGAATTCCTAGTGGAGAGGGAGAAGTAGAACCCTTCTTCCACATACCATTGATAGAGGAACCAAAGGAAGAGAAATCAACCTTGCAGGTTGAATCTTATCTTAACTCTGAAGAAACTATAATGGCATGAAGAGAAGAAGAAGGAGAGGATGGAGAATTTTCACTATTTGGAGGAGGAAGAGGTAGAGGAAATAATGGAGGTATAGGAAATAAGGAAGTTGATAATTCTTTTCGATTCCCTATAGTTGATGAAGAAACAGATGCCACAATGAAAAATACCTCACCTTCTGTCCTCCCAAATTTTCATGGATTGTTGGAGAGGTAAATCCCCTCTGCGGACAGAGGCAATCCCCACTAGCCCAAAATGAGTCTAGCAACAATCAAACAATGCTATCACGCAAGTTCCTAATTGAAAATTAAAGGTGGATTATGAGAGCCTACTTGGATTCCAACGCTAGTGTTGTAGAAGAGTCGACACTCCCGTTCCTTTGCTCCGTCCGATCACGATCTCCATGAATGGACACCTGCACATGCAAAGAACGACACAAATACAAGCATAAAATCCAATAGATGCAGTTATATATCGGTCAGAAAAGATATAACTCAAACATCATCACAATGAACAACAAGAGTGGAACCATAATGATAGTCATCTATTATTGATAATCAACAAAGGAGAATACAACCATAGTTCTGACGTCGAATCCTCCTTTGGCTGGGTGATCAGCTACATATGTCTTGCAAATCTTGTCGGGATTGGGAACAAGCCTCTCTCTCTTTGATTATGAATGCAAAGAAGACTCTTACAACAATCTCTCAAACTTCTGAAAGTATAATTCTCCCTATGCTCGAACTAGCTTGTCAAAGGCAACAGAACAAGCTTTTATAGATGGAAGAGAAGGAGATAAGATCAATCACACCATCTATGGGATTGGGTTTATCCTCAAAAAGATATTATGGATAGAGATACGATGAATCTCGACATCCATGAGATTGGCATTATCCTTGAAAAGCCTCATGAGTCGAAAGGAAAAAAAAATTGGGCATGTGTTTGTTAAAAAGCTTTCCCAAACTTGGTTGGCGCGGGTAAGACTCTGAGACAGAGCGCCAACTGGCGCGCCCTCTTTGGAGAATTTCCCCCATTGGTGTGGGTGATACACTGTGGATCCGCACTAATGGAAAAAGGGGACTTTTTAAGGATATTCTGCAGGAGATGTCTTCAAGACATATGAAGTCCATACTTAGGGGAACATAATGCAAGTGTTTTCAAGTTATTTCACTTCTCACAGGTCCCGGAATGAGTCCTCCAAAATGCGGGAAAGGGGTAACAGGGACGGTGAAAAATGGTGACAAATTACTGTGTAACAGATGCCCCCTAAAGCATGAGGCCCGAGAGAGAGAGAGGTGAAATGCTTTACAAGAACACATGCAGCTGCCGTCGGGGAATCTGCATAGAGAGATAAACTGATAGCTCAAGTACATGATATATGTGGTATGGGCACAACCATCCATAACAGAGTACATAATAATCTAGATCCATGGTATGGGCGCAGCCATCTGGTGAGGATCGATGAATAGACTCAGGCATGGTCGCAGCCATCCAGTGAATGAGTCATGTAACAATAATCCACAAAATCGTAGCCTGGATTCCAACAGACAAAATCCAGGGTCTTGCGCTCCATCTCGACCCGAACAAAAGTACAAGTTCAAGCATGTGAATACATGAGTTGAAGTCGAACATGCATGAACATCGTCTGATTACAGTCAATAATGAAAACTGTTAACAGACGCGAGAGGTACCACCAATAATGACAATGGCCCTCAAGGTACTATAGGTACAATCTACGACGTGTGAATCAGTGAGCCGGTGTCGAACACCCATAGAATCATTCGATCTGAGGCCAATGATGAAAACCTCACGTCGAACACGAAGAACCTGCCATTGAGGCATGCAGGCTCCAAGGCACTGGAAGGAAGTCTCTAGATCAACTTCCTGGATAATGAGCTGAAGTCGACAGGAGGTGACCTTGATCGAAGGTGGGCCATAGTGTTTCCCACATCATCGACACGAGAAAGACGAAGAATGTTGTGGTAAATCAAAATTATGCGAGCTATCAGAGGGAGGTTGTTATTCTGCAGAGGTCAACTTCTCTTGAACATATCGGCGGCACGACAGTGGATTTGGCAGTATTTGACATCAATGGATCAAAGGTCATGGTGACAAGGCAATGAGCAGATGAGAGGTCAAACAGGATCACCCAAATCCACGGAGGCAAGTGAAAAACAATATGAGATGTCTCCACCCAGACACGAAAGCAGACAAGTGCCATGTTCAAGAGCGACATACTACCGACACGATAATAATTATGGTTCCATTTTCCCCCACCATTTATGGCGAGTACCCCAGTTATTTTTATTAACAAGCTTGACGGGGATAGCATATGCTTGTAACGTCATCTCGACGGACTCCAATGTCATCAAGTTTTAACGAGTCTGACAGAGGAAGAACTCGACGTCTTTTCATATTTAGAGAGTTTGAAAAGACAGTAGAAAAGAAAACTCCAAGGGTGTCCTTTTTCGTAAAGTTGTGTCTCTCGAGCCCGAAAAAATATAAAACAATGCTCGAAAGAACTGCCCGACCATTATGATCGAGGAGTACTTTTCATGAGTAGTGATTTCGACCTGAAAAAGTAAAAAAGTGATCGAAGCCACGTCGCTTCGTAACTGTTAACGAACCTGAAACGACAAGGGTCTGACGATCTTTTCATTTTTACACGGTCGGAAAAGAGTTTAAAGACGACCGCCTTTTATTTACGTTTAACGAGTTAAGAGGAATAACTCGACAATCTTTTCGTCTTTAAACGGTCGGAAAAGAGCTTAAAGCAAACCTTCATTTTTATTCTCTTTAATGAGTCAAAAAGGAAAAATACTTGGTTATCTTTTCATCTTTTACGAGTCAGAAAAGAGCTTAAAAGGAGACTTGTCCTGGAGGAACGAGTGGTATAAATGGTAGCAACTGGTTCCGGAAATGGTGGAATTGCTCAAAACATATAATGGTCAAGAGGCTGGCTAATAAAACCACTCATCGCTGTGGTTCCTCAGGAAAGGATAAAACCAAGTGAGAGCATATGATCAGCCAAAGAGATGGTATTAATGGAATGAAACAACCAAGGCTCATCTAACAGAATTTAGCGAAATAACGGCAATCACGAGATGTAAAATGGGTATGGGTTCATTTTTACACAAGCTTGAACCATGGAGAACTCTGCTTGGATTTGGTTTCATGTTTAAACAAGCTTGAAACGAAAAATTATGCTTGTTATAAGTTCGCATGCCCCCAGCATAATGACGCAAAATGAGGTACATGCCCCCCAAGCTTCATTGCATTCAACAAAGTGGATGGAATGAAGGTTCACTCTCAATCTTAATCAAAGACTCGATTTGGAAAGGAGGAGATGTTTCATTTTTTAATGAGGTTGACCTAGGAAAAGAACTATCCTCATAACCCTTATTTCATTTTTTAATGAGCTTGACACAAGATCAGGAACTATGCTCGACCAGAACTTCATTAGAATGAACAGGAAGTCGGGGATTCCAAGAGTGCCACTCTGGGTGGAAGGGTAACATCTTGGAAGTCAGGACCCAATGCCCCCAGGACACTATGCACGATGGCGGCATCACTGGATCCAGGCACGGGATAAGTGGCCACGTAGTTGATCTGTGGTGGGGCAGATGCAACTGGTGGATGAAAACCAGGAGGGGATGACAACTGCGCAGGAGGGACCCGTGGACGAACGAACGATAATTGATCGATAGTCACAATTCTTCCATCGTGTGGAAAGCAAACCACACGGAAAAGTGAAGAGACAAGGGCCCCCATGGCATAAACATAGTCACGGCCAAGGAGAAATCTAAAGCACCTTGGGTAACCGATACGTCTATATAGACGGTCTTGCCTCCCAAAGTAATAGGGAACTTTGGAAGGATCCCTAATGGTTGACTAGTTCCTCCGTCAAAAGCCGTCAGATTCGGCGCGACTGGCACAAGCTGTGGGGAACCCAAAGCTTGCCAAGTAGTGGTAGGCATAATACTGATAGATGCACCCTCATCCAAAATAGTGCCAGGTATTTCCCTATTATAGGCATGTACTGTGACCCAGAAAGGCACATGGGATGGAAGGCGGAAGGTGGTCAAACGACTCCAATCGAAGGAAACGACTGAACTACTTGGTGGGGGAATCGTATGATTGCCCCCCTGCTTTAAAGGGACCGAAGCAGGACTCTCGGGAGCAGTTGGGATAGGAGAGTCATTTCCGGACTCAGGAGAATCTGAGGAGACGAGAATAACATGGGAATTATGCTCTTCCGACACAAAGTGATCGACGGGAGGGGAACTCGAGTCGACACACTTTCCGACCAATGGTTGGTTTGGAACAGGCTTGGCATAGCCAGGTTCGGGAAGAGGGGCCTGGACAAGAGAAGAATGTGAATCAATCTCTTGGTCAGCAGGGGTACGATCTGCGGCTGCAGAGAGACATCGATAACCAACGGGAAGTTGGGGTGAGGGAGCTGTAAGACTTTCCAAGACAACAGAGGCTTTATCCATGAGCGAACAAAGGTGAAGGGGATGATTTCCTTCACAAAGTCTACAGGGGATTTGTATCTTCCCTTTTCCCTTACCATTTCCAGCTAATAGAGTAGCATCGTCGTGAGCTTCAGAGGACGATGAGGGGCGGGCCGGATCATGAGACCATACTTCTAAGACCCTGGGAATGCCAAGACAATCGCGCAGAAGATGGTCATCCTTCCATAATCTACAAGGAAATTTTACTTTCCGCAGAGGAGCAGAAGGTGGCCCGATGGGAGGTGTCCTCGAGGGACTAGCTGCAGTTTTAGCCTCTCCCTTAGGAGACTTCTTCTTCTTCATCTTCTTCTTCTTCTTCTTAGTCACCTGGTTACTCGAATCTAGACTTTCACCAGGCGAAGTAGAAGATGAGGACATAGAAGCAGGCGAAGAAGGGGAGAGGTCCACCTTAGAATCAACATGATGTTGTTCAGGTGGAGGGACTGATTGACCAGAAGTTGAGATGGCGGGGACCAAAGAGGTTGGGAACAACCAAACAGGCAACCCAACAGTTAAACCTGGGAGGGACAACGTTGCCATGTAAGGAGCACCAACATTCCCAAAAGGAGCAAAATGACCAGGGTTTCCGTCAGAGGGGATCCCTGGGTTGGTGAACCCCAGAAAAGTTGCCATCGAAAAAGAAGCCTACTCAAGCTAACGCAAACAAGATCTAACCGGGTAAATGTGAATCGTGGGCGAATAAATTTTAAGACAAAGGAACCAAACTTGACCTTTTCACTTTTTAAGAGTCGAGAAAAGGACAAAAATATGACTCTAGTCTCCTTCGAATTTTTAATGAGCCCGAAGTGACAAAATGCTCAAGTGAGCCTTTTATTTTAGGGAGTCTGAAAAGGATCAAAAGTGACTACTCTGGAGAAACTAGGCAAAGGGTTTACCAAACAAATCCGTAAAACTGCATATACACCTTGGGAATCATATGAAAACCAAGGACTTTCCGTACGGCGGTCAATCTTCCCGGATGCTGTGTTCAATGTGTTACGGCTTGTAAGGCGGCAAACACGGCTTCCTATGGATAAAGGATGATAACCTAGTGGGGTCTCCCCATATACTCGACGGTACGTGGGAGCAAAAATCTGTGCTAGAACAATATTGTGTCACAAAAGGAGGAATCACCCAACCTTAACGTGAAACAACAGTGACTAGGTTTAACGACACCGGAACACATCTCTAGCCTAGACCTCTAGATGTATGCGTTTAGTTCCAATGCGTTTTTAGATTCATTCAGTTCTTTTTACGGTTGATCTTTGATTAGGTTTCAGTTTCCAGGTCCTACCGTATGTAATCTCTCACAATTTCCTAAATGCAAGCTATATGCCAAAATATATCATTTCATTCGATGAACGCTAGCTACGAGAGAGTTGAGATCTTTCAATCAAACAAAATGATCATAAAACAATAAAAAATGACTCTAATGCAGCTAATGGCAATAAACGAAACTTTTTTTTTTTAAGTGACTAATCGCTAATAACAATGAAGAACTCTAATTTCCATTAACTAATGCAATGCAAAAGAGATTGTTTGTTTTCTTTTCGATGGAAAAATGCACTAAACAAATTTTGAGAGATAATAACAAAGAGTAAAAAGACAAATTTCACTCAATGAAAATAGAATCAAGTCTGAAACACCAAGACAATCTTTCAAACCAAGAAAAATCACAAAAACCTCAATGAGCTATGTGATCTAAGCCCAAACGAAGCCAAGCGAAATCCAAATGAAAAAGAGGTAAATTGCTCAAAGAACACAATAAAAAGTTTTGACAACCACTAGACAAGTGCAAAAAGTAGCCAAGAAGTTGACTGGACAATCAAAGAACCAAAAACTCCCACGGAAGGCTCGATGTACAAAGCCACTAGATGCTCTAGGGCTGGAATATGAAATCGATGGAAAGAGGCAAACACCCGAAGGATGAAGGTCAAAAACCAGTCAAACAAAGCTCTGACACACTCCAGTAGTTGAAAAAGATGTGACAAGACAGAAATCCAAGCTCAGAAGGCTTCCAAACAAGAAAACTGGAAAAGTTCACAGGCCTGGCACGACTGTCAGGCTGTAACTCGCGCTTTTAAGGGATTAGCGCGAGTTTCTTTTGTGCAACATGCGCCCACTGGCGCAACTGTCAGGGAAAAAATCGCGCTAATCAAGTTTGCTAGCTTAAAAATAAAAACAAGCAGTGTACGGCTTGATCAACAGTATCCAAACAGACCAAGCAGCAAGAGACAACTTAAAAATTCAACCCAGAAAGCTTATCTAAGCAAGAAAAACAAGAGAAAACCAAAGTGCAAGACAAACTCCAAGCTGTTCGGTTCGTAAACCAAACCGGAGATTGACTGAAGTGGTGTTGATCTACTTCGCTAATGCAGAGCAATAGCGTTTCGAAGGCTACCTAGCCGTACTTCAGGCTCCGTCCCAAAGTTTATGAATCTGTTATCACTGTAAAACTTCCTTAAAAAGTTTGGACAACTTACATGGTTTCTCAATTCTTGTATCAGTCATGGTCAAGTCATGGTCAAGTCATTTTTATGTTTTAAAGTCTAAGTCATAGGGTTAGAGTCTCATGTCCATCTTCAAATAAAGTTTGATAGCCTCATTCCATGTCCTAGAAGCCTCACCATGTGTTTAGAAGACATATCTCACATAATTTCTGAGAAATTTTGAAACTAGCTACAAAACCACGTTTTCGTAGCGCAGACAGTGTAAAAATCATGTTTTGCGCTACGCTGCGAAACCCTTGTAGCAGCCTGTTTCAGCAGAAAAAACTGTTTTACTAGGTAACTTCCAGAAGCTTTCCAGAGCAGCTGAGAACTCAATTTTGCAAACTGAAAGAGGCTTTTCTTCCTAACATGTTGAGTTACAAAAACCTCTTTCAGTTTCTTCAATTCCATTCTAAGGTGGGAGAAATGTGTGGTTAAACTTGCGCTACGAAACTGTTGTAGCTGCCTATTTTGCTGTAGCTGCCTATTTTGATGTAGTTGACCAATTTTGAGGGACAAAAGGGAAACCTTTTTTGAAAGGGAGTTTCTGAAGAATGATCATTTTCACAATGCAAGCATCCAGCAAGGGAAAAACGTGCAAAGGAAAAGCATATATGAACCATAAGCCATTTGTTATAAAAGTGATCACAGCTACTATTGTTCATCATACTTCAGGCAGCGTTGAAGAGGTTTTATTTTCACAGGGGTGCATGAACAAGGTCTACAGCACATGAAGAACATGGCACTTCAGTACATTTTTGTGTAATCAAAGAATATCCTTGTGGAGACCAAAAGCAAAAAAGGAGAGACATTTTTGAACTCCAAACTTTATCAGTCAACTTATCAGTCAAACTGTCTTCTTGTTTTTACCAGTCAACGTCTAGAAGAGTTTCTGAGCAGTTGAAAACTTATCTCTGAAAAGTGAAAGAGGTTTTAATTCCTAAGATACTAAAGTGAAAAAACCTCTTCCACTTTCTTCAAATTGATTATGAGCTCGGAGAAAAGGGTGACCAAAATTGTGTTACGAAACTGCTGTAGGTGCAGTTTTTCATCTCCTGTTTGACAACTGTTTTTCAAAGACTTATTCTGGGCAGCTGGAGTAGTGTTTCAAAAAAAAAAAGAGGTTTTTGTTCAGCATGGATTTTTTCACAAAAATATCCTTCAGTTTTTCCAAATACATTTTGTACGAGAAGTTATGACCTCTGTCCCAAGACCTATTTTTCAGCCAGAAGAGAGCAAGGGACAGTTTCCTGTTTGACACGTGTTGGTCAAGGACAGATTCTAAACAGATGGAGGAATGTTTTAAAAAACCAGGAGAGGTTTTTGTTCTAGAAAACATGGGCTACAGAAACCTCCTTCAGTTTCGTAAAATGTGTCATGGATGAAGAGATAAAGGCTTTGTCCCACGTGCCCTTTTCAGGGATCCTAAACCTATAAACAAGGAAACATGTTCCCTAATTTCTAGGGTTTGTCATCAACAGTTGGGTGACCACGTGGGAGGCTTCATCAAATTCGACTTCATGGAGTGTTAGGTGTCAAAGAATGCTTCAAATGTCTAGATAAGGTTGTTTTAGTCATAATAAGGAGTTACACTCCTAGTTGTATTAGGTCTCTAGGACTACTAGTTAGGTGTCAAATACATTTAATGGTTTGTTTTATGGTTAGAATAGGTGTCACTGATGGAAAATTCGAATTCTCTTGAGGAGGGATGATGGAATCCTAATTGTAAATTCTTTATATAGAGCAAGAGGTCGAATTAGCAAAGGGTTGGAGACTTTTTGGCTCAGCTGCTGCTCTGTGTGCAGACTGTGTATATTTTTAACCTAATGCAGATTTATACTTAGACAACTCAAGATTCATGAAGAGTTCTTGTATGTTCTTGTTATGATGGCATCTTCCAATACTTACATTGCAGTGGTGTTTACTTATGATACTCAGAATTCATCACTGATGCTCTGACTTCCTTCATAGATAAACTTACTATGTTTCATTGTTTTGTATTGTCATTTCTACACTTGAACTCTATAATGCCTTGACTTCCATGCTAGGTAGAATGGTTTGGCTTCACTACTCAGGATTCATGAAGGATTTCTTATATTCAGAATGTGTGTTGTCCTTTCCTTAGTTTTGTTTACAGTTGCATAGGTGTACAATCACTCAGAATTCACTGATTGTGCTCTGACTTCCTGTGTGAACTTATGAGCTGTTGTTCCATATATGTGTTGTGTTCTGAATATTCAAATGTTGAATGCCTTGACTTCATGTTAAGCTGATCTTGTTGTCGTACTGAAACATACTTTGACTCCATAGCCCAATGGTAGCCAGCCCTCATCTTTCAACCTATAAACATATACAATTACAAACCATAGAGTTAGCCATCTATTCATATCTTTAATCTAAATCATTAACCCTTTGAGAGAGCCCTCTCAGGCTGAGGAGGCTAAGCCTCAGCCTAAAGTAGGTTGAAATAGTTACTTGAAGTCTTCCTGGTCTGCAGCCTTCCAGGGCCTGATTTTGAGATAACAGAATCAAACAACAAATAGCTTCCCCAGTGGAGTCACCAAATTGTTGGAGAGGTAAATCCCCTCTGCGGACACAGGCGATCCCCACTAGTCCAAAATGGGTCTAGCAACAATCAAACAATGCTATCACGCAAGTTCCTAATTGCAAATTAAAGGTGGATTATGAGAGCCTACTTGGATTCCAACGCTAGTGTTGTAGAAGAGTCAACACTCTCGTTCCTTTACTCCGGCCAATCACGATCCTCACGATCTCCATGAATGGACACCTGCACATGCAAAGAACGACACAAATACAAGCATAAAATCCAATAGATGCAATTATATATCGGTCAGAAAAGATATAACTCAAACATCATCACAATGAACAACAAGAGTGGAACCATAATGATAGTCATCTATTATTGATAATCAACAAAGGAGAATACAACCATAGTTCTGACGTCGAATCCTCCTTTGGCTGGGTGATCAGCTACATATGTCTTGCAAAGCTTGTCGGGATTGGGAACAAGCCTCTCTCTCTTTGATTATGAATGCAAAGAAGACTCTTACAGAAATCTCTCAAACTTTTGAAAGTATAATTCTCCCTATGCTCGAACTAGCTTGTCAAAGGCAACAGAACAAGCTTTTATAGATGGAAGAGAAGGAGATAAGATCAATCACACCATCTATGGGATTGGTTTTATCCTCAAAAAGCTATTATGGATAGAGATACGATGAATCTCGACATCCATGAGATTGGCACTATCCTTGAAAAGCCTCATGAGTCGAAAGGAAAAAAAATTTGGGTGTGCGTTTGTTAAAAAGCTTTCCCAAACTTGGTTGGCGCGAGTAAGACTCTGAGATAGGGCGCCAATTGGTGCGCCCTCTTTGGAGAATTTCCCCCATTGGCGCAGGTGATACATTGTGGATCCGCGCTAATGGAAAAAGGGGACTTTTTAAGGATATTCTACAGGAGATGTCTTCAAGGCATATGAAGTCCATACTTAGGGGAACATAATGCAAGTGTTTTCAAGTTATGTCACTTCTCACAGGTCCCGAAATGAGTCCTCCAAAGTGCGGGAAAGGGGTAACAGGGACGGTGACAAATAGTGACAAATTACTGTGTAACATGGATTAAAAAGTGAAGATCTTGAAACCTTTTTATTTGAATTTGAAGTCTTGTGCAGAACTTATGATTATTTACAAGACTCTCAAAAACTCAAATTTTTTCCTTCAACATTGAAAGGAGATGCTTTAAAATGGTTCATGGGATTGGTCACTCAGCCTATTAGAACATGGAATGACATGAAGAAAGTGTTTTTGGACAGGTATTTGGATTATTGCATGCCTATCAATCACAAAGATTTGAAATGATGCAAAGAGAGGATGAAAATTTGGAGGATTTAATTGAAAGATTCAACTATAATTTAAAAAGAGCAAAAATGGATAACTTAGATCAAGATACTTTAAAAGCTCTTTTATTAAAATCCATTAGAGATGAGTGGATAGACATCCTTAACAAGATGGGGAAGGGAGATATCTCTCAACTCCCATTAAGTGACATTGGAGAATTATGTGTTCATCTCTTAAGAGGAAAATCTAAAACTGGGAAAGGTCCAAGAGATCCTTCTCTTGTTAGAGTGAATAAATCTGTAACTGGATCAGTGAGTAGGGCATAAATTGGAAACATGCTTGATGAATTTAAAATAGATATTCTAGGGTGCCTTAGTGAACAGATAGACACCCTTAAGTTACAAAACAAGCAGAAAGATGAGACTCATGCTTTATCTTTTTTTGTCCTAAATGAAAAAAGAAGCATGTTTTAAGAGAATTCCCTTTGGATGCAAAAATCATAGAGACTTGTGTGATTTTTTTCAGAAAACCATGAGACCAAGAGTTGTCCTTCAATTCCTAGTCTTAAGGTTGTTTTTCAAGAGGAAACAATTTCAAATCCAACAGAATCTCTTTGCTTTGTCTCTAGACGACCTTAGCAGGGGGAACAAAACCAGGGTTTTAACAACCAAATGTATGTTCAGCGCCCACCAAATTTGAATTCTTGGCAACAACCTTGGCCTCAATCTTAATCTCAATCTCAACCTTGGGCTCAAGGAATGAAAATCCCTATGGAAGATTCTCTCAATACTATCAATATCCTCCATCATATCCAAAATATCCACCCCAACAAGTTCCTCAACAAAATCAACAACCCCAACTTCAAAACCAAAACCCTCAACTTTCACTGCCATTCCCACAAAGACCAAATCAGTTACTTGCCCAACCATTACAAAACCCCAACAATAAAAATCCTCATAATACCTATGTGGTGGAAGGACAACAATTTCCAACTTATATGATCAGTCCTTTAGATCTCAATGATGTCCAACTGAGATCTGGTAGGATATTAGAAAAGAAAAAGCCTTCTGTAGTTATCCAAGAACAAGACAATTCTGAGGAAGATTCTCTAGAGCCAAATAAAAGTTTTGAAGGAACATCTCTTCAAAACCAGAATATTGAAAATGAAAAACAGAAATAACCAATAAACTCAACTCCTAATGTAGAGCAACCACCAGTATCCACTTCTGCACCTCCTTTTCCTAAAAGATCACAAGTTGATAGAGGGGTAGAAAAACATATTATGTTGCCTGATTATGGATTTGAAAAATCAACTTAAGGAATCTAAGATGCGCAAGGGAGTGACTATACAATAATTCTTCATGAGAGTCATTGAAATTAGGGATCAACTCCAGAATACTCAAGAAAATGTACCTGGAAAGGAATTAGTGATGACTCCTCTTAGTGGTATTCCTTCATCATGGGACATGTTCATTACTTCTATCAACAATAGATAAAGGATCCCTACTTTTAATGAGCTACTTTCTCTATGCAATAAAGAGGAAATATTGATGATATCTAGGGGGAGAATTCAAAGGCCAAATGATGAAGAGCCTACTACCTTCATTGCTCAAGGGGAGAAGAAGAACATGAAGAAAGGAAAGGGAAATCCATCTAATGCAAGAAGAGCTCCTCAAGCCAATAGAGACTCCAAGGATTCAAGAAGATGAGATAGAGATGTTGAATGCTACAATTTTCATCGAAATGATTACTATGCTCATGACTTCCTCGAGAAGAGAGATGCTCCAAGAAGAAACACTTCAAGGTCCTACAAAAATAACAATGGCTACAATAACAATAGGTCATATGATAGAAGAGATGGAGGAAGGAATGATAGAAGAGGAAGAGACTCTCCCGATGGTCATGAAGAAAGATATTTTACAAAAAATGTTTCAAGAAATTCCAAGTAATGATACTAATCAATATGAATATATCCTTGTTTTTGCTCTTTCTAGTTCCTCTCCTCTGGATGCTCAAGATAGCTAGTTGGTTGATAGTGGGGCCTCTCATCATTTCTCTGGGTATAAGGAAATTTTCTCTAATTTGGTAGAGAGGGATTCAAGTTTGAATATTATTCTTGGAGATAACTCCACTCATCCTATCAAAGGCTTTGGGTCTGGAAAATTTCACTTGGACTACGGGGAATTTGTTTTTCTTCATGATGTGATGTATGTGCCAGGATTGAAGAAGAATTTGGTATCCATATCTGCTTTGGAAGAAAAAGGAATGAGGGTTGCATTCATCAAAGGAAAAATACTTACTTGGCTTGTTGGATCCCCTATGAGAGATTATTTCACATTGGGATCTAGATTTGAAGGACTCTATAGAGTCACTGGTAGACCTCTTCTAGCAATGGTGCATGATACAAATCATCAAAGTGAGTTGTGGAAATGAAGGTTGGCCCATCTGCACTATGAAACTCTTCCAAAATTGAAGAAGTTGGTTTCTAGGATTATCGATGTTCAAGCTCAACATGATGGAGTATGTCCAGGGTGTGTTAGTGGAAAGAAGGCACGAGGATCATTCTCCTCTTTCTAGAACAAGAGAAAAGACATCCTCCATCTAATTCATTTTGATATATGTGGTTTGATGCCTGTACACTCACTTGGTGGCCATCTCTATTACATTACATTCATCGACGATATCTCAAGAAAGAAATGGATATATTATTTGAAGTATAAGGATGAGGCCTTCAAAATGTTCAAGGAGTTCAATTCTTTGGTCGAAAATCAAACATTGAAGAAAATTAAGATCTTCAAGTCCGAAAACAGTGGGGAATACATCTCAAATTAATTCATTGACTTTTATAGGAAGGAAGGTATCAAGAAGGATACTATTGTGTCCCAGAATCCCAAACAAAATGAAGTGGCTGAGAGACAAAATTAGTCTATCGTAGAATTTTTTTTAGCCATGCTCCAACATCAAAAGTCGTCGAAGTTCCTTTGGGGAGAAGTAACAAATACAATTATATATGTTCAAAATAGGGTGCCTCATCAAGCATTGGACAACAAGACCCTTGAAAAATTATTCACAAGTGCCAAGCCTAACATTGGTCACCTCTGTATATTTGGTTGCCTCATATATTTCCATGTGTCGAAGGACAAAAGAAACAAGCTTGAAGCCACTCGTAGAAAAGTACATTTTTTGGATATTGTGAAGATTCTAAAGAATTTAGAATATATATTTTTGGTCAAAGAAAGGTTGAAATTAGTAGGGATGTAACGTTTGATGAAGATGTCACCCTTGTAAAAGCAAGGGGCCTTCCTCTACCTTCTCTTGAGAAGAAGAGTGATGATATGGACATTCTAGAAGGTCCTTCTATGTTTGAATATGAGAAAGACATTGTTGATGATCCCATGGAGCCTATGGACCCCTTGGATCCTCCTCCATGTGATCCACCTTCTAGGACGATGCCACTATGGCTTCATGACATGCTTCAATATGGTGAGAAATATGTTGCTGCCCTTGGAACATTTAGAGAGAGCAAGAAGCCATGCAGGTACCATGGATATGTTGTAGCAATGAGAAATATGATTAAAGTTGAGCCTCCCACCTTTGAAGAAGCCATGAAAGAACAAGTCTGGAAGGATTCTATGGCTGAAGAATACGAGTCAATTATGAAGAATGACGTATGGGATGTTGTGTTGAGACCGAAAGGGAAATTTGTGGTGACTTCAAAATGGCTCTACAAAATAAAGTATGGGGCTGATGGAAGCATTGAAAAATACAATGAAAGGTTCATAACCTAAGGGTTATCCCAAAAGGAGGGAGAATATTACGATGATATATTTTCTCCATTTGCTCGCTACACCACCCTTCGATCCATTGTTGCACTTGTAGCTAGTCAGGGTTTGACTCTCCACCATATGGATGTGAAGACTACTTTCTTGCATGGTTTGCTCCAAGAAGAAGTAAATGTTGAAAAACCTCTAGGATTTTCAGTTCATGATAGGAAGACCCATGTGTGCAAATTGAAGAAAGCTCTTAATGGATTGAAGCAATCTCCCCATGCCTGGTATGCCCGCATTGACAATTACTTGATGAAATTAGGATTCACAAGGAGCAATGTCGATCCAAACTTGTACTTCAAAGTGGTCCAAGGTATGCCTCTCATTTTGGTATTATATGTTGATGACTTGTTCTTGATAGGTGCAAACCCTCTAATTCTTGAATGTAAGAGGGAGTTGGCTATTGAATTCAAGATGAAAGACCTTGGTTTGATGCACTATTGCTTGGGACTAGAAGAATGGCAAAGATTGGGTGAAATTTTCCTTTCACAAGGCAAATATGTTGTGAAATTTTTAGAGAGATTTGGAATGGTTTATGCAAGTCCTTGCCTACACCTATGGAGATGAATTTCAAGAAGCGATGTAAAGAGATTGTCGGGCCAAACCTAGTACCCTTTTGAGTATCAACAACTCGTTGGTGCTATGATGTTTCTTATGAACACTCACCCTGACATATGTTTTGTTGTTAACACTTTGAGCTACTTTATGACCAAGCCTCACCATGTACATTGGGTCACTTCGAAACATGTATTGAGATATCTAAACGAGACTATTAACCTTGGACTGAGATATGCCGCTAGAGATGTTAGACTACATGGATATACACATGCAAATTTGTTGGCAGTGTTGTTAACAGGAAGAGTACTTTCAGATGTTGTTTTAGTCTGGGATCCACAATGATATTATGGATGAGAAGGAAGCAGAAGTATGTAGCCCTTAGCGCTGTTAAGGCCAGATATATTATATCTACCCTGAGGAGTTGTGAAGCAATTTGGTTGAGGAATCTCTTTGGAGAGCTATTTGAGCAAGTCCTGGACACAACAACCATCTATTGCGACAACAAGAGTGGGATTTGTTTGTCATAGAATCTTGTGTTCCACAACAAGTCCAAGCATATAGAGATAAAATATCATTACATACGAGACATGGTGTAGAGAGGAGCGGTGAGACTCCTCCACATTTCGATAGATGAGCAGATAGTCAATATCTTCACCAAATCTTTATCGAAAGTGAAGTTCTTGGTCTTCAGAGAGAAACTTGGACTAGTTGAGATGACCCTTTTAGATAAGGGTACAGGCTAATCAAGAACATTGAGCAATGCTCTTCCCCCTTAGTTGAGCTCCTTGGGTGAGGAATGGAGATGATGGGCTCCTGGAGTTGAGAGACCTCTGACTGATAGGGTGTAGAGACCTGGGATCTCCCCTAGTCATAATATGCCCCAATTAGCGTCTTTCCCACTCTATGGGATAACATGTCCATCTAGAAAATGGGATGAGGGACTTGGGATAGAGTGTGATCCCTACCGCTTGCAATAGGTGGATCTTTCCTAAGTTGGTGGATGCAAGTGTTCTACCATCTGACTCTTTAGGGTTAAGATGAATGATCAGGGACAATAGGGTAGAGTGTGATCCTTACCTTCAGTAAGTTGATCTCACTTATTGTCGAGGAATTTGGGATAGAGTGTGATCCCTACGAATTGGGGTAGGTTGATCTCACCTATTGTCTTTAGTCCCTGGTGGTAGCTATGGCTCCCTAGTGATGATTGATGATGATTCTGAGTGGTAGTAGAGTCTCCCCAATGGTGATAGAGTCAAGGTGGTAGTTGGAGCTCCCTTGAAGCATTTCTTCTTCTTTAGATTCAAGAGTTTTCAACATGAGATGAGCAGAGACAAGCATAAATGAGCAAGGATGTACATGACATGATGACGAGATACATATGACAATCACATGGTTCAGTTGGAATTTCTACCTAGCTGAGAGGGAGTGTTAATTTGGTAGCTCAATGAAACATTCCAACCATTACATTGAATTCCTCTTTCTGAGAGGACCGAAATTGACTTTTGAAGCACTCAATTCAGATAAGAGAAAGTGGATTTTTGAAGTCAAGCTCACAATTTCAAAATTTTCAAGGTCAACCTTGGGTCTAATGGCACCTCTCAAGGACAACATGGCACCCCTCAGATTGCATATAAACACAAGTTGAGTCCTCATTTTGCACATAATCAACACAAATCATTTGTTCTCTCTCCTTCATTGATTGGTTCGTAGAGGTCTAAGGAAACCTATTCTTCTTCACACGTGTGAGGATTTGGAGGCATCTTTGACTTTCTGCATTGGCTTTTTGCATCTGGATAGTTTGACCAAGTTTTACTTCATGTTTTGACTTGCTTTTACCTAGAAAAAATCGATCTTTTGAGCTTGAGTCGATTGGCACAAAATTTGAGGAAATATAGGCAGTTTGACCAAGGCGTTGACTTTTGATTTCCATAGAAAATTGAATATTTTCTCGCGGGAATTTCTCTCCTTTGACTAGACTTTTGAGGACTATTTTGCTTTGACTTTGACCAACTATTGAAGCCAAGTTTGACTATTGTTGACCGAGCTCATGGGAGGATTGTTTTGGTCATTGACCATTGAATTTTGTGGACTAGTTAGGGCACACCTTTTTGCTATTGACTACTGTTGACTTAGATAGATTTGCAGTTGCTCAAGAGTTTAATTTTGATGACTCTCTCTCTCTTTTTGAGAATATTTCTTTGGTGGAAATCACATTATAATAATTTTGTTGATGTTTCGAACCAACAAGTGTGGTTCATCGTGTCTCTCTCTCAATGTCTCTAATTTGACAAGATGCTTAGCATTTGGACTTGACTGGATATTGGATATTGATTTTGGATATTGGCTAGTCAAAACTTGACTTTGACTCTTAGATAATGTACTCTCTGCTGAACATTTGAAGACAACCTAATAGAAGAAGATTCGCAAAGGGTTTTCCTCCTTGTGGGGTTTTTCCCTGGTCATTGACCAAATATTATGTCTCTCGTCTCTTAGATGTCCTTCATTGTGCATTTGCATAATTGTTCTATCTACTATTATTGTACTGTCATTAGCTAATTGAAGAAGTGAATTTGTAATTGCGATGTTATTGGAAATTGTTGAAGTAATAGTTGCAACATAGAAAAATTCTTAACGAAACAAAATTAACACTTGGGTGGGTAATAGGGTCCACCATCCCTTCATGAACATTGTCATAAGTCAAACATTCCCAAGTAAGTTTTGTGCCTCCGGGATCAACATCCTTTTAATGCCACACATTGCTCCTCCAACATGGGGCATCCTCCAAGCAATCAACCTCCTCCATGTGGCCAACATGTAGAATGTCACCAAACTATCTAAAGAACTCCAACACCCCAAGGAAAAATGTCACGCAATCACCTGAATTGAGGTCAAGCAACCATTATGTGTGTCATCTCTAATGTGAAAATCCATCATAGATCATCCAAGTGCTAATCATACATGATGTACCCTAAATCTCATGGAGATGGAATAATCACTTTTAGAGATAACCCCAAAAGCTAACATAAAGAAACTTTAAAGTTGAAAACATTTGAGGACTTTTACAAGACTTTCATCTAAGGCTTTGAATTTATAACAACCCCCTCGACATCCTTCTAAAAGTCATCATTAAACTCAATTGTAGAAACCTAAATGATTTTTATGGTTTTAAAATATTCTAAATCAATCCAATCGAGACCTACAACAATCCTCTTCAAGTTCAAGTTTTGACAAACTAAGCATTACAGCGCAATAAAGCTTATTAGAAATCTAGCAATTATAGGACAAACAAGATCATTGTTGTTCATGAAACTACCCATCATGTTAAGGGCTATGGTCAACTTGTAAATGTATTTGAAATGGCATTTTCCTTTTCCACCTTTGATCTAGGTGGCTCTAGGAAGACTCACAAACCTAAGAGGGCTTAGGAAAGGCTGAAAAATAAAAGTGTTCACAAGTTTATGTAACCACGACCAAGGCGTAGATCTCGATGAGAGATTTCCGACGATACAAATGACGTTCAATCCGAGTCTGTATAAGAAACTTGTTACAATTTGAAGTTTGATAAGACAAGCAAAAAGAGGGGCCTACAGTGTGCCACATGGCATCCCAGTCAATAAGTGGGGCCCATGAGGTACATGACAGCCCATCAACCATTAACACATGGCATTCCATCATTGGCTCCTTACCCCTACAAAAAAGACAAAAAAATAAATATAATAAATCTCAAATAAAATAAAATTAATTAAAAATAATAATAAAATAACCTAAAACAAATAAAATAATAACAAAAGTGGTTATTATATTAAATAATATGGTTAATAACCATCTAAAATCATATGGCTATCATAAATTCTAAACCATACAAATTAGAATTTCCACTGTGGTTATTTTATATGGTTATCATAAAATCCAAACCATACAAATTCGAATTTCAACGGTGGTTATAACCATAATGGACAACAAATATTAAAAAGGGCATATAAAAGTTTGGATGGGTTTATATGTGAGTTTGATCATTGAAACCTTAAAGACCAACAAATGACATGAAGAGAGTCGTTGAGGTTAAATGGTAAATGGTTTATAACTATAACCATATATATGGATATAGTGTGAATTGCCAACCACTTCTAATTATACGCCATTATAAAAAGCAAACCGTAGACAAAACGTCGACGCCATTCAAAATCGACCTCCGCGAAGTGGGGAGCCTACATGATTTGACCCCAAGAGGGCCTCGAAACAATTAGGGCAAATCATTAATGGACCAACCCATCTTTGAAACCTCCACCCATGTATTTATAAAAAAACCCAAACTTCTCATTCAACATGAGGAAGAGAAAGAATGAACGGAGGCGCAGCCACACGACGGCACTAGGAGTGGGTAGGATTTTCGAGACAAAGAATATTCAGGGGAATATTTCACAAAATATTTTATGCAAAATCAGTGAAGAATTTAAAAGATTTTCCAGAGGGAAAAATTTCACAGTGTTAGATTCATGCAAAGTTTATACTCAAACGACCCAGAATTTCACTAGGAGTCTCATGGCATGATCGATTTTCTGATCTGAGCAATAGATCTTCAGTCAACTTCTAAAGGGGAATCTTTAAATTCCATTGGAGCCAAAATTTTCACGGTGACAAAATCATGCCAACTTTATACTCAAACGAACCAAAATTTTGCCAAAAGTCTGATGGCGCGATCAGTGTTTTGATCTGAGTAGTGGATCTTTAGTGAACTTGCCAAAAGGAATCTTTGTGGAATCATGAGGAATCTAAAAGATTTCCTAAGAGCCAAATTTTAACAGTTTCAGAACTAGGTTGACTTTATATTCAAATTACTCAGTTTTTTGCAAGATGTGCAATGATGAAGACAAAATTTTCATATGAGCAGCAGAATTCTAGTCAACCGGTGAGAATGAATCTTTGTGCAATCTTTGAAATTCCCGAAGGTCCAAATTTTGACGGTGTCAAAAAGGGGTTGAGTTTATAGACATTTGACATGATTTTGCGCCACGAATTCAATGATGAAGTCCATTTTTTCAGTAGATCTATGCATTTTCAGGTCATCCCCAGAAGTGGAGGTATATGATACAATGATGCCATGTCTTTGTTTTGATTTGTTGAAATTATGATTTTGATGTTGAGATCCTTGTTTACCAATTTTTTGGAGGAACTTGTATACCACTTTATGTGAGAATTTGATGTCTTGTCATGCTAAAAGAGTGCCCATATGAGTGAGAGTTCCTATAAGAGAATGTCTCGTGGAGAGAAATGTTACTTTAGTTGAGGGAGTTTATCCTTGTAATGACAAATTACACCATGTACTCACCATCATATTGCAACAATTAATGAAGCAACCTCCCCACTCTTGACGCCAGACTCGGAGATGTAACCCACACTGGGTGAATTTCGTTATCAACTTGTGTGTGTTCTTTGATTTGATGGTTGTCATTATGTTTCCTCTTCTTTAAAATATGCACGTGTATTTTCATACTCTTTTACATGCAATTTTGTTAACATCACAAAAGTAAAAGATCTTGGTTAATTCCGATAAATGAAAGAATTCGGATCAAGTTTGGTATCATATGAGTCTTCTTGTTGATGTGAATTGCGAGTATGAATAATAACCAAAGATTGAATGTGCAACAAGAAAAGAAAATGGAGGATGATAGGGATCTCTACGAGGCCTTTTACAGGATGACCAACATGTTAAATATAATGTATGAAAATTATGAGGAGAAAATGACAAGAGAGGAACATGAGAAAGAAAGGGCAAAGGACGATGCTCCATCTACCTCCTTGAGTGAAAATTCTCCTTCTTGATCATCTTCTCATCATTCAAATGAGGAAATTAATCAGAGCCATCAAGCAGAAAATGTCGAATTGAGGAGACTTCTACAAGAATAAAAAGAAAAGAAAAGATTACAACTTCAGTTACGAGCCATGGAAGAGGCCTTGGAAAAGTTGAAGCACAACGAAGGCTTAGCGAAGCCATCATCCCCTGCTTCAAAATCAACGGATGAGGTAAACAATGTTGATCGTTCTTCAGTTTCATTTTCACATGATGTTATTTCTGTTGGAAGCCTTGAGGTACCCATTTCAGGAACCGACCTGAGACTCCTTACCAAGATGGGATACACTAAAGGAGAGTGCTCGAAGGTAGCAGAAACTTCCAAGGCATTGTCGAAACCATAGAGGAAAGAAGATGATGGGAACACATCACAATCCTCCTATGACAATGCGCATTGCACGGGAAGAGTTAAGGCAAGCTCTCATTGCCAGGATTGCACCAGAGACAACTAAGAGCTATAAAAAGTCTCAGTATTCTAAAGTTCATTTTGATTACAAGCATATTGTTAATGATGAGCATAAATAATGGCGTAAAAAACCATGTAGTTTTTGTGGCTTGCATAACCATGTGATTGCCGAATGTTGGAAGAGAATGACAATAAGAAAGATGACAAGACATGAAAGACCTTCTCCACATCAGGGAAGGAAGAAAGTTAAGAAGGTTTGGAGGAGAAAGATTCATTGTAGTCACTGCAACAAAGATGAACATCAAAGAGCCACATGTTGGAGGCTCCATCCAAAGCAGCGTGTCAAGGACAAAGCACCCGTGAAAGAACCAAATGGTGAAAACGTTCAACAATCAAATCCGCCACAAGGAGATGACCCATTCACTTTGATGAGTGAGAGATGGTTTTACTAAATATAGTAACTTTTCATGACCACATTTTGTAAATCATGTGTTGCAATATAATTGTAAGAGTGATTATGTGTTTTCCATCGCTTATTAACGCAATGATGATGTTTTTGATCTTTTGTTGATAACTGGGATATTGGTTTCTATTATGATGTACACTTGACCAAAAGAGTGTGTATTATAAACTCTTGGCAAGTATGGAAATGCTTGGGTCATGATTGTTCATGTAATTGAACATGTAGTTTGCAAATATTGTACTACATATTTGTAGAGGATGCAAGTGTTGGTTCATCACTTATGGCTATGAAAGAGAAAGGTGAAGGAGAAGGAAGTGTGGCATGTTAGGGAACTTGTTATGCAAAGAAGGGAACACAACATATTGCATATTATGTTCATGTTTTTAGAGGACCAAAAACTCCTCAATGGAGAGGAATGATCTGGGTGGCTCCAAGGAGAATTAGAAACCAAAGATGGCTTAGGAAAGGCTCAAAAATAAAAGTGTTCACAAGTTTATAAAGCCAGGACCAAGTCATAGATCTCGGCGAGAGATTTCCAACGACGCTTCAATCCAAATCTGTATGATAAACTTATTGCAGTTTGAAGTTTGACGAGACAAGAAAAAAGATGGGCCCATAATGTGTCACATGGTATCCTAGTCAGCAAGTGGGACCCACAAGGTATATGGTAGCCCATAAGCCATTGACACATGGCACTCCATCATTGGCTCCTTGTACCTGCAGAAAAGACAGAAAAACAATAACATTAAATCTCAAATAAAACAAAAAATTTTAAAAATAGTAATATATAACCAAAAACAAATAAAATAATAACAAAAGTGGTTATTATTTTTTATTATATTAAATAATATGGCTAATAACCATATAAAATCATGTGGTTATCATAAAATCTGTTAATTTTGGATATGTTCTAGGCTTAGAGACAATTTACTTCAATTTGCCATATTAGCTCAATGTCAATTCCATATTAGCAATCACATTTAGCATGATAGTAAAATGCAGATAAAACATAAACATAAATTGCAGAAAACAAGCCAAGACAAAAGGACACAAGATGTGGCACCAGTCAGGGACAAAACCCAATGTGGGGAAACCCTTGATCAATTCTTCTTATATTCTTCAATAGTTCAGCACATAGAGAGATAATATATATACATCAAAGGTCAACACTTTGATTTAACAAGATAAGAGCAGAGACCTTCACCATGAAGATGATATAATGAGGTTGCAGATGTGATGACAAGCACTACAGATCTGAACCTAGGTGAAGGCATATTACTTCAACTGATTCTCCAAAGTGATTCCATCACCATGCTACATCTCATCACGCTGCATCCATCATGTTGCATCCATCATAATGCTACATCCATTATGCTGCATCCCATCATGTTGCATCTCATCATGATGCATCCATGATGATGGATACATCCATGATGTTGCGTCCATCATCATGTTGCATCCCATCAAGTTGCATCCATCCACTAATGACAAGTTTCTCCTACAATTCCGATTAGGGCATAATATGCAGCCCTAAACTCCCTTGCTATGTGATATGTAGCTGAACTGATGAGGGCACTGATCTCAATGGATCAAATCTAAATAAACCCTTTCTATGATGCTATGGCCTATGACGTAGCACATAACAATGCTAAAGAAAATAACCAAACACCAAGGAGTAGACTTCAACACTTTCATTTACAGTAAAGTTGTGGCTTATCAAACAGTCCTTAAGGCATGATTATACTAGCTCCCTTCATCACATGGTTATCTACAACAAACATGTATTAATGTTGCGATAAGATATTTTCTTACAACCACCTTTGTTGTGAACATAGCTGTCAATGAGTGCTTCCTTAGGACTACTTCAGGTTGAGTATAAGGACCTCCATTAACAACATTTTAGGGCTTCATCTGAACCATGTATAACAATAGATTAGGATCCTTAATAAATGCGGATGAGGGAGTCCTCCTAGATCTCAGTAGGGACTCCTACATACAACGTAAGAAGCCTCCTCTTTACTGTGGCTAGCTATAAGTATAAGCCTTATCTTGACTGTGGCTAGGGATCCTTGACAGCGAATGGAAGGTGATTGACAGACCTGCATTTAGGGCTCCTTTAGAGCTTGACTTGACAGTGGATGAAGGGTCCCATAGACTGCGAATTAGAGAACCCTTTTAGGTTGTGAACTATAGCATCCTTAGACAGCGTTCAGGGCACATAAGAACCCTCCTTAAATTGTGGCCTAGTATCTTTAAATATTGTAGATAGAAGACCTCTCCTTGCGTAGATAAATCCTCCTTGATTGTGTAGAGGTGTCTCCTCTCAGGGTTGCGTTAGGCCTTCTTTTGTGACAACATCTAGGGCTAAGGCATCCTCTTAGGGTAGCATGTCCTCTTTAGATCTCTCCCACCACCAAAACCCAAAGAAAAGTGGAGAGAGATCATAAGAAATGATTGTTAAATGACTTGAATACCTCTTCTATTTATGGTGAAACGTTGACGACTAGTGGGGGTAGTTTGGATGCTCGCCGACCTTGACAAATTGTCACATAACACAAATAAATTCATATCTCTATGAATACATGTCGTAATTGAATGATCTTTTCCTACGCCTCTCAATGAGAGGAATCCAAGAAAAATATCAACTGCCATAAATAAGTAGACCCACATGGTGTTTGGCCCTAGTTTCCAATTTTAACACTCCCTCAAAACTAGGGAGAAATCCATCTGCTAATCCATCTTCTAGTTCGTACTATCTCTGCCATCAATTCACTTCCCTGCACTACTCTTCTCTGCTCTACTGAACTATGAAGAAGAAGAAGTGACCGAGAATGTATCATACCTTCCTCTACTAACCCGAAGTCAGTCCTAGATAAAAGAGAGTGTCTAATAAACTCTTACTGACACGAAGTTAGTCCCAACGAAGAGAGTGTGTCATACCACTCTTATTGACTTGAAGTCAGTTCCAAAAGAGAGTAATTTATATCACTCTTACTGACCTAAAGTCAATTCCAAGTGATCCCAAATCAATGTCATCATAGCATAGGGAGTACAGTAGATACACGATGTGTCCATCGATACTACTATGGTCACCATCCTCGTTTCCCTACTCATTGGCCAGATGAGAGGTACTTCTCATGAGTCCTAGACTGCATGGGTAAGATGTCTCAGTAGGAGAAGGATGAACCAGTCATCCTGCCTACATGTCGCCAGGGGTATCCCGGGGGAAGGCTAAACCACTCACTCTATACACAACAAACCACTAGGGGAAGGTTGAACCACTCACACTATGATTGTATCTCGACAGGAGAAAGATGAACCACTCATCCTGCCTATATAGTAGACCACTAGAGGAAGGTTGAACCACTCACCCTATGGTTACTCATCGCTCCAAGAAGTACCCCCAAGCCCCTCGAAGCTCCCAAAGCTCAAGGTCCATATCATACAAGACCTTCAGGAGAGAGTCTCTCCATGACTCCTAGTCGTTCTCAGAAAGTCAAGAATTTGACCTTTTCCAAGGACTTCATCTGAATATTGGTGACCTGCACATTAGTCCCAGAGTGATGGAGCCTTCTTGTTCTCTGTTGTACCATATCCCAGATAAAGTGGTACCTGATGTCTATATGCTTGGAGCAATCATAGAACATAGGATTCCTCAACAATCGAATCCCTCTCTGGTTGTCATAGAAGATCACGACGACATCCAACATGCGTCCAAACAGCTCATAGAAGAGCTTCCACAACGAGGCAGCTTCACACACGAGGTCATACTCGTAATTATGTATACAACCTCAGCGGTGCTTAAAGCAACCGACTTCTGCTTCCTGCTCATCCAGGATATTGAAGCAGAATCCAAAGAGAACTAGCACCCAGAAGTGCTCTTGCGATCCTCCACACTTCTTGCCTAGTCAGCATCAGAATAATCATGTAGCTTCACATTTATGGCAGTGTATCTCAATCCATGATGGATTGTGCCCTAAAGATATCTAAAATGATTCTTGGCACCAATCTAGTGAGGCTCAACCATATCTGAGCTCAACATGCTAATTACAAAACATATATCTGGACGAGAGTTCACCAAGAACATCAATGCTAGTATGAGTTTATGAAACTCAGAGGCATTTCCCAAATCAGTCTCGGCATCACTATTACATAACTTCTTAATGCTAGGCTCCATTAGGGTAGTCACGGGCTTGCAATCCATCATTCCAAATTCGAAATCCAACTCCCTCTTACTTTTGCAAATGAGAGGGTATGTACCTGTCAGAAAAAGGTCATCCTCATAAGGTACCAGTATGGGAGGTCTATCATCCACAGCCTTAAAGCAATGATTTGGGTCGGCTTCACTCCTTGTGAATCTTAGCTTCATCAGCTAGCTATCAATCCTTTCATACCAAGCCTGGGGTGCTTGCTTCAAACTATAGAGGGCTTTCTTCACCTTGCATACATGAGATTCAGGATCATGAATATCAAACCTTTCGGGTTGATCCACATCTATGGTTTTGCTATTATATGAGGGGAATGGTGTTATAGACATTTTTGTGCCTTACAACCCCAAGCATGAAATGTCCATAAACCAAGGGCTCCTAAGTCCCTAAAAGTTTTGTTCTAACCCCTAAAGGAACAAGGTCAACAGATTACAACTTTTCCCAGAAGTTCTCCATGAGAAACTACTCAGAATTGGTCAAAACAGGATCATTGTAGCTGCTCCACTGGCTAAGTGCGTTGCATCTCACCTAAATACACTGTGAGGGTGCATTTTATTTCAAAAGTCCCTTCTGTGGGGTGCGATGGGCAAGAAATGACAAATGGCAGTGTCATTCCGCGAGGTGGAGAGGCAATGGAAGCTTCCAGAATCTTCTCTTGTGACACTTGCCTCACTGAATTCGACCAAGGATGAGTAAGAGGCCTTCAGTCTCCAAGTGGAAGCAAGAACTATCAGAGAGAAGACACTAATCAAATCACAAGTTGACTCATCCCCCTTACAGATATCTATATATGGATCCCTCATCCCAGAGATCCAGAGGCTGGAATTTTGCATATTGTGAGGAATTGTTGTTGGTTTCTAGAGACAAACATCAGATTGTTGGGTGATCTAAGCTTTGTTTGAGGTGAAGAGGGGCTTCTTTGCTGGGAGGTTGATGCTGGGTCGGAACAACTAGTTGTAACTCCTCCTGGATCTTTTCTTGTTTATCAATAAAAACTATTTGAGTTTTCCTCCATGCTTTTGTATCATTGATGCTTGTTATATTTGTATGGTCAATTTACATATGATCCTAGATTGTTTGTGATTATAGATCCATGTCTTTGTATAGTGCTATGCTTCTATGATCTTACAGGTACTTTGTGAAGCTGGGCGTGCAAGGGAGCAGGTAGCTGAGGACTATCAAAGAAGAGAGGGATCGAATCGAAGGATTAGCGCAAGGCAGAGGTTGGTCTTTCTGTTCCTCTCTATCTATAATTCATAAAGGAAAAACAAAAGTAGTTTTTCTCTGTTTGTTTCTAAGGCAGCTGTCACACCTTAGTGGGATAGAGCAGTTCTAAATAGACACTTTTCCCTGTAACAAAATGGTGACTCCGTTGGGGATCTAATTAGTTTGTTTGTTTATCATTCCTTGTTGTCTATTTCATAAACTTACAAGTAGCATTCGAACTGCATTTGTCATAACAAATGCAAAGTAGATAATTTCTACTTCAATCCATCCACTGGATCTATTTATGATTTAAACAACTGATTCACAAACTATCTGATTGCCCTTGTGATAGCTCTTAGATCCTCCTTAGATCTACCCCTGATTGTTGAATTACTGATTGCTTTTTGCTCAGCCAAAACCCAAGAACTGAACTGCAAACTGTGACCCGGAACCCGAACAGAGTCTCGCTTTTGGCCCAGCACAGGTACTGTTCAGAGATTCTGAATTTCAGTGCACTTCCCGAGTGGACAACCTGCGCTGCATTTCATATTCTTTGTGTTACAGGTGCGTTGATCAGACTAGCTCTGTGCAGTTGTGGCTTCTGTGGTTCATTCTTTCCAGTTCTATTCCTGAATTTTGCTGCTTGTGATCAGTATATGTCTGTTTGAAACTCCTTTTACTTGTTGTTATTCCGCCTCCTTTGTACAAAAGAACTGTAAATGTTTTTGTGTGTTTTTTGAGTCATTTACAGTTCTCCTTTGCAAAAGTAGCATAGTCATACCGTCGTCTTTTGATTTGAATCTGTCGCAAGTGTCGATTTCTATCATAGGAAAGAGTTTGATTGTTGTTGATGGTCGATTATCCTATTACTATTGCTTTTGGTCTAAATTTGTAATTTTTCTAGTGCCAAGAACAAGTATTCATTTCAAAATCGTAAGGTGTTGTAATCGTCTCCATTTTTTGATTTCGAAAAGAAGCTTGTTGATATTTGTTGCTTGAAAAGAAATTCAGATTTGTGCATCAACTTTCTTTTTAGCATCCATATACTAAGAAAGTCGAAAAACAAATACATGCATGTGCATTTGCATATAGATAGTCTGATTGGCTTGATTTAGGAAAGTGCATTTAGAGTGTGCTCTTTGCTCTTTGTGAAAAGATTCTATCTTTCTTTTCCCTAGTAGTTAGGATTTTCATTGCATAAAAGAGATAAAAAGTTTGTTTATCATCTTAGATTGCATTTTAGGAATTACATCTACATCTCGTGGTGAACCCGAAAGGCAAACTTCATAAACAAGATCAACTTAAAATAAACTCAATGAATCTAACAACGCTTTGGAACTTAATGCACAACATTTAGAAGTCTAGGTTAGAGACGTATTTCGGCGTCGTAAAGCCTGGTAACTGTTGTTCTCACTGATAGTTGGGTGATTCCTCCACTTTGAGACGATAAGTGCTAGTACAGACTTATGCTCCCACGTACCGTCGAGTATATTTTGGGAGACCCCAATAGGCTTAATCCTCTATCCCTAGGAAGCCGTGTCTGCCGCCCTATCGATTGCAATGCACTGAACACAACATTCGGGAAGATTGACTGTCGTACCGTAAAAAGTATTCTGCAGTTTTGTGATTGGTTTGGTACTCCCTCTACCTAGATTTCTAGAGCAGTCCCTTTCGTTCCTTTTCAGACTCCTTAACGGAAAAGGTCCATCTGAGCACTTGTCACTTCAGGCTCATTAAAAATCGAAGGAGACTAGAGTCATCTTTTGTTTTTTCTCGACTCTTAAAAACTGAAAAAACAAGTTGTGTCAAAGCGTCTAAAATTTATTTTAAACGGAATATTCATTACCCCTTTCCTACATTGATCTTGGGTTGAGAAAATGGAGTCCACCAACCAAGGAATTCCCCTCAGAGGAAATCCTAGTCCCTTCTCCTCTTGGGGATATGTTGGTGCACCCCATATGGCCACATTGTCGCTTCCAGGACTGACAATTGGTTTGTCTGTATGGCTCTTCTCAACCTCTGTCGTTCAGAACACAACTATTCCTGAACAATCGAATCAGCAAATAGACGAGTCCAGAGTTACCCACCAACCTTCTACTTCCTCTAATTCTTCCTCTCCTCCTTCCTCTTCGCTTGATGGGGCTAGTAAAGCCAAAATTCAAGTGCCTAAGGAGAAGAAGGAAAAGAAGAAGAAAGAGAAGAAGAAGAAGGAGCCAAAAGCGAATGGGGGCAAACGAGTGTCGTCTAGCGAAAATCCACACACTACACCGACCAGGCCTGAATCGCCATGTGTCATTTTCAAGGGAGACCACTATCACAGAGATTGTCCTTGCATCCCTCGGATCTTAAGGGACTGGTCTCCTCGTTTGCACAACCCGGTGTCGTCAACCTCTGATGATCATGTTGAAAACACACCGTCAATTAGTGGAAGTGAAGCCCCAGGACAAAAAGGAAAATATAGATTTCCTTGTAAACTGTGTGAAGGCGACGCCGTCCACCATTGTCCCTTCTTAGACGAAGCTAAAAGAGTTTTGGATGATCGTCCGGTTTCACCATTACGACTTCCTCCTGGATATAAAAAACTCTTGCCGAGTTTGTCACCAGTTGAAAATCCGGCTAGCCCGCTCGGGTGGTCGGCTGAAGCGTCTATCATTTAAGATAAACCATCTGAATACATACCAGACGAAAGTCAAAAGGTCGAGGCGGCAGTTGACCCGGTCTTGCCTTCAGAGGTTCCATCTTCAGATGATATAGTCACTGAAGAGAACAAGGATGACACCGTCCAAATTCTTTTCATAAGCACATACTCCAACGAACATGGGGGAAATTTACCCGTTCCTTTACCGCGGGAAGGAAGTTCGTCAAAGTCGTACCCGGCCGTCTAATCGGTCCCACCTCCAAGCAACCTAGTTGTCTCCTTCGACTGGAATCAACTAGGTAGACCCCGTTTACCAGCTAGTATACCATTCTGAATTATTGTTCAAATATATAGAATGGTTATGGCTGGTGCCATCATAGATGAGGGGGCTTATGTGAGTATCCTTTCCTCAACTTCTTGGAAAGCGCTTGGTTCGCCATCGCTTTTGCCTGAGATGAGAAATCTGACAGGGTTTGATAAAGGAACCAGTCAACCGTTAGGGATCCTTCCCAATGTGCCCATAACATTGAGAGGAAAACCGTTCACATGAACGTAATGGTAGTTCAAGGACCCCTGGATTACAATCTACTCCTTGGACGAGACTATATTTATTGCATGGGAGCAATTGTCTCCTCACTCTTTAGAGTAATGTGTTTTCCGCACAAAGGAAGAGTGGTCAAGCTCGTGGACCAGCTTTCATTTCCTGGATCATACAGAGCAAATAGTCATATACCATCTCTGAATGGTCTTTTCACGCAAGAAGTGTCTCAATCTCCAGTCCGTCCACCCGATGAGCGCGAGTGATTCTGGGGGACATGACTGAAACCCAGGGGGCATGCACCCTGGTCTGTTTCGGCAAGAAAACTTCGGGTATAGGGTAGGTTTCCGTGAGAGAATATGACCTCCGTACTCCCGTCCGTGATTGGAAGAGGGAGTTGGACTGGAACAAGATTCTTTTGTCAAAGTTATGTGAGTTGGCGGGCATCGCCGCTCACCTTTATTTATTTCGATAGACATCGCCGAAGAAGTGTTTTGTTTGCGCTGTGAATAGAGAAATCTTTGGGTAGCCTGAAAGAGGTAGACCTCTCTCGGTAAAACAAATGTTTTAACGGACTAAAGAAGGGGTAACCTTGAAACTCTGTTTTATACCTGGGGGCATGCAAACCTTTGGAAATGCAAGCGAAGAGTGACTATTTATTTTTTTTTAATTTGTAGGTCTTCTAACCCTTTAAACTCGTAGGATTGGTCGTTTCCTAACTTGCATAAAGGAAGCATGTGGGGCAAAACTCTAAAAGTTGCCGTTTTATATGAGACATTCTTATCACAAAACTGGATTAATCGAGCAGTTTTAGCACATAGTTCAAGCTCGTTAAAAAATAAACATAAGACATGAGCAAATGTTTCCACCCACGTTTAAGCTTATTAAAAAATGAACTATTCTCCGGTAAATAACCATCGTGAATGTAATACTTCAGCCATTAAAACCTTGGTCGTGTTTGCACCATCACCTCCACTTTTTCATTGGCCGATCATTCACCTCCATTTGATTTTTTACCCATTTTGAGGAACAGCTGCGAAGAGTGATTTCACTAGCCATCCTTGTGACACTGTCGTGATTGGAAAATTCCAAACCTTACCTGGAATCAACTGCTACCCATTTTATCACTCGTTCCTCAAAAGACGAGTCTCCTTTAAGCTCTTTTCAACTGACTCGTAATATATGAAAAGATTGCTGAGCCATTGGCCTCTCCAGCTCGTTAAAGGGACAGGAAGTGCTATCCCTCCTCTAGATTTTAATCTTTTTGGACCTGAGGGATTATTACACAAAAAGATCGAGCGCTTGTTTTGTTCGGCTCGTTAAAAGTATCGAAAATTCATCCCTTCTGTATTGTTTTATACTTTTTCGGACTTAAGGGATTAGATGACGAAAAAGGAATTTTGGAGTTACCTTTACGTTCCTTTTCAGACTCTCTAAACTTTAAAAGGACCGAGTTATCTTTGTCGTTAAACTCGTTAAAAAGATTAATAGCGACAAACTTGTTTATAGACGAGAACGAATTTCACTATCGCTAGGCTCGTTAAAACATAGCGATGGGTTTGCCCGAAGGGAAAATTATAGAACAAGCATATGTTATCCTCGTCAAGCTTGACAAAAATAAAGAGGTACTGGTCAGCAATGACTGGGGAAAATTTGGGAAGAAAACTTAAAGAAACTTTGTTGGTAGCAAGTCGCTCTTGAGCATGACACTTCCGCTCCGTGTCCGAGTCGGGTTGGGTTGTTTCATTCACCAGTCACATCACCATGGTCACGCCATACCATCCAAATTTGGGGTTAATGCTACTAATCCATCACATCAGTGTCGCCGATATGTTCAAGAGAAGTCATTCAGAGAATTCACCTGTGTCTCACCCACTACCATACATTATACTCCATTCTTTCATGACCGCCACCCTAAACCTTATATCACCAGATCGTTTTCACCTCCATTAAAATAATTTGCTCTGTTCCGTGTCATTGATGTGGGATTCATTAAGGCCCTCCTGTGACGGATCACTTCTTGTCGACATCATCTCATTATCCAAGAAGTTGATCTAGGAACACCCCATTCAGTACTTTGAAGCTTGCATGTCTCAATGGCAAGTTTCTCACTTCCGGCGACAGGTTTACATCAATGACCTTCGACCGAAATATTTGCATGGTGTTCGATGCCAAGTCCTTTATTCACACCATGTGAATTGTACTGTAGTACCTTGAGGGTCATTATCATTATCGGTGATTCCTCTCGCGCTTGTTAACAATTTACATTATTGACTGGTAATCAAGCGATGTCTTTCCATGTTCGACTTCAGAACATTTCTCACATGGATCGGCTTGTACTTCGAGTGAAGATCACACAAGATTGAAGACCCCGGATCTAGTTTCATCCATCCAGGCTGCGATATATATTCAGGGAAATAAAGACATTAAATGTACATCATTGTTGCACAGATAATCATCCACTCAAAAGGATGATGGCTCTATCAGAATCATTAGTCTACACTCAGACGATTGTCTGTCCTATGTACATGAAAATGAATTTATAAAGCTGAGCATGGGAATGCCCGCCTCAGCTAGATCATGAAAATAATATAAAGATAATGTATTGTATTGTATCTTATTACAGGTCTCCTCCCAGCATTGAAAGGACTTCGGATCCTCATAACAAAGCATTTCACCAGACACCAAAAGGTTAATGGCCTCATACTTCAGGGAGCAACTGTTATAGACATTTTTGTGCCTTACAACCCCAAGCATGAAATGCCCATAAACGAAGGGCTCCTAAGTCCCTAAAAGTGTTGTTCTAACCCCTAAAGGAACAAGGTCAACAGATTACAGCTTCTCCTAGAAGTTCTCCATGAGAAACTACTCAGAATTGGTCAAAACAAGATCATTGCAGCTGCTCCACTGGCTAAGTGCGTTGCATCTCACCTAAATACACTGTGAGGGTGCGTTGCATTTCAAAATTCCCTTCTGTGGGGTGCGATGGGCGAGAAATGACAAATGGCAGTGTCATTCTGCGAGGTGGAGAGGCAATGGAAGCTTCTAGAATCTTCTCTGTGACACTTGCCTCACTGAATTCGACCAAGGATGAGTATGAGGCCTTCAGTCTCCAAGTGGAAGCAAGAACTATCAGAGAGAAGACACTAATCAAATCACAAGTTGACTCATCCCCCTTACAGATATCTATATATGGATCCCTCATCCCAGAGATCTAGAGGCTGGAATTTTTGCATATTGTAAGGAAATTGTTGTTGGTTTCTAGAGACAAACATCAGATTGTTGGGTGATCTAAGCTTTGTTTGAGGTGAAGAGGGGCTTATTTGCTGGGAGGTTGATGTTGGTTCGGAACAACTGGTTGTAACTCCTCCTGGGTCTTTTCTTGTTTATCAATAAAAACTATTTGAGTTTTCCTCCATGCTTTTGTATCATTGATGCTTGTTACATTTGTATGGTCAATTTACATCTGATCCTAGATTGTTTATGATTATAGATCCATGTCTTTGTATAGTGCTATGCTTTTGTGATCTTACAGGTACTTTGTGAAGCTAAGCGTGCAAGGGAGCAGGTAGCTGAGGACTATCAAAGAAGAGAGGGATCGAATCGAAGGATTAGCGCAAGACAGAGGTTGGTCTTTCTGTTCCTCTCTATCTATAATTCATAAAGGAAAAATAAAAGTAGTTTTTCTCTGTTTGTTTCTAAGGCAGCTGTCACACCTTAGTGGGACAGAGCAGTTCTAAATAGACACTTTTCCCTGTAACAAATGGTCCCCTTGTAAGTTTTCCTTCAGTACATCTTGGACATGTACCTCCATGCTCTTCCTTGAATTTAGGCATCCCTTTCACCATCCGACTCACATCGGGTAGGGCCATACAATGACGATGGGCAAACCTCTGGTGCCATAGAAGAGATGAGTCACATGACATGGTACCCAATGGATTTGCTGCAAATTGATACAAATTTCCAACCCTTAACCCATGAGAAAAAGCATCTTGAAAATTCCTTTTTCAAACATGTACCTTTCCATCGATGAATGCCACCTTGAAACCTTAGACTTCCATTGGTGAAATGGACACCAGGTTCTTCTTGAGATCAGGTACATAAAGAGATTCTTGTAAATGAATTGTGCTACCCTCATTTAATTGAAGGGTAGCATTCCCTACACCCTTTCCAGGATAGGTGGCATCGACTCCAAGAATAATCTTCGTGATTGTTTCCTTCTCTATCAAATTAGAGAGAGCTTCCTTGAATCCGATGAAGTGCCTTGAAGCACTACTATCACTAAGCCAGATTCCCAAAGAGTCTGGAGGAGAAATGGAGAGGGCCAACATAAGTTAATGCTCCTTTTTCTTATCAGAATTAACATTTGATTCTTCACACCTGGAGTTCCTTGTTTTTTTGAAGAGTCAGCTATTTCCTTGATGACCTGTATTCCTTTTTCTTTTACCATTGTACCTGTCATTCCTCCGATCATTAAATATGCCCTTGAAATGATTGTTGTCATCATCAAGTGATGTGTCCCTTCTATTCGGACACTCCTTCACATAATGGCCAAACTCATTGCAAGCAAGGCATCTGCCTTTCCTTCAACCCTTAGATCTAGTCTTCCCATTGAAGTGCCCTTCAAGTAGGCCACCAGACGCTTCCGCCTTGAGGAACCCATTGAGCCTTTTGTCCTTTCCAACTATCTTCGGTGATTTCTCTTTCACTCTTAATTGAGCTTTGTCTTCACCTCAGCTCTGATACCATATTAATTTTGGGTATGTTCTGTTAGAGTCGGTCTAGTAGCCCTCCATCAGCGATCAAAACTCTTTGCATTTTCATAAGTAGGTGTCTCATCAGTGTCATTTCATTGCATTCCATTAGGCAAGCCATAACCCTGATGGAGGAGCTGGTGTCTTTATTCCCCTCTTAGCACTTCTGGATCAAGTTGTTTCAGTCTATAAATTCTTTCAAGGTCCCTTGTCTTGTCAAAGTCTTAAGTCTAGGGTTTAGGTCCAATTTGTCTTTGAGGTCATGTCTTTAAAGGTCAATAAATGCCCAGTAGGCCAGAGGGATGACTATCAAAGTTTTTCTTCAAAGATTTCTTCAAAAATTTCATCTTGTACAGCTAATTTTAACCTTGGATTTAAAAACCCTGTTTTTAAAGACAAGGTCTTTTTCTCATTTTTGTAAAAATTCAAAAGTTTTCAAAAGATAGCATGCAGCCCTAGTCCCCTTTGCCAAGATCCTTAGAAGCTATCCCTACAAGAAATTTTCAAGACAAAGCATCAGTTCAAACAATTTCAGGACAAAAGGAAACCATAAAGTCAGCAGCATTTAAATTTTGAAAAAGTGTCAAGTTAAAAACATTAGAAAGAGGGTTTGAGGAGAAATTAATTTGAATCAAGCCTATAAAGCCCCTCTCTCCTTCTATTTCATCATCATTTGCCTCAAAGCAATAGTGAAGAGCGATTTGGGCGATTTGGAGAGAAATTTAGCAAAATCGGCAAGCTGAGCCCGCGCGCGACCTATCAGCACTTGCGCGTGACCTGTTGGGTCGGCGCGACCTATCAGGGGGGTTCATCCAGTTGAAAAATTACACTGGCGCGACCTATCGAGCGCGCGCGACCTATCAGCACCTGCGCGCGACCTGTTGGGAAATTCATCTACAAAAACCGCCAGTAAACTCCCAAACGACCTCAAAATTCTTCAAGACTGCAGGTAGGCTTCTGATCATCAAAATATTTTACTTGATAAAGAAAAATGAGCATGGGAAAGGTGTTTTAATGTCGTCAAATTGAAATGAGAGATTCATGTATATTTGCTTTAAGAATGTCAAAATGCTTGTAGAACTATGGTTTGTTTTGTTGTTTCAAGGTCATCCTTGTCACCCCACTTTTTCCCCACTTCTCTTTACCACCTCCTATATCATTTCTACTTAATCTCCCTACCAAAATATCAAAAACCCCTAAAAACCCTACCCCTATTCCTAAAAATCAAGAATCAAACCCTAAACCCTACTTCCCATAATATCCTTGCAAATGGAATTGTATGATGATATGTATGTCATGATTCTTCCCCTTAACTCCCTATTTCCCTATTTCATATATTTGTCCCAATTTCCCTTCAAAGTCTCCCTTCCCTAACATTTCCCTTGTGCTATTTGTCCCCTTGAAACAGCATTATAAACAGGGAAAAACAGCAGGTCATTTGAGTAGAAGCAACAGTGCATTTCAGCCACTTTGCTCCTGAAACCATGTCAGAAACCGAAACCGACTATGAGCAAAGTCATGACCATGAGTCAACACCAGAAATTGAGATACAAAGGAGGCCTCACAGGGGTGGTAAGAGTGGACACCATAAGAGGGAGGAGCCCACCTCTTTGACCGATTTGCAGGCTTGTCCACTTGCGGTCACATGTTTCCGCTACCTCTCATGTTATGAATTTTGCGAGAGGATTTCTCAAATTCAGCATCATAGGGAATTGGCTCGCTTGTTTGTTTTGCATTTGCATAATGGGCATGTAAACCTTGCAGGGGTGGATTTTACATTGTCATCTGAAAGTATTGCTCAAGCAACAGGAATACCAAATGTGGGAGAAGAGTGGAACAAACGCAAAGTGTTGGACAGATTTCATTATGAGCCCTTCGTTAAACCTGCCTACATGAGGTCCATAACTGGTATGTTTCCTTTCAGATTTTTGAGGGATGAGTATGCTCCCATGATGAGGCTCATCATGCTCTACTTCACCTGTGAGGGCAGGTTTGCATATGTATATTCGTACCATATTCGCTTGTTGATGCATTTCACACGGGTACGAATGATGAACATACCATGGTTCATGTGCCGGGATATTGAGAGGATGGTGCCCTTGGTGCAGAGAAGGAGCCCAGCACAGCAACATAGGAGCATTTATCATTATGGTTTGATTCAGCTTGTGGTCATGCATCAGTTGGTTCAGCAGGGTATCCCATGGGAGGATTTTATCTCTCGGGATTTTTTCACAGCATCAGCATCATCTCCCCCTGAGGTTGTTCATGAGGAGGGAGGGCCTTCACAGCAGCATGATAGTCCTGAGACCAGACATGTCAACTCTCCCCCATTGGTCACTTATCAGAGAGGCCACAGAGCCTTATTTGCATCAGCTAGGCGAGTATTATCTCCACACCAGGTGGAAGGGGTCTCGCCTTCTTCATCAGCACCACGAGTGTTATCTCCACACCAGATGGAAGGGGCCTCGTCGCCGACAGCAGCATAGGTATCATAGAGGGACAAACAGCCCAGGATCGATAAGGAGCCATCAGGTGTTCCAGACATAGAGATTGTTGACCTTGATATCAGTTCTCCTAGTCTAGAGTCAAAGGAGATCATTCAACACCTAAGAGCTGAAAATGATTCATTGCAGTGAAGATTGGAAGGAGCACAATGGATGATCACATATTTAGAGCAGCGCAACAAGCAGTTGGAGGATGAGCACACTCTTGATGAGTTGTGGAGGATTCATGAGGACCGCAACTTGGCTCGAAAGAGACCCGGCGATTTGGTACCCGTTGAGCGAGAGGCTATGCTTCTCCGGGTCAATGCTCATTTGGAGAGGCTGCTGGCTAAGGCCAACAAAGATAAGGACTTGCTCAGGAACATGAAAAATCACTATTGGGCCCGAATGCACGTATGCAAGGCAAAAATGAAGGTGATTCAAGGGCGGTTGGCCAAGGCACTAAAACGACGGAAAAGGCCTGACCCCCTCCACATCTTGGCTGAGCCTTCCTTAAAGGAGCACGATATTAAATGACCTCACTACAACACAAATATCAAAAAATTTTGAACATTTTTGGTCTTTTATGAATTTTTGGGCAAAAAACAGGTTTTTCTCCTTGATAGGTCGCGCGCCGCGCGCGACCTATCCGATGGGCAACTTCATTTTGGGAAAACTCAGCATTTCTGGATTTTTCATGCAAAGTTACACCTGCTCAGCAATTACCAAGAGATTTCATCAAGTTTTGAGCCTCCAGAAGGTCAAAAAACATGCAAAAATTGACTTTCTGCCACCTTTTTGACAAACAGGAAGCAGTCTTGGGAGATTGCAATTTTGGAGGGGCAAATGGCCACCAAATTCAGAAATTCCAGTTGGGTTGGAAAGTAGACATCCAGACCTTTCCAACAAGCCCACTTTTTCCTCATTTGGACACCTGGAAGTGCCTCAAACAGAGCTCCAAAGAAGCGCGACCTATCAGGATTAGGGGCGCGACCTATCAGGCAATTTTCATAATTTTTCACCTACAGCTCAGGAATTCGCCCAGCTTTGGCCAGTTTTGACTTGTGATGGGATTTTTCACCCTCTTTGATGTAATTATTGTATTTTCATGTTGATATGACACTTATTTACCTATTCTAGAAGATTCATTCATGAAATAGCAAACATTTAATGAATGAATTGGTTTCCTAGCTTATAGAGGCAAGTTGTTTTGACCGCCTAGATTTTAGTGCTCAGTTTAGAATTGGTTGAAACAGCTCCTAGAAGGATGAGCTAGACCCCTAGAGGCAATGAAAGATGTTAGATTGCCTATATTATGTACTTTTTTGGTCATTTTCATGGTTGGACTCTTGAGGGAGAAAGCTCTATTGTATTATTCATTATATCTCTGCAATTTTGGCAAAGGAAGAAAGACCAGGGTTTTGCAGTCCTTTTTGGGATTCATGTGGTTACATGTGTTGATGGTGTGCTTCTCTTTGTACTTGTAAGTGTGTTATGTGAAATCATCCTCTTTATTTTTCTTCTGAAATTAGGCAAATGAAGTGTTAAAGTAGAATTCATGATTTCCATGCTCTGCTTTTAAATTTGCTTAATATCAATGTTTTCATTTGTTTAAGGAGAACTCAAGGTGATTGCTTGCTCCCCTTAGCTCCTCACCGGTCATTCCTACCCATTCACTTAATTTAAACGCATCAATACAGTCCCCTACCTTGCCCCAAAGAAATCCCTGCAAAAACTGTGTCTAATCCCCGCACCCAAAATTGATTTTCCCCGATTTTCCACCAAAATCCAAAAATCCCAAAACAAACTCTTTTTATCAGTTTACTAGCCAAAATCAGTGTTTCCTTTTTGGTTATCTCGCCCATTGAAGATCTTTACCGAGATATACCGGAAATAGCCCTCTCCTACCCCGTAGTGCTAGCTACGAGGCGAAGTGGTTTGATGTTGCCTTGAAGTTTCCCTTTCTCAGCCTGAGGTGAAATTTCAAGCGCTAACATGTTCTATGCTTAGAGACAATTTACTTCAATTTTCCATATTAACTCAATATCAATTCTAGATTAGCAATCACATTTAGAATGATAGTAAAATGCAAATAGAACATAAACATAAATCGCAAAAGACAAGCCAAGACAAGAGGACACAAGATGTGGCGCCAGCTAGGGGCAAACCACAATGTGGGGAAACCCTTGATCAATTCTTCTTATATTCTTCAATATTTAAGCAGAGAGAGATAGTACATATACATCAGAAGTCAACACTTTGACTTGACAAGATAAGAGCAGAGATCTTCACCATGAAGATGACATAATGAGGTTGCAGCTCTGATAACAATGACTGCAGATCTGAACTTACTTCCACTGATTCTCCAAGGTGATTCCATCACCATGCTACATCTCATCATGCTGCATTCATAATGTTGCATCCATCACCATGCTACATCCCATCATGCTGCATCTCATCATACTGCATCCATCATCATGCTGCATCCATCCACTGATGACAAGTTGCTCCTGCAATTCTGATTAAGGCATAATATGCAGCCCTAAAATCGCTTGATATGTGATATGTAGTTGAACTGATGAGGGAACTGATCTCAATGGATCAACTCTTAATAAACCCTTTCTATGATGCTATGGCCTATGGCCTAGCACATAGAAATGCTAATGAAAATAATCAAACACCAAGGAGTAGACTTCAACACTTTCCTTTATAGTAAAGTTGTGGCTTATTAAATAGTCCTTAGGGCATGATTATACCTACTCCCTTCATCACATAATTACCTACAACAAACATGTATTAATGATGTGAAAGATATTTACTTATAGCCACGTTTGTTGTGAACATAGTTGTCAATGAGTGCTTCTTTAGGACTACTTCAAGCTGAGTATAAGGACCTCCATTAACAACATTTTAGGGCTTCATCTGAACCATGTATAACAGTAGATTAGGATCCTTAATAAATGCGAATGAGGGCTTCCTCCTAGATCTTAGTAGAGACTCCTACATATAGCGTAAGAAGCCTCATCTTTAATGTGGCTAGCTGTGAGTTTAAGCCTTACCTTGACTGCGGCTAGGGCTCCAGCAGATGGAAGGTGATTGACAGACCTGCGTTTAGGGATCCTTTAGAGCTTGACTTGACAATGGATGAAGGGTCCCATAGACTGCGGATTGGAGAACCCTTTTAGGTTGTGAATTGTAGCTCCCTTAGACCGTGTTTAGGGCACATAAGAACTCTCCTTAAACTGTGGCCTAGTCTCTTTAAAGATTGTGGATAGAAGACCTCTCCTTGCGTAGATAAATCCTTCTTGACTGTGGAGAGTTGTCTCCTCTTAGGGCTGCGTAAGGCCTTCTTTTGTGACAACATCTAGGGCTAGTGCATCCTCTTTAGATCTCTCCCACCACCAAAACCCAAAGACAAGTGGAGAGAGATCACAAGAGATGATTGTGAAATGACTTGAAGACCTCTTCCATTTATGGTGAAACGTTGAGAACAAGTGGGGGTAGTTTCGATGATGGCCAAGCTTGACGAATTGCCACATAACACAAATAAATTCATATCTCTATAAATACATGTTAGAATCAGATGATATTTAGATCAAACCTACACCTCTTGATGAGAGGAATCCAAGAAAAATATCAGCTGCCATAAATAAGTAGACCCACATGGAGTTTGGCCCTAGTTGTCATTTTAACAAAATCCAAACCAGACAAATTAGAATTTCAATGTTGTTTATTTTATATGGTTATCATAAAATCCAAACCATACAAATTAGAATTTCAACGGTGGTTATAACCATAATGGACAATAAATATTAAAAAAGGCATATAAAAGTTTGGATGGGTTTATATATAAGTTTGATTATTCAAATCTTAATTACCAACAAATGACGTGATGAGGGTAGTTGAGATTAAATGGTATATGGTTTATAACCATAATCATATATATTAATATAGTGTGAATTACCAACCGCTTCCAATTATACGCCTCCATAAAAAACAACTCGCCAACAAAAGGTTGACGCCATTCAAAACCGACCACAACCAAGTGGGTAGCCTGTAGGATTTGACCCCGAGTGGGAACCGAAACAGTGGGGACAAATTGCCAATGGCCCAACTTTGAAACCTCCACCCATGTTTTTATAAAAAAACCCAAACTTCTCATTCGACTGGGGGAAGAGGTAGAACGAGCAGAGGCGGAGCCACGCGGCGAAACTAGGAGTGGGCACAATTTTAGAGACAAAGAATATTCCATGGGAATATTCTTTGGAATATGTCACAAAATATTCCATACAGAATCAGTGAGGAATCTAAAAAATTCCCTAGAGGGTAAAATTTCACAATGTCATATTCATGCCAAGTTTACACTCAAATGAACCAGAATTTCTCTAAGAGTCTGATGTCGTGATCGATTTTATGATCTGAGCAACATATCTTCAGTCAACTTGCAGAGATGAATCTTTGTGGAATCATAAGGAATCTTTAGATTCCCTTGGAGCCAAAATTTTCACAGTGATAGAATCATGCCAACTTTATACTCAAATGAACTAGAATTTCACCAGGAGTCTGATGGCGTGATTGGTTTTCTGATCTGAGCAGTGGATCTTTAGTCAAATTGCAAAGAGGGATCTTTGTGGAATCATGAAGAATCTAAAAGATTCCATAAGGGCCAAATTTTGACAGTTACAGAATCAAGCCGACTTTACTCAAATTACTTAGTTTTTCGCAGGATGCGCAATGGTGAAATCATATTTGTCATATAAGCAGTGAAATTCTAGTCAACCAGCAAGAATGAATCTTTGGGGAATCATTGAAATTCTCGAGGGTCCAGATTTTGACAATGTCAAAAAGGGGTTGAATTTATAGTCATTTGACACGATTTCACACCACGAATTCAATGACGCAGTTCATTTATTCAAAACATCTGTGCTTTTTCAGGCCATCCCAAGAAGTGGAGGTATATGATGTAGCGATGCCATGTCTTTCTTTTGGTTTTCTGAGATGATGATTTTGATGTTGAGATCATTGTTTACCATTTTGTTGGAGGTTTAAACTTGTATGCCACTTCATGTGAGAATTTGATGTCTTTTCATGCTAAAGGAGGGCCCATATGAGTGAGAGTTCCTATAGGAGAACGTCTCATGGAGAGATATGTCATTCTAGTTGAGAGAGTTTATCTTTGTAATGAGAAAGAATACACCATGTACTCATCATCATCTTGCAACAATTAATGAAGCAACCTCCCCACTTTTGGCATTGGGCCCGGAGACGTAACCCACACTGGTTGAACTCCGTTATCAACTTGTGTGTGTTCTTTGATTTGATGGTTGTCGTTATGTTTCCTCTTCTTTAAAGTGTGCACATGTAGTTTTTCATACGTTTTCACATGCAATTCTGCTAACATCATAGAAATAAAAGATCTTGGTTAATTCTGGTAGTTGAAAGAATCTGGATCAACAATACATTTTCTCCAATCAACTTTTTCAATGCCCTCCAACATCAAAGTCCAAACAATGGAGCTGCACATGAAATCAAAGAAATTGAGAGGTGCCTCTCCATGAAATTTTTTTAAGCAACAAGTTGGTTGCATTATCCGTAACATTCTTAACAATTGACTCTAATAACTCACAAACATCTTTGCACTCTTAGCTTGGTTTGAAGCATGAATGGATTTGAGGAATATCGTGCACTTAGGACAAGAAACAATGAAATTTATTAAGGTTATATTCATTGTATTTGTCCACTTATCCCACGTGATACTAGAACCAATAGTTACCCATGTGCCATGACACTTTGCGAAAATTTGGGTGACATCCTTGTCCTAGCCAACAAATCATCCCATATATTTTTAATTAGATGCTTTGAACCCCAGTCTACCAATGGTAACTCCATTAATCATAGAATGCCAATAAAGGCTTCTAACTCAATTCAAAGGTATCTCATAATAATACCAAAAATTGGTCATTGTTTTACTTACTTGAACATGTTCCTTTCAACTCATGTTTACTACGGAATTAATGTCCTTCCTATTAAGTTGAATGGGAATAGGGGGCATAAAGTTAGTGCTATTGCTATGTATGAAAGATTAACTTGTAGTTGTGGCAAGATGGGTATTTCCGTAGAGATGACACATTGATGTCCACAATTTCAATTGTTAATTTCTATTTTGATTTGCCTCATTATAGGCTTTTAAGGTCAAGCTTCCTTGGTGTTTAATGTTTGTAATAGCCTTTGGGAAAATTGTTGCATCATGATTATAGATTCAAGCAAGGTGCTTAAAACAAGTCCCCCCACAATAATTCCTTGCCACAAAAAATGCATTTAAGTTCCCCCGTACCACTTAACACCATCTTGTGATAATTTTAGGTTAAGTCATGGTCTCTCGAAATTGCGACTTTTATTAAATTTGGGTTTTTGAAAAAGAAACTTGAAAAACCCTTATATTGCTCAAAATCGAGAGATAATACCTCTAAAACCACTTCTCCACGATCAAACTTGAGTGGGAGTTGTGGGTGCACCAAGAACTCTAGAAAGACATGCCAAAACAACTTGAAAATGGATGAAATTGCATTCTCGAATATTAAAAACGTGTGTTGGACTACTAGATGAATTGTCTTCGACTTGATCAATACCTTGGAGGTTTTAATATTAAAATCTACTTTGTTTGCCCTCTACATTCGAAACCCTTGCTTGATCATTAGAGGAGAGCAAGTAAAAAACAACAAAAAAGTGTCTAAATGATTGTTTTTCACGTTTTTAGGTTTCTATGGTCACTTGGCATTTTGCGAATCAAACTCATTGAGTGCTAAACAACCACAACTACTTGTCATTTTGACTTGATGACGATGAATCAAACCTAGGTTCAAGTTGAAACTGTTCAAGAAGAGAGCTAAGATGCATTTTACCCACTTATTTGGGTCAAACCCAATATTTTTAAAAACTGATTGAGATCATTGCAATGTAAATTAGCCTCAAGAAGACTCCAGTGCTCTGGCTCCAACCTCTCTATTTGAAATAATTATGAAGAAGATTGCATGTTCATGATGATGTCATGAGCCTTGTCACATTTTCATGATGGAAAATAGTTTGCACAAAATGTGCATCAAACTTTCATGGAATCAACTTGCAAGAGCAAAATACAAATAGAATGAGTAGATACAAGAGTTGTGGCTTTCATTTCGAAACGACAACATTAATATCTATGATGTTAGTGGTAATCACAAGTATATTTAAAAGTTGTAATGCAATCTTCTTATGAAATAATGTGTTAGGTGTGTGTTATATTCTTTTCACAACTAGCCCCTGTTGAGGGGTTTGCAGGGGGCGGCGTGGGTTTGCAAGGGTCGGTAGCGCGTGCCCCCCCCCCCGCCCCGCATGGGGTCCAGGGAAGCGCAACAAGGAATTTATTTTTTATGCAGAAAATAATAGTTGGGCAGACCCAAGGGTGGGGGGCAACCCCAAGGATGGTGGGTGGACCTACCCATGGTTTTGTGCTTGAGTTTTGCACATGATGGTTTTCTATCCATGGTATTTTGTAGATCCGATCAAGGGAACTGCGGCTATGTTCTAATCAAGGGTTAATGGATTGGGGTTTATGAATGTTTCGGCATGTACATATGTATTGTAACATTGAAAAGAACATAATGAAAAATCAATCTAGTAGTCCCGGTTTTGGGATCCAGGGAAAATCTCTGTGTATATTTGTTTTATGTTTTTGCCATTTTATATTTTTCTGTTTTAAGGCCTACATATTTTATATTTTTCGTTTGTAGGTAATTTTTGTATAGGGTTAAAACTTGCATAATGCACCCAAGCTATAGCTTAATACACACACTAATATTTGCAATAAATTGATACAACATTAACCATCAAACATCTTAATTAGGCCAATATTCACTGCAAGAAAAGAATCCATCCTTGAATGTTACATCCCTCACAAAAATTCCTTGCCTGACAATCTTGGAGATGAACTCAATCGCTTTGTGACTGTCACTAAATACAAATAGGTTCTCACTGATCCTACTAGGGCTACCTGGTGCTATGTTAATAAGTCCAAGTGTAATGATGAATCTCCTCGTTGCCCATCCTAATCGGGATCAGCGATAATCACCAGAAGAATAAATCCATCCTTGCATCCATCACAATAAATTTTTAATTCACAATCTTGGAGATAAACCTTATAGCTCTAAGCAAATCACCTAATACACGTAGGTTCTTAATGATCCTAATAGGGTTAGTGGGTTCTGCGTTAATGAATCCAAACTAAATGGCCAATCCTATGGATATGACTGTTAGGCATGTGGTCCTTCACTTCCCCCTCGCGTGGCATCGTACTTCATCTTCCCAGCCAAGATGTCCAATGCTGCGTAAATTTCCCTACATTTTGGATGTGATCTATCTCCCACAAGGAATGTATGAACACTCTCATTTATATCCCTGACAACAATTTTTGCTTAACAATCAGAGATGAATTTAAGAGCACCATGACAATCACTGGCTAACAAATGGATTCACATCACTTAAAAAAGCTTCTTGCTTGACAATCTTGGAGATGAATTCAGTAGCACTGTGACAACCACCACATACACGTTTATTCTCAATGATCCTTCTAGGCTACTGGGTTCCATGTTAATAAAGTCCAAATGCAATGGCTAGTCTTCTAGCTGTGACTTCTAAGCATCTGTTCCTTCACTTCCTCCTCGTCTTGCGGTACAAAGAAATTGTTAGGTACATACCCAGCTTCCTTCATCTTCCCTGCCAAGATGTACAATGTGGCATAAATTTCCCTCGATTGAGGATGTGATCTGTCTCCCACAAGAAATGTATGAACACTCTTATTTACCTCAATTAGACTGTATCCTGGCGTCTTTTTCAAACCCCTGTCAATCATCAATGTTCTCACTTTTACCACATCATCCCAACGTCCAGCTGTAGCATACATGTTTGACAGCAATATGTAATATCCATCATTCTTAGGGTCTAAGTAAAAGAGGCGCTCTGCCACACGCTCTGCTAATTCAATATTACCATGAATTCTGCAGGCTCAAAGCAAGGCTCCCCATACACCAGCATCTGGTTCTAATGGCATCTTTTCAATAAGATACTCAGCCTCAGCTAGACATCCAGCACGGCCAAGGAGATCAACCATGCATGTATAATGCTTCATCGTAGGCAATATGCCATAATATTGAATCATGCAGTCAAAGTACTTCCAGCCTTCATGCACAAAGCCTGCATGGCTACACGCTGACAAAACACAGACAAAGGTGATCTCATTTGGCTGCATTCCTGCTTGTCGCATTTGTTTAAAAAGTTCACGGGCATCCTCACCATGTCCATGCATTCCATATGCAGAAATCATTGCATTCCACGAGACCACATCCCTTTCAGGGATTTTATCAAATAATTGTCTTGCAATTACAATGTTTCCACACTTGGCATACATATCTATCAGTGCAGTCCCAATAGAAACATCTAATTCGAATCCACTTCTAACAATATAATCATGGATCCATTTACCTTGCTCCAAAGCTGCTATAGCAGCACACGCGGGAAGCACACTCACCATAGTAACCAGGTTGGGTTTTACATCTGTCACTTGCATTTGATGAAAAAGTGTTAGAGCTTCGTTTGCTTGCCCATTCTGGACATAAACAGCAATCATGGAATTCCAGGAGATAACATCTCTTTCAGGCATCATATCAAACAACTGGCGAGCACTTTCTACACTCCCACATTTGGCATACATAACTATAAGAGAATTTGCAACAGATACGTGTATTTCAAATCCACTTCTAATTGTGTAAACATGGATCCATTTACCTAGAAGAAGATCACTCAGATCGGAACATGCTGAAAGCATGCTTAAAAAGGTGGGCAAGCTGGGTTTCACATCAGAAAGTTGCATACGATTGATTGCATTCCATGAAATCACATCTCTTTTAGACATTTTATCAAACACTTGTCGGGCACCCTCCATATTGCCACACTTTGCATACATACTAATAAGTGAATTACCCACAGAATCATCCGATTCAAGTCCAGTCCCAAGTATGTAGTCATGGATCCACTGCCCTTCTTGTTGAGCTCCTAAATCAGCACATGCTGACAGCACTCTAACGATACTGACTTGGTCCGGCTTTACACCTGCCAGTTGCATTTGATCGTAGAGATTCAATGCCTCTCTAGGATGCCCATTCTGCACATATGCTGTAATCATTGATGTCCATGAAACAATATCCCGTCTAGAAATTTTATCAAAGACCTGGCGTGCATCATCTATACTACCACATTTGGTATACATTGCTACAAGTGAATTCCCTACAGGGACATCCAACTCATAGCCGCTTTTAATTATAAAATCATGTACCTGCTGGCCTTCTTGCATACCCAGTAATTGGGCACATGCTACAACCACGTTTCCAACTGTGACTGAATTTGGTTGCACATCTGTCCACCGCATTTCACGAAACAATAACAACGCCTCGTTGGCATGTCCATTCTGAACATACCCGGCGATCATAGCAGTCCAAGAAACCACATCCCTTATATACATTTTATCAAACACTTGATGGGCATTCTATAAGAGAAGCTCCCACAAACAAATCTGATTGCAACCCATACTTCACTATTTGATAATGAATCCCCTTGGCCTCTTGTAGGGACAGAAGGCTGGCGCATGCCTTGAGCACAGTGGGAAAGGTGAAATTGTCCGGCTGTATATTGCTCTCCAGCATTTGAGAGCAAAGGCCAAGGACTTCCTTACCCAACCATTTCCTTGCATACTCTTTAATCATTAGATTCCATAAGAAAACATCCCTTTCGCATATTTTATCAAACACTTGGCGTGCATTATCCAGACTGCCAAATACCGCATACATGCTCACAAGCTTGCCTGCTAAAGAGATATTCGGCCCAAGTCCACTGATGAGTATGTGGGCATGAGCTTCTTTCAATTGCTTCATGCTAGTGCAGGATTGTAAGGTATCGGAAGGATTATAAGTGTTATTATTAACCCAATTGCTCCGGCCATGTTGATTGGCAACTCTGAGACTGTTAATTTCAATCATTGGCGTTTCCAAGTCTGGTTTTTGTACAATAGCAGTAGTAGAGGTGCTCCGGTGGAAGGGCACAGCCTCCACCAAAAATGGTATATGAAAATGAGTAAATTTAAACTTTTTAAATTTGTAATGGGATTGAGTTAACCAATAAAACATGGCTGCCATCGCCAAAATTGGATGTGTTATACTGTGAATTATGATGGATAACGTACAATAGCATACTGTAAACCGCATAAAGCTGGAATCCATCCATCGCCATTCCCACTTCGTCCAACTCTCTTTGGCATATACGTAACTCTTACAGTGGAGTATAGCACAGCAGGAAAAACTGAGACGAGCGGGAAAGTGTACAAATATTAAAGCTTGGTCCTTCGGAGGGGAAGGAGAACAGTTTTTATTATTAACATCACCGTACAAGTTGATTTTGGTGAGCTACTGAGTAGATACGTGATTTGAGTTTTCTACCTTTTAAATTTTTTAGTTTTATTAGGTTAAGTATTGAATATTGCATTTGATGTCCATATATAATTTATTAGTTTAACTTGGTTAAGGATGCATGCTTTGAGATTCAAACCGAAAAAATTGTTAATTTTATCTACAAAATACATAATAAGTAACAAGTGAACTTCAAGTCTAAATCTTCTTATCAATTTTCTTGGTTTCCCATATGAGAAAACAATTTCCTTGGTTGGAGGAGCTTTTTATCAAGATCACTAATATTGCATTGAACATGGGTTTTAAAATTTGTGGTAGATTTTATTATGGAAGATTGATGGTAAGTCAATCTATAAAAAATAGTTAATGATTTAGTGTAATAGCGAGTGGTTCTAGAATTCTATAGAATGGTCAAAGTATCACTATGTAACAAATTAGAAGAGGAGTTTAATAAAGAGATAGAACCTTCTTCCCATACCCAAGACACCTTGCCCTTCATTACCATCGGTACACGCCATCCGAGAGGACATCAAGCCCAGATGCAAGTACCCATTCATGATTAGACAATACCTAGAAACTACTTACCCAACAAAACAAGAGGGTCACGCTGGGAGGGGCGGGCCTAATCACAAGGCACACTATCCTACACATAATGATACTTAATCAAAGACATTTCTTCTACAAATAATTCCCTATTTGACATGGTCAAACTATCTATAAACCTTTAACTATTTAGAGTAGCCAGTAGATTCAAATTGGATCATTATAATATTTGCCATCTATTTCAATGCTTTCAGAATGGAAAAATTGGGGGAATTAGCTTGTAGGGTTACTTTTACTTGTAGATCCTAGTTTGGAGAATTGAGGTATAAAACTTGATGGACCCATTTTGAGGCATTAAATGATGGTTTATGGTTTCAAAACTTTCTCACTTTAGTTCAAGTCCCCGTGACGTTGTTCCGCACTCAGATACATTTCCAGCGGTGCAAGAAAGACGTCGAGTTGGGTTCATATGCAAAATTTATGCCTCTTGGAAGTTGACCTTCAAGTTTGACCGCGATGGTTCAAAAGGATGCCACATCAACCCTTATTACTCATGCAAAATGGACTAACTACGTGTGTACCATGGAGAACACTCTAGAATGTTTAAATTTGTAACTCTAGTTGAGAGTTAAAGGAGACAAACATGATCCCCAGTTAGCTATTTCGTGCCACTAGGAGTAGAGGTTCCAGTTCTATGGTTTTGTATCTAGTTCCGTAGTAGAGTAAAGTAATTGGAAGTGGGAGTTAAAGAGCATAACATAGGGGGTTAATGTTTTGTAGTAGCCTAATAGTTCATAGGTCTCACAAAATTCCATAGAGAATGCATTCTCCTTTCTACTTGCATTATTTTCATACCAAAGAAAAGAGAGCAAAGAAACCTCACCTTTTAGTGGGTTTTCTCCCATAAGGGTTTCTTGGAGAAAATATTTGTATTCATTGCGGATGGTGTGTGATTGTTTTTTTGGTTTCTATTTTCTCATTTTATCTATTTCATTTTTTCCTTTGGAAAAATCTGGGCAAATCAACCCCGAAGGGAATCTTTTAAAGCCCATCGACCAGACTAGCAGGGCCTAACCCCAAGGGCGTCGAGGAGAATTGACCCTGTGGCCTCCCGATCGACAAGGTACTTAACAACGGGGACTCGACACGCTGAGCTAATCCTTGGGGCTTCATTTTATCTATTTCATGTATAAGAAGAAAATTAGTAATCAACAAATCTGGAATCTAAGGGAATTTAAATTTATTTTATTAGATCTATTGTGATGAACTTTCCAGTGGAATATCCATGGTAGTTTATTTATCAATCATCATTATACAAGCATAGCTCTTCACATCCAGCGTCTTTTTTCTATCATCCAAAATGTGAACCCATGATATGCATCCAAAAGTTGTAAGACATTTGATTGAGGGTTTTCTCTTACTTCATTTCTCAACTAAAGTCACATCCCATTAGTCTAAATCAAATTCAACAAGTGGTTTGAATTAGATAGCTTCTACCTAGAACTAAATCAACAAACCTTTGGCCCAAACCAAACAAAGTGCCATTTCTACCCAAGTATGATTTGTGTGTAAGGTACAAAACTCTACCAAGAGATATCTTTATGTGACTAGTATCTTTCAAATCCTTTCCTACATATTCTCCTCCATTATCCAATCTTAAAACTTGCACATGTTGATTGAATTGATATTAAGCTAATGCCATAAATTCCCCGAACTTTTTAAAGACATGGCTTTGTTGTCAACTTTACAACAAACTTCTTTAGAAAAATAAATAATAAGTAAAAAACAAAAGGCCCTAAACAAATTTTATTATTTTTCATATAAAAAAAAAAAACAAAAACAATTTTTTTTAATAAAAGCTTTAGGTCAGAGGTTAGATATCTAAAAGTCTTTTTAAATAAAACTATGAAAATACCCGACCATCTGACCACTAGACTGTCCGACCTCTTGACTAGTAGGTTGGGCCGACTACAAAAGTCTTTGTAAATACTACACCCAATTGCCCGACCATCTGACTACCCGACTTAAAAGCAAAACGCGACTATTGCGTAGTCGGTGTCGGGATGAAATAAATCAACAATAAACAAAAACCCCCCGACCATCTAACTTCTTGATTGTACGACAATCCGAATAAAAAAATAAATTTTGATTTGCATGTAGTTTGCTTTTTGAAATAGATTTTGAAATTCTTTTGTTTCACGTTTAATTGATTTGTCTGTTAAATCAACAATAAATTTCTCAAATCCTTTCTCGGTTCACAAAAAGAAACAGTTGGATTTCTCTATGGAAAATTAATGAACAAATTAATTCACACCTTTCTCGGATTTCTGATCAAAATTCATAATTTCTTAGATTATTTCACCTACATGTAGTTTTCTTAAGCATGGTTCAAAGAAAAATTTGAATTGAGAAAATATGATATCAGTTACAGAAATTTTGTGTAAGAAGGATGATATTATACGTAATTCTTAATTCAATTTCAAATTTTAAATAAGAGAATTTGATACATGCTCTATTTTTTCTTCACAAGTCATAGAATGGGGAAAAAAGGAAAATATCTAGCATCAAAACAACAATGGAGCATATTAGGGTAAAAATTAAAGAAAGGGAGAATCCACAATCGGAGGAGGGAAGCTTCAATCCATTCCTCATCTCAGACTCAACTTACAAGACACAAAAAGCAGGTATGATGAGATGGGAGGAATTTTTTTATTTCTTTCAAGAAAAAGGATGGCTAAGCAACATAAGATCTTCCCAAACAAGGAACAATCAATTTGAAACAATGAGAGCAACAAAGTTACACAAAGTAGCAACTAGGGCTAGAATTTTTCCTTATTATGACACGGTTTCATGGATTTTCTCTCATGTTGATATTTCAACTAGACCAATATTAAACCATCACAAAACTTTCATAGCCTAATGGGAAATTGAAGTCCTATTGGCCATCTATAAGCTCAATCCCTCAAAAATCCATCTTAATGTTGATTTCCTTAAGAATTTTCAAAGCACTGTCTTCAAGAAATGTGGATAGAATTATGACATAGTGATTGAAGACTGGTTAAGGAAAGAAGATGAAGGTTTCAAGCTCAAAGCAAACAAAGATTATCCCATAACTATTTTTAAGAAACCCATAAGATTTCTTATCAAAATTAACCTGATTATATGGGGAACAAAATCTTGAGCACTCTAAATCAAATGGATTCCAATAATCCATAACATTTTAAATGAGGGGAAACATCTAAATTGGGTAGATATTTTGTCACAGAATATCGTCGACTCTTTAAAGTTGTCATTAGCATCTCCCCCTAGATAGAAACACATTTTCTATATGTCTTCCTATCTGATAGATGTTGTCATTGCCTCAGTTCCATTCCCACTCATGAAATGGAACTACCCATTTGATTAGCAACTACCCATCCAAAATTATGCTCCTATCCCGTGGAAGTCAAATTTTAAATTTCATTTTTATGATATTTTCCATTTTGTCTTGATTACTTTCTATGAAATCCTATTTGGAAAAACACCTCCCAGAATTAGTCAAAATCTGAAAGAAGGCTTAGAGTCCATTGGTCATTGGTTTGTGTACGAGTTATTTTCCTATATGAGAGTTTTTGGAAGTGAGGTTGGTCCTCACCTTTTACCCGTTATATCCCTGAAAGGATTTCCCTTAGAGAAGATGCAAATCAAGTTGTTTTAAATTGTGAAGCTAAAAATTCAAGTAAATTGCAGAAGAAAATTTAGCCTGGTTTTCCAATCAAGTTCGGTGACATAAATATCAGGGACAATGGACATGGATTTAAGGAAGTCGAAGAGCTTCAAGAAGTTTGGTTATATTCTCTACCTCATTATGACTATGATCCTAATAGGATTATTAGCAGTCATTATATAACAATCAGCTATATAAAAATATTCACTCATCACGAGCCTCCCTTTGATAAGATTTTCATAGATATTGATTAGTTCCAGTAGGATATTGAAATAGGAAAACTATTAGGCATTGAAACAAGCGACCAACTACAAAAGTTTAGAGAAAATTTGTTTAAAAATTTCTTAAAAGAAAAAGAAAAAGGTCTCTGTCTCAACATTTCTTTTGAAGAATTAAAAGCTTTTGAATTCTTTCAATTTAATTTCAACCAAATCAATTCAAATCCTTTTATTATCTCTCAAAAGGTACAAAAGGTTGAAAAAGTAGAAGATGTTGTTGTCACAAGTAAGGAAGCAGAGGTCACATCGATGGAAATTCTGAAAAAGAAGCAAGAAAGTGCGTAACAACAAAAACAATAGAAAAGGAAAGAACAACTGAACAAGAAATTAATATGATTAATTTCCCTGAGGAGATAGAGTAGAAGAAACCAAAAACTACAACATGCGAAGAAATGGAAGTGAATGAGAAGAAAGAGAAGAAAATATTTGGTGAAACCGCCACCAAGAAGAATCAGGAGACAATAGAATCTCATAAAAAGATAGATACTATTTCAACTACATCTCCTAAGGCCACAATAACACCCATTTCTACCAAGATTCCTTGACAATCATTTCTATTCAAACCAGTTTATGGGCTAGAGGCAATTCTAGATACAATTCCTTCTATGACAGAATATTATTTTAATTCTCAAACTAAATTAGTGGTAAGAAGAATAAAGAAAATAAAACATGATTCTTTAGAGGTTGTGTTTGAATTTAGCTAGCATGATCAAGGAGATGTGAAAGAAAAATCCCAAGAATCCTCTCAGGCCTTAGGAGATTTTGTTAATTACAACCAATATCATTTGAATGAGCTTGCAACCTTATATGATAATAGTCTGCAAAAAATTAATTTTTTAGAGAAAAAATTGGAGAAAAGTGAATTGTTTAATGAAGAAAATTGGCAGAAGTATTCTGCAACTCTAATTCAAGGATTCACTATAGAAAGGAAAATCTACATAAGCATTTTCAGAAAGAATTGAAAGTGGTAAATTCAAAACATGAACAACACATTCAGGAATTAAGAAAAATACATGAAGATCAAACCCACATTTGGAAGGAAGAAGTTGAAAGTAATTATGAGATTATGATCACAACTTTAAAAGAGAAAATTGAATCTCTTCAGAGTCAACTTAATCAGAACCAAGAAGAAACACAAATTCTGGGAGTTTTTAGAGAGCAAACTTTACAAATTTGTCTAATTTTAAGGAAAAATCAATCAAATGTCTATAGAAATATGGATAAAATCTCAAGATTTTATCAAGAAATGTTGAAAAAATGCAACAAGAAAAAAAATCCTAATTTAATTTGTCCTTGAATAAATTAGTAATTAAATTCTAATTCTAATTCTCATAGCAACTTGTAACAATTAACTAAGTTAAGTTGACTTAGTTGGCTCAGTAAATTTAAGTTGGGAGTCTATCTAGAGTCATGTCGAGTGATCCCTAAATTTTAGGGGCTCAAGTTGAGTTATTATTGAGTTGTAATTATTTAATTTAGTTTAACAGAGTTAAATTTAGTTAAACTAGTTCTAACTGATGGAGGAACTAGTGAGAGGTCACATGAATTAATTTGGATTTCATTCACATGCAGTGATCAATGAGACGATTGATAATTCACTCATAAATAACTCATCCATATGTTCTGAGAAAGACCCAGTTGAGATTGGAGTTTAGGGACAGTGTACTATAAGTTGTAAAATCATCTAAATTAAACAAGTGATGCATGCAATCAAAGGAAGGCCTATGGATGGATTGCACAGTTATGGATGAGGAGTTTCCCAACTAAATATGGGCTAATTCCATAGGAAACTTTGCAAGGAAATAGGACCTTGGCAGGCAATAGATTTGGCTAAGTATTAGCTTGAGCTGGTTTGTGAAGCATTGAGATAGATTTGTACTTGTGCATAGATTGTTCGGGTTGAAAAAGAATTGTATTTTCTTCTCAGATCTTCTTATTAATGCAATATATAAATAACAGGGGTTTTTAGCTATGGATTTCCCTAGAAAATTATTGTGTTGTGTTTGATTGAAATTCTTCCTTTTCTGCTTCATGATTTCATCGATCAATTTTTGTTTCCGTTGACGAGTAGAGTAGATTTAAGTCAATTGTTTTGGCATATTACAATCTGTAGTTTGAATCTACAAGAAAATTCTACAATAAATTACAGACTCAAATGAAAGGATTGATTCATTAATTGAAGAAGACAAATCTATCAAAAACAAATTTCTATCTATTCTTGACTAGGAAAAGGAATTTCAATCTAATGAGATTCCAAAAGTTTCAAATACAGATAAGAGATTAATGTTTGCATCCTCGATCCATAGGGAAGATGAAGCCAAAGAAATCAGAACATGGATACAAACAACACAAGGACAATGTCTGACAATATGGGAGAAAGGGACAAACTTCATAGAAGAATTCGACTTGCCAGGTTCCAAGCCACTGAAGGAAATTGTTCCAGGAGAATTAAAATAGCCAACAAAAGATCTTGTTACCAAGGACCAGGTAGAAACCAAAAGGATTAAAGTATGGAAACAACAAACTTTCCATAAATTCCTACAACTTCCTTTTGAACAAATCTAGTTTATGGCTGTAGAAAATTTGAATAATAAAACACTTATTCACAGAGATTATCCTAATTATACAATATTTTCGAAATGCATGCATAATACATAACCTCCTCTACGTTTATCATCAATTTGCGGAATAAAAAACAATCGCATGCGCACATTGAAACATCAATCACACATATCAAGACAGTATGTATTGGGGAAAGCATACAGCTGAAAACCCCCAACTATTTGTATATTATATTGATTGAGAACATGTAACAATACATAGTACAATACTCCTCACAAGTACTCAGTACTATCTCCACCTGCTACACTCAAACTAGCTCAGATCTGAATCAATCACAGGTTCAAATCTCCTCCGCTGCTTGCCTGTCTCCACTACGCAATCCTGCATGAGAATAGATGAGAATGGCTGATCCAAACTTGTATTTCCCTTGGCTGAACCATGCAATCCTCATTGGCAATACTCAATCCATTGATTTTGCAAATCTCATGCACAACTATAGTCACAACTGATAGTTGTCTTGCCCTTTCACTCACCTCTAACACTTTTCTCCACTAAACTGTCCATGCACTGAGTTAACTGATGTATTCTTTAGTTAATTTATGATTTAATAATTAGTGAATTAATTAATAATTAATTCACATCACTCATCACTAGTGTATTCTGCAGTTAGAATAAATACAACTAGTTCAACTAAGTCAAACTGAACACAACTCCATCAACTCCTCAATCAACTCCACCAAACTCAATCACTTGAGTTTAACTGAAGTCCATCATGCAATAGCTCAACTAACCCATAAGAAAAGCGTATTTCCTTCTAACAGTTGCATGTGCCACATCCGTAGCTCGAACTGAAGTGCTCCAAGAGGATAAGATAATGTTTATAGTCCAAATATTATTAAGAGCTAATAATATTCGACTGTTCTATTTTTAGCCTGACAGTCTAAAAATAGACTCCGCCCATATGTCTAAAAATAGAAGTCCATCTATTTTTACCAACATGACCAATCATCCACAAATAGCATCCTGCAACTCATAAACCATGATCCATATGTCTAAAAATAGACTTTGCACCAAAAATAGCCTGCAGGCCCACTTAGTGAAGGCGACTTCTTTTCACTAAGCTCTATCATCTTGTTGCATTTTCAACAATTGCTAAATTTGAAATCAAGTATCAGAAAAGAGAGAAAAAGGTCCAAGGATTGATTGTCAGGTGCCAAATCAACATTAATCTGTTCCCTTCCATTCATTTCTCTACAGTTTCCCAAGTATATTCACAATGGGCAAAGCATATTGAAGTTCACGCACCCCACCTATTGCTCAGTCTCAACTACGAAGATCTTGAAGATGAGGAAAGGTTGCTTACTTCTATGGAAAATTTCAATTGAACAAGGATAAAATTTCTAATTTAGAATTAAGCATTCACTTTCAGAAAATCGGTTGATTTTCTTGTTTCAAGACTTATCTAATTTTTTTTTTCAGTATTTGTAGACCTTTTTGCATTGGTGAAAAGGGCTGAGAAATTGTGAAGACTACGAACTTGTATTTTTGAATCAATTTTGAGGCAACAACTTTTTTGAAGACCATTTTCAATTTTAATGTGTGGTGAGCTATGAGATTTATGTAAGGACATCATTTTAATTACTTAATGGATGCCTTTGGTATTGCTCTATAACGTGTGCTATTTAATTCTGAATGAATGTTTGATTAAATGTACAGTCTACATCCTTTTATCATCAGGAGTTGAAAAATTGTTAATTTGTTCATTGTTGCTTGATTGTTGGAATATGATATTCAAAGATATGATTTTATTGCTCTCGTTTGTGAGATAAAAGTTATCATTAATTTGATTTAGGTAATGCATGTGTATATATATTTCAGAAAATACCAAAAAAATTGTGTGAATAGGATGAAACCTGAAAATATATTTTTGGAATTTTTTGCATAAAAGTTCTCAAAACCTTATCTGTTTGGTTTTCTAGATTCAAATTCCAATTAGGATGTTAAATCACATGATATTTCACGTGGTATTATGTTCATTTAAATCCTTTTATTTCTGTTGTTTAAACTAAACATATCATACCAATGGATTGTGTTGATATTTTGCAAATTATAAGAATATATCATATATTTTCATTAGATTAATCATAGTTTTTCCTAGTTTAATTTTAGTTTTAGTTAACACAAGCAACCAAGCCTTTGTTTCAGAGAGTATATGACCATTTAAATGAAAAAGAGTCTAATTGGGACTTTGATCGGGAAAATACTCACTAGTTGCAAGAGGAAAATTTCCACCTGTCAACAAGCTCTTATTGGTCAAGAAATTTACCCAAGTATATCTAGAAAAGTAATCAATGAGAGTAAAAACATATAATGCACTAGATAGTGATGGTTTTTTCATGGAACGTGGGGCATTATGGACAAGTTTCAATGAAGCATTTTCTCTCCAATACTTCACTACTTCAAAAGTAGTGTGATGATCCTTTTCAAGCATACACCCTTCACACACTCCATTAGGGAAACAACATTAGGTAGTATAGTAACCATGTTATGTGTCAACATTAGTTTCAAGCTTCTAAAATTAGGATGTTCGAGTTGTTTATGCCAAATTCTACTTTGGTCATTAGTTTGAGCAATGAGTGTGGTCGATCCTAAATCTTTCTTAGGAACGTAATATAACTTGTATATGTTTCCCTTGGGGTCAAGGAAACCCATGATGACAATAACAAAGTTGTCATTCATATCTTTCAAAACAAACTGATTTTGCCAAAATTCTACCTTCTTGCTAATTTGAGTTAGTTAAGGGCACATGCAACAAATTGACACTCAAACTAAGTACTTGATGCATAATCAAAGCATCCTAATGTTCAATCTTGCCACAACTAAAAATAATAAGTGCGTAATCATCTGCTACAAAGATTTATGTTTTAAATATAGCTTTACTTAATGAATAAAAGTGAGAAACATCTTTAGTCATATGATGGGTGCAACTAGAGTCAACTATCCATTCACTTTAAAAGTGTAAGCATGCAAGGCCTAAGAAGAACTAACAAAAAAACATGTAGTTATCTACCTTATTCTAAAGGTTAGTGCTATAAGCCAATTGATCATACAATTAACATGTCTCCCTGAAGCTTTTTCAATTTCTCCTCTAGGTCCTGAGCTTATGTTGACAAGCCTTCTCAATATGTTCCAATTACAACACTAGTAACATGCCTTCTTTCCACTTATATTAGTCAAAGTTTGCTCACCATGCTTCTTGTTAATAGTCTAGCTAATGTAATAACATTCTTTCTCCTAATTGCATTGCAAATCTCCCTCTCTATGATTCTATCAATCTTAGCCCTTCAACAAATGGGCTTGTTGCTTGACCTCAAGTTTCCCTCAGTTAAGTAATTTTTAATGTGTCATAAATAATAAACCACATAAAGAATAAAAGGTAAAATCCTTACCATCATGTTTTCTAGAAGTCTATTCGGCACTAAATGGCAAATAGAACACAACATAGGGTGTCTTTGAATTCATTAAGATTAGTTCTATGAGTTGGTCATCTTTCTTTGAAAAACCATTTCCACTGTCACCCATTTTCAACTAAATTTCTTTCACATGGGCCAAGTAATCTTTAATTTATTTTTTTTAAAAGAGAGAGGATATAGAGAGATCAACTCTTTCTCAATTTGCATAACCTAACTTTCATTTGCGCTATCAAACAAAGTATTTATTTTCTTCCAAATAGCATTTGGACAATCAATCCTACTTATATAAAATCCAATATCCTTATAGATGTGTGTCCTTATGACTCCCACAACCTTGTCCTTGTTTCTATCAATGACAATTTTTTGTTGGTCATCCTTCAAATATGGAACCTCAATTTTATAAATTGTCGATTTCTTTTTCTCTTGAACAATTTATCCATATATTGTGCCCATATTCCATAATTGTGGCCATTCAAAACCTCAAATCTCTTTCTTGTAAGAAGCACTTTACTCTTCAACATTATTTCTATATATTATGCAAATTATTGTATAATCTATCACCCTAATGAAACATACTACTAAATTGAGATAGGCATAACATGGGAGAAACCTCTAAGGTGGGGGTTTCTCCTATTGTAACTAAAGATTACCTTACCATTTTTTTTTCAATATTTCACAATGTTTGTGAAGACATGCCTAATCCTCGTCAACTCAAGCTTTCAATCCTTGGTTCAATTTTGTTTCTAGAGTTCATCCTTGTCCTTTTCATTTAACATTCTTGTTGAGTCAAGATTCATAGCCTACTTCCATTTATTTTCATAATCATAATTTTCCAAAGACAACCTTTAGCCCATGCATTTTATCCTAATCCAAATGATGGTTTATTGATATTTTAATTTAAACATAATCATCATTTTTCCTTTCAACAAAAGCTTATTCCCACTTGTTATGTTTTGCAGAAACTTTCATAATTTCCCAAGACGAAAAGTATTATGTCAAATCTATTTAAATTGTCTAAAGTCAAAGCGCCTTCAAACCAGTTGTTTGAGAAATATGACCAAGTGCTCAAGCAAGTAGGTGAGTTTATAAAATGTAGTTTAAGGCTCCAAATCCAATCAAAAGTTTCAACACCAAAAATAACATCAAGAGTGGTATCAGGAAACAAAGATGAAATTAATCAAAAGCTTCTATGCCAAAGTCAATGGCAATAATGGTCTTAGGAGGTGAAGGTGAAATTAAAAAAATAGTATGTCCATTGCTTGAGATAAATGACAGTTTTCAATTTAAAGGACACATGTATGGATGCATGGATAGGGTGTGAGTTAAATCAACCCCGAGCTAGGCATCTAGGAGTTAACCTATAATTCAACCAAATTTTAAGAAACATGCCAAGTACCCTTTCAAAATCCAAACAAAGTCATGCAAGAGCCCTTGGTCAACATATGTGCCTAACGCATCAATGCAATATCAAAGTTATTGTGCATATAAATAAAATGGATATGTTTTCTTGGGTGGATGTGGGATAAATCCTATAGATAGATTAAATATACCAAGGATAAATTTCTTGCTGGTGAATATCAACTATAATGAGATAATGATGTTCATCCTCGCGAACATTTTTTTTTAAATCATGAAATAGAAATATGTACAAGCACTAAAGAAGGAAGAAATTTAATGGGCTTGGAGGATGGAGTTGTTCATATAAGAGTAGCCATAAACAAACATTTACACATAGAAACTTACACATACTGAGAAAAGCAATATCCTCTTAATGATCACATTGTACTGATTTACAATAATCATACATCACTTCACTATCTTACTTACATCAATACAATACACGAGGCCTTGTTATATAACATTGAGGTCCTCCTAACAAGATTTCCAATATAGCTAATTGGTTCAACCATTTCCTTATCTATCTCCACAATATCTCTATGAATATATATGTCAATCTCTCAGTTGATTTTATGTGATCTTCATCACTAACTTCTCTCATTGTTCTCGTCTTTGATCTATATGTAAACTTTTGTTACATAGTCTACTTTCATTAATATAATATTATGATTTAATTATATTATAAATATGAATTATTCATTCATACAACCCCTTTTTGAATACTTAAGTTTTCTTCATCTTTAGTCTTTTGTACACCACATCCTCTTTAGTCTTCTTCGCCTTCATCTACATCTTCAGTTATCATTGTATTTCTATCTTAATATGTGTTACGTCTTTCTTTGATAATTGTGGATCTTGAGTCAATCATCTAGACTACATCATCTTCATATCAAATATTTATTTAGCTTACCCTTGACCTTCTCATGAGTTTTCTATGGATTACCCTCAACCATTACATCATACTCAGGGTTTTCCTTGTCTCATTGTTAAACAATATAATTTTGAAATGGTTTCAGCTTAATACGAACCATCCATTACATCAACTGGTTTCAATTGACTACAAACTTGCATCTATAAGTAGAAAGTGGTTTTTGGTTTACCATTAACCATTACAAAAAATACTCATGGCTCATTTGAATCAATAAATTGACAACCTTTTCCTAAACATGTTTAAGCTCTTCTTATTTCCAACGAACTTTTTGAGGTCCAACTCACTCATAAAATTTGTACGGGAGCTATTGTTGGACAGTAGAAGACACGACCATGTAAAACCCTTTAAACATAAAAATGACTTTTTGCTATCCATTTACATCTATCCAACCACAATGTACTTGTATGTGAGGGTTAAACATTTTTCTATTTCGACACTTATGATGATCATGACTTTTAATACCACAACACTATAAAAAATATAAATTCCAACACTCAGCTTGTGCATGTCCATTTATGCTACAATGGCTGCAATGTTGTTCTTGTTTCTGTACTTGATTTTTTGAACTACTACTTGGAGATGGCTCAAATGTTTTTTCTTTTGTAAGGTTCCACCTTACCAACCAACAACATTATCAAGAAATATTGAACACTAAGACTCAAAATGCGATATTTTTTTGAGTTTTGTTTTGTTTTGTTTTAGACATAAAAGTTAATGCAAGGCCATATTTTCTCACTAGTATCATTTACGCTACACAATAAATTCTATTAACTAACCCACGAAAATTTTAAACCTCTCATCAAAGCTACAAGGATCATGGTTTCATCAAGATCCAAAACTTACAACCATAATACTTGCTTCTCAAACTCAAAAAACTTATTTAAAAGAAATAGTCTTTAGTGGGATGAATAAACTTTACAAACCACAATTTCCAACAAGCTAATTGTTAATTTTGTTGCAATTAAATGTGTTCAAGAGTGACTAATTGATTTTATTCTAAATAGCATGCCTATGAATACTTTACTTAACAAAAGAATTCAACTTCTATAAGAGTGGTATCCAATAATTATGAATTCATATGTAAGCTAAAATTACAACAATTCACCTACACAAATTTCACTTTATCAGCATGAATTTTAACTCAATGGAATTATCACACACATTCATTGAGACATTTCTAGAAACACCTTAAATACAAATCCTAATTTCACTTAGAAATTTTTACAGATAATTCATAAATGTAATTAGCTACAATCATTGAAGCATTATGACAAATAATTTGCAAGCATGCAATGTACAACCATTGAGGCATTTTTTCAAACACTTGATAGTCGTAATCCCTTAAGGAAATTTCACAACAATTAGCTAACATGAATCTAAGATTACATAACTTCATTTTCCTCAGTAATTCCAATAGTTATCGATTTGAACTTAACACACAAGTCAAATTATCAACCATCTTCATTGATGTATTTCTACTAACACTTCAGGAACACGAATGACTGAAAAAATTTGGGAAATTTTGTAAATAGTTTGCAACCATGTAAGCTACATCCATTGGAGATTTTTGGAAAACATTTAGTGGTCATAAAATAAGTTGCCATAAATTTGTTTAAACTATCAAGGTATCAACCATTGAGGCTTTAAAACAACAATTTCAAATATCATGAACTAGGTTAGAGTCATCAATATAGATCACCAGGTAAATCAAAGATGTTTTTTTTTGTTTTTTGCCAAACCCAACAATAGGCAGTCCATATAAGGCAACAAAAAATCTTCAAAATCGACCATATTAGAGAATTGGAGTCTGAAAACCTGTTTTTTGGAATCAAAGTGGGGCTTACATGGTCATATGGTACGAATGCCCCTTGATGTTGAGTTGAACAAAATAGGAATTCCCAGGGATGTGATTCTTTAAAATAACAACCAATAAAATTTCTACTATCTCATTTATCACTTTTGTCAAACACTTAGTGTGAAAACTTCATCTACAACTGTACATGGACAAGAAAACCCAAATTTATGCTAATATGATATTTCATCAAACTCATGGCAACCTGAATGCTTCAACCATTAAGACCTTCTGTCAATTAGTTTGCAACAAAACTGTATAAAAGAGAACTTACATAAAATGAACTACAACTATTGCAGAATTTATTCAAAAATTTAGTGTGCAACATTTTATACACATTTAAATTTTCAACTAACAACCCAATTCACGGTCAGCAAAACCAAGTAATGAACTACAAAAAAGCACAATATAATGCTATCAACATAGAATATTGAATTTAGATAATGGATGTAACCAGTTATGCAGGTGTATGACATGGATAATGATCTAGGATTGAGACACATAGATCCATGGATGATCATGGTTATGTGGAACATATGGTTAATTATGATTTATGGGTGATACATTATTTGTAGTTATGGACAATCCCATGCATAAAAAATACATATACGATGGATGATACATTATGGAAAATGCATGCATAACAAATACATATACAACTGACATGCATGCATGAGAAACAAATTCTTCCTATACTGTCCAAGTGTTTGAACCATGCTCTGATACCATTATGTAACCACCCCTCCCATATCTACCCAGTTTCATTGGCATGTTAGGGTAAACATGATAGGAGGAGCTACTTTGATATGAATTGACCTCCTAGATCACATTAATGAAATGGAGTCAACAAGATGAAACCTTATTGACCTTCCTCAGGAGCTATAGGACCCACATGAGCCAAACAACCACTCTATGTGCCAAAACCTTGAGCTAACTTGCCTTTTTATTGATATAGACTCGCATTCACTTGCTTAACAAGGCAAGACAATGACTATGACCCATCCAGTCACATGCATATCATTGCTTCCTAACAACTGCAGTCTAGATTTCCCAGTTCTAAGCATGCGACCCAAAATCTGAGCCACTTTTTTAGGGCTAGTATCGATACCTCTGCCCATAACCTGATAGAACTTTCCAGAATGATGAATAACACTAGGAAAAATACATTAATGCAAAACTTAGTCAAGAAATTGACCTAGCCATGCCTAACCATGACATACATTTCGTCAAAAACATTATGAACATGTAATCTACAGGTATTAAATGCATATTTAAACATACAGGTCTCATACTTATCTGAAAATCATCAAGAATGTTTGATGCCCTCTCATAATAGCTGCAAAAACATCTATTAGTTCATGCATTCAATAACCAATCATTTACCAATCAGAACATGATAAGAGACATAACTAGAATTTGTCACGAAACCATGCTTATAACCAACATATAACCAGAATACTAACAATGATAGAACAACCATCAAAACCACATCATAGAAAGTAAGTAGCTCTTATTAACATATGCAAAAGCCAACTAATTCAGGGACTTCCACATACCACCTGACCATAGATTGGGTTAAACCAAATCTCTCTTTCAGCCAATCACCCCTACGCCATATTTCAAGCATGAATGTGGGATCTTATGGAAAAAACCAAGAAAAACCAAACCTAGGCTTCTAAAGGCCAAACCATCTCAACCCTCAACCAGTGATTCCACCTCATGGTCGGAAAACACTAACCGTCACTAGATCGATCTCTACCCAAGTTGTATAGGGTTCCAAAGCCTTTGTTCCAACCCAGCTCTAGGACTAGTAACTCAACCCACAACTACCACATGTCTCTAGAGCATTTATCCAACCAAGGCTCCAAGACTAGTAACTCAACCCAACAAGGGCTACAGAGCGTTTTTCAAACCAAGGCTTCCAAGACTAGTAACTCAACCCAAGATGTTTCAGGACTTCTAGAGCGTTTTTCCGACCAAGGCTCCATGAACTAGCAACTCAACCCACAACCATAAGGAACATGAGCACCAATAAAAAAAAACCAGTGGAAAACCCACGACAACATGGCTATCCAAGTAATGGCAAGGCTCAAACCACTATCAATCCAAGAAATCCTCTATGCCAATGACAACACATAACCAAGAAACCGTATGTATGTACCATGCATGCCAAAACGAGCAAGGAAATCATACGTGCAACTCGATACCTGCAAAGAAATCCAACTGTAGCCGCTGATCCAACCGTTCCCTTGCGCTTTCTTTCTCCAATCCAAGTGAAAACTAGAGTTCTCCAAGCATGCTCCAACAATACTCCAACAATGCTCCAAGATTTCTCCAAGTGTGCAAGAGTATGAGAGAGAGAGAATAGAGAGAGTCAGCTCCAAGCTAAAACTAAGAAAAGTCTACAAATTGATCCTCAAAAGCCATTTTATCATTGAGGCCTCTATTTTATTCATTTTCCTCTATTTTCCTTCAATTTCCTCCACATGCAAATTTGTTACCTTTCATCTCCCTTTTCTCCTATTTTCCTTTATTTTCATAAATAAATGCCAATTAATGCCTCTTTGCCTTTGCCAATTTCCATAGCCATTAATTAATCTAAATGAACACCCACTAGGATGTTTTTTCCCACCATTCAACTTGGAATATGTGTTCCATGACCTTGGTCTTATTTTTATTTACATGGAAATTCAACCAAGGGTTGTTACAAAACTAAAAGCCTTAATTAATGCCATGTTGACTATCAATACTTTTATACATTTTCACTTATTGTATAACAAACATCATTTTTTAAAAATATTTAATCTTGGTATTTAATATTTATAATTTCCTTTTTTAATGCTATTTCTCCAAATCCTTTTAAAAGTTTGAGCTAGCTTACTTCTATCTCTATGAAATAATTTCATGTTAATCTTCCAAAATTTGTGATGTCTAAATGAAAATTATCTTCACCCAACCCTCATTAATCGTCCTATCCTCGTTTGTCACACCTCATAAGATCTTACTTCCAACATGTGCTTCCTCAACCCATGAACACCTCATAGTTAACAATACCTAGAATAGGATAGAAAGTCACTATACGGTTCGATAAATTACAACTTCTTTGCTTGGATATCAATATATAGATATTTAGAAATCATCAATTTATCATTTCTTAGTTCTACAATTCTTAAATGAAATGTCAATAAAAAGAAAGGAAAGGGATGACCCAATTTGAGTTACTCGTCAACTGACAGATACACCTGATTGTGTGATCATTGTGTTCAAATCTCCTTTAATGATTTCAATTATTTTTAATCTCCTTTTTATAGATTGCTTAAGATACATATCACTTCTAACTACTCCTTTGATTTCTATTAGCTTTGTTTCTCAATGAGTGCTTGGACCACAATGTAATATAGACAACCACTTCCATAAATTACTTTCATTATAGTGGTAGTGGTTGAAATTGGCCCCATATCACTTGAGTACAAAATTGGTGCAATTGTTGATTCCTCTAGTTACAACAAAAATGAAAAAATGTTCACTCGTATGATGGATCAATTGTACTAAGAATTGACAATGAAATAGAAGGCATTAACCAAGTCATAGGTAGTTGTCTAGGAAATTAAAGAAGAGTATGCACCTTCCATTACCACTACAAAATCTAACACCATGATTGAGACAAACACGTTTAGCTCATCTTCCAAGGAGCTTTCTCAATCTATTTCATAAGATTAGTAATTTTGAAAAACATACCAAAGGCATAGGTTCCAAACTAATAAGACAAATGGAATATGATGGTAGGGGATAGGCAAGAGAAGCCAAGGGATTATAAAGCCTAGTATAGCTAAGTGTAGGTTCAATCATGAAGGCTTGGGTATTGGTGGCAAAGAGGAAGTGAATGGGTGTAGCTTAATCTTAAAATTTTGTCTCAAACTAAAACCACCAATATTACTTTGTCAAGGCAAGAGGGATCAGACAAAAATACATTTATGTTGAAGAAAAGGTAATAGAAAAATGAGTGGAGAATAAACCATTAATTGTAGGTTTTAGCCCCATAGATAAATTACCTACAAATGAATTCTTAAAAGAAGAAAATAAACAATGGTGTGAGCATAAAACATAAAACAAATATACACAGAGATTTTCCCTTAGATCCCAAAACCGGGACTACCAGATTGATTTTTCATTATATTCCTTTCAATGTTACAATACATATATATACATGTCGAAGCATCCATAAACCCCAATCCATTAACCATGGATTAGAACATAACTACAAAATACCATGGACAAAAAACCATCATGCCCAAAACCATGTGTGAAATCCATGCGCAAAACCATTGGTAGGTCTGCCCACCTAATATAGGGTCCAAAAAGTTCTTCCCAAGGCACTGTCACCTCCCCTGTGACCCCCCTACTTCACTCAATGCAATGTATAGGGGGAGCTACTTCCCCCCTTGTGACCCCCCCACGCATGGGGTAGTCGTGGAAATAATATAACACACACCCAACATTCTCCCACTTGTTGTTTTATTTCCACATTGGGGCCACATAAGAGCTTAGTCATTGGTCCAGCCCTGTAATGCCCATTGCTTCTGTACACCAAGAGAACTTCTCAATGCTCACAGACTTTGTCAATGCATTTGCAATATTCTTCAAAGTTTCCACCTTTACCAGCAACACCTTTTTGTCCTCAACCATATCCCTCACAAAGTGATATTGAACATCAATGTGCTTTGTCTTTGAATGATAAGTAGGGTTATTTGCCAACAAAATTGCACTTTGGCTGTCACAACCTATCCTTATAGCTCATTGTACTAACCTCATAATTGAACACAATCTTTGCAACCAAACTGCTTCCTTTCTTGCATGAGTGACTACCATGCATTATACCTCTGTAGTCGAAAGTGCCACTACAGACTGCCTCTTACTCATCCAAATGATTGCACCTCCAAATAGGTTAAACACATACCCACTTGTAGATCTTCTCTGATCCAGATCTCCAACCTAATCTGCATCAACAAAGCCACAAATGTCCAAAACTCTGTCCAATCCTAGTCTTCCTTGATAGCACAAACCATAATCACTAGTGCCACGCAAATACTTGAAAACCCACTTCACTGTTGTCCAATGCTCCTTTATTGGTTTTGACATAAACCTGCTCAATACTCCCACTGCATGTGCAATTTCTTGTTTAGTACATACCATTTCATACATCAGGCTATCGACTTCACTTGCATATGGAACGCGAGACGTGTCGTCTTCCTCTTCTTGTGTCTTGGGACACTGTTCAATAGATAAATTTACACCTACATGAATAAGAACCTTCACCGGTTTACTATCCTACATATTAAACCTTTGCAGTATTGTCTCAACATACTTCCTCTGGTTTAACCATAGCTTCCTCTTTGCCTGATCCCATTTAATTTCCATGCCCAAAATATAGTTTCCATCATCAAGACCCTTCATGTCTAATTTGGAGGACCATTGGGTCTTCAAATCCCAGATAATTTCTTTGTCATTTCCAACCAGAAACATATCATCCACATACAATACCAAATAAATAACATGGTCACCAATTAATTTAAATACGCACAATGATCTTCTTTGCTTCTAGTGAAGCCAAGTCCTCGTATATATGTATCAAATTTCTAATACCACATCCTTGGTGACATTTTTAATCCATACAAATAATTTTTTAACCTGCATACCAGTTCTTTCTTACCCTTCACCACAAAGCCTTCAAGTTGCTTCATGAAGATCTCTTCTTCCAGATCCCCATGAAGAAATGTTGTCTTCACACCCATCTGTTCTACCTCAAAATCTAAAGCAGAAGCAATAGATAAAGGTAATCTAATAGAAGCTACCTTGGCAACAAGAGAAAAAATATCACCAAAATCAATTCTTGACACCTATGAATAACCTTTTTCTACTAACCGAGCTTTGTATTTCTCCACGTTTCCTTCTGCATTCATCTTCTTCTTAAATACCCATTTGCTGCCAATGGGTTTCCTTCCAACCAACAACTCCACTAGATCCCAAGCCTCATTTTTGTGCATAGATGCCATTTCATCAACCATGGCCTCTTTCCAGATTTTTCCATCCTCTGAATCTACTACTTCCCTCATAGTTCTAGGATCATCATCAATAATATATAAATAAAAATTTGAACAAAAAGCAGAATGACTATATATTTTTGGTTGCCTTCTTTCTGGAATTGATCTTCTCATAGATGGAGTTTGTGGCTCCTCATCTTCTGATTCCTCTTTTGCTATAGAGTCTGATTCTTCGTCCTTCATCTCAAACTTAATCTTCTCAGGTTCCCTTGGTAGGACTTCATGTTTAATAACATATTTCACCTCTCTAAACACCACATCTCGGTTGTACACAACCTTCCTTGTTTCTGGGTTCCAAAGCTTATAACCTTTAAACCAGCCTTATACCCAATAAATATGCACCTTTTAGATTTACTATTTAAATTTTTTATTTTCTCCTTTGGAACATGTACATATGCATCACATCCAAATACCCTTAGATGTGAATGAGAAGGTTTCTTACCAATCCATACCTCTCGTGGAGTCTTATCCTCCAACACTGATGAAGGTGATCTATTGACCAGGTAACATGCAGTCTCCACTGCCTCTTCCCAGAATTCCTACCCTAACCTGACACCACTTAGCATGCTTCTTTCCTTTTCCACCAATGTCTTGTTCATTCTTTCTACAACTCCATTTTGTTGAGGTGTGTATGGAGTAGTCTTATGTCATGCTATACCACACTTCTTATAGAACTCTTCAAATTCCTTTTGCAAAACTCTCCACTGTTATCTGTTCTCAACACTTGTATCTTCTTCTCTGTCTAGTTTTCCACTAGAGCTTTAAATTCTTTAAACCTATCAAAGACTTCAGATTTCTTCCTAAGGAAATATATACATGTATTCCTTGAGAAATCATATATAAATGATACATAGTACATAGACCTACCTAGTGATGGAACTGACATAGGTCCAAACACATCATTGTGCACAAGCTCTAATATATGTTTTTCCCTCTTAGCACCAGAGGGGAAATTCACCCGATTTTGCTTCCCATATACACAATTTTCACAGCAATCAAAATCTAGAGAGCAATTAGACATATCTTCTACCATACCATTACCATGAAGTATTCAAATTCCCTTCTCTCCAATACGTCCAAGCCTTTGATGCCATAGAAGCGTCTTTTCTCCAAAGACTACTATATTTTCTGCTTCGCGTTTAGGAACCATAGAACTGTTGCACCCATCAATAACAATGCTACCCTGAATCTTGTACAAAGTTCCAATATGAAATCCATGCATCAATACCAGTGCTCCTCGAACCATCTTGTAGGTAGCTTTCTCAAACATCATTTTGCACCTGCATCATCTAGCTTTCTTACAAAAATTAGATTTCTGGCCAATGTAGGAATATGCAAAACACCTGGAAGTGTTATAATCCTTCCACCTTGCAACTTCAACTTGAATTTTCCACAAAAGGTGATTTTAGCTTTCCTGTCATCCCCTAAGAAAACATCACCACCATCATATTTCTCATACTCACAGAACCACTCCATATGGGGAGTGAAGTGAAAGGATGAACCTAAGTCAATCAACCATGCACCATGAACTACATGTTTACTTGAAGAAGAAGCCAAGTACACATCCCCACCTTCATCTGAGGTGGTTTTTTCCTCTGAAGAAGGAGTATCATCAGATATCTTTCCTTTCTTAGGAGCTTTAGATTTAAAATCCATTTTGAAGTGCCCTTCCTTTTCACATTTCCAGCACACCTTTATAGGTATTCCTAGAGATTTATATCTCCCTCTAGATTTAGATCTCCCACTCGAGGACTTGTTTTTATTTCTGTTTTGGGACCTTCCTCATACAGAGAAGGCATCACCATTCTTTCCCTCCATATTTTTTTGTCTCATCTCCTCTGACAATAAGGATGAGACTATTTCATCAAAATGCAAAGCAGTTACATTGCTACCTATTGCAACAACCAGACTATCGAACGAATAGAGAACACCACAAACTGATGCACTTATCTTCATCTGAAATTTTAATATCAATAGATAATAACTGTCTTACCATAGCATTAAAGGAGTTCAAATTCTCTGGCACTGAGTCTCCATATCTCATCCTCAGGTTATACAACTTTTTCCATAGGAACAGTTTATTCACAAGAGACTGAGATTGGTACAAAGTCCCTAACTTTTCCCACAAAGCCTTCACCGAAGCTTCCCCTGATACATTCAATAATACTGAATTTGAGACAAACAATTTTATTGTTATCTTTTCCTTTCAATCCAACATAGCCCAGTGTTCAGCTGCCATTGGTTTAGTACTTGGATCTACTGCGATCCACTGATCTTTATCCACTAGTAGATCCTCCATCTTGAGTTTCCACAACTCAAAACTCTAACCATTAAATTTCTTGATCTATATCTTTCCACTGTTTGGCATCTTCTTTGACCACAAGAATCGATCCCAAAGATCTCCCACTGAACAAGGTCTACCACAGGCCCTGGAAAAAACCCCTTAATAGCAAAGGCGTCCCCTTGAAGCCAAAATAACTTTGATACCAAATGTAGGTTTTAACCCCGTACAAAAATTACCTACAAAATAATTCTTAAAAGCATAAAATAAACAATGTTGAGAGCATAAAACATAAAACAGATATACATAAAGATTTTCCCTTGGATCCAAAAACCGAGACTACCAGATTGATTTTTCATTATATTCCTTTCAATGTTATAATACATGTATATATATGCCAAAGCATCCCTAAACCCCAATCCATTAACCCTGTATTAGAACATAACCGTAGTTCCCATCACTGGATCTACAAAATACCATGGACGGAAAACCATCATGCTCAAAAACGATGTGCGAAATCCATGCACACAACCATAGGTAGTTCCATCCACCTAATATAGGCTCAATTTTTTTTTTCCCGGGGCGCTACCCTAGACCCTGTGCAAGGGGGATACCGCCCCCTTGCAAAACCCCCAACAGGGGAGGTCGCCGTCCCCCCTGTGACCCCCCTGTTGCACCCAACGCAACGTATAGGAGGGACTACCGCCCCTCCGTGCGTGGGGTAGTCATGGAAAGAATATAACACACACCCAACATTAATCCAATATGCTTGTAGAAGATCTGATGAGGGTATCTAGGGATGTTTCTACCATCTAAAACTACAAAAACACTTGGAGGGCCAAGTAAAATAATCTAGTAATCACAAGCATAAACCGAAAACATATGAGAAATAATCTCTTATGCATTACTTCTATGCAAAGAAAGTGTGAAATAATCAATAGTTAATTCGTAGTGGATGTATCACATATCTATTAAATAAAAGCACAACCAAGTTCTTAACAAAATATTTAGTGGATGCACAATTACACAACTAATCTCAATCATATGTTGTGACACCCCTTCATTACCCCAAATTTTGTAATGTAATTAAGAACGTACAATACCAAGGTGTCAACATTGATGCTATGATGTCAAACTCTATTATATGATGTAATGCTATTTTTATTAATAAAAATGCTAGCGCTGAAGAAAGAGGACAACCAATAGATTATGATGCCTCGGGGAGGGGGAAACTTTACTTAAGAGGAAAAACATACCTTGGGTGAATATTTCCCTTGGATGTGATGGTTATTCTTCCAAGAAGATGAAAGGTTGGGAATATGAAGAGTCAAAGTGTGGTTATAAAAATAAGAGGGAGGAGCTATCAATGGGTTCTTCTTAGTTCTTAAGCTTCTACTTTTCCTCTCTTCTGTTACTCTCTCATATACTCATTTTTTCCTTCTCTCACCGTTAAATATTGAATTGGCATGAGAACTGGTGATATCTTGTGTAACATGAATTAAATGTGTTGTAGTGCTTTTTCATTGGACTAGATGCCTTTGAGGATTGGGAGTTGTCCTATTTGTATGTGGAATAGAGAGCACTAAATAATGGAGGTCCGAGGGGTTGTAGAGAGAAGAGGAGGACTCCCTTGTGTTGTGTAGACTTGCATAATCATTTGTGAATGTTTATGGGCCTAGTCAAGGAATGGAAAGGCTAAACATTGAGATTCTTTCCTATGTGTGGAGGAGAATTTCCTTCACCTTTTTATGTTAAATCCAGTATAAATAATGTGTCCTAAATCCTTGAGTTTAGTTTTTCCCTCATGGCATCAATATCTGGCACGAGACTGGTCATCTGTGAGAAAAATTGTAGCACAACGAAGCCTATGGTGGGGTGGAATATGACTCACCGTGTTTCAATTTCTAGTATTTTTTTTAGTTGCAATAGATAAATATTTATTTATGTGTTAATGATACTTCTAGAATAGATGGTTTAGTGACATGCATGATTATTTAATTTCTCTTTTCAGCAAGTTTATATGTACATGCATTTATCCTTCAACAAATTTATCATGGTTATAACCATTATACTATTTGGCTATATATTTTATATGTATTAAATTTTGAAACAACATTGGTTGAGGAAGATAGACTTCACAAATGCATCTTTAAATAGGTCATGCTGGTATTTTTGCTATAAATTTTCTTCTAGAAGGTTCCAGAAGTTGAAACTTGGATCATAGTTTGGGGGGGGGGGGGGTGGGAAGGGGGGAAATATTGTCAATCCTTTGGTTTTCAGATCTTGGGTTGTGAAATTTTAGAAAATATGATTGGAGAAATCTGGGCTTTCTAAATGCATCTTTAAACAAGTCATGTTGAAATTTCTGCTATAGCTTTCCTTCTCGGGGGTTCCAGAAGTTAAAACTTGGACCATAGTGAGGGGAAATCTCATTAATCATCTAGTTCACTTTTCAAAACTTGAACTTCTATAATTTAGGAGATATGTCACGAGGAAGTTTCTATATTAGTTTGTATACAAAGTGTTTGAAGAAATGCCTAAAGGGTTTAATGATTCATTGCATACAAATTGTTTGATGAAATGCTCCAATGAAAATTTTGTGTTGTGGATGGGGATAGCATTGTTGTATGTTAGCACTGTTGTATGACAGTACTATGGTAATTGATCTATGCCTATTTGCATTCAAATCCTTTGAAGAAGTGTGTTAAAGGTGTTTTATTAGAAGTCACATACAAACTATTTTATAAAAATACCTCAAAGACATAAATCAAAGTTGCATGATTGAGTGGTATATTTCAGTTAATATGTTACAACTAGAATTAGATCAATGCTTATTTATTCATACAAAATGTTTGACAAAATGTCTACAAGAAGAAGACTATTTAATTGGTTGTATGCAAAATATTTGAAGGAAGGTTTACATGTAAAGTGTTTTAAAAAATGTATGAGAGATGAAAATCAATTTTTTGCAAGTGTGTTTAGGACAAATTTAGTAGGGGTATGTGACAAAGTGGTATCAAATCTGATTTTTAATCACATGAAGAAGAAAAAAAAATGATACCTCATATTCTTAATTGAGAATTAAGGCACCAAGTATGTTACACATGTGACACATACAAATTATTCCCAATCAACCATTCTTCATTAAATTAATAATTTGAACATACTTTCACTCTCATATTGGGATAATGGCCCAACTGAGGAATTTACAAATATAACATACCCTAGATATGATATTTATGATCAAGCCCTAGATCTATCGTTAATCTGCTTGGCTAATATGTATGTCCTATGTTGCAACTCTACATCTTCCTTTTTCCTAAGCATACTAAAGTATCTCCTTCCTTCCTTGTGAAAATATCTTTATCAATGTCTTGTGTCAATATAGGGTGTGTCTTTCTCATTTCCTTAACTTTTCTTATATAATTTTTCATTGATCTAAATCTCTAACCCTAATTTCCAAATTTATGGATGGTTAATATTATATCATCTCACTTGAGAACAATGATTGAGATTAAAACATAATCACTAAGGTGAATACATAACTTTCCTTGAGTTACTTTAGCTCCATATCTAAAATAATTAATTATGCATTTTCCCTAAGTTAGACTTAGGTTAAGTTACAAAACCAACTTAGTCAATACTTGAGCAAGCATCCTAAAGATATTTTGGACGACTTATGCACACCTATACACTTAAGACTATGTAGAAGTACCTTCTCAAAATACAAACATAAACAATCCCTCTTAGCAAGGGAGTTACTTCTGCCACCCAGAGCTACATCTGTTATTATGGATGCTCCCTCTAAATTGGAAGCCTTCTTTTTCACCTAGTTTATAATCATCCTCTAAGACCTACTCCCTTTGGAATTATTCCTAGAAACCTCGTGCTCCTAAACATCTTATACCATAAGACCTTCTTGACATACTTGGAAGGATCTACTAACTACTTCTCCCTATCTGAACTTGAAGGTTGTCTCCATCTACTCTTCTCAACCTTTGGAACTTCCTACTCCTTTTCCTCCATCATTGTCTTGCATTTTTCCATAGCTTGAATAGACTTATCTCTTTACCCACAAGTTTCCCTCTCTAACTCCAATAACATGGCGATCATCTTAGCTAGATATCATGGGTTTGATTTATGTTTGTCCATCCTATAATGCTACAACAAACTGCTTCTTCTCTATCATAAATACTGAGAGAAAACTTCTCTTAAGTTATTGCACCCATAGAACATCATTCAGTTTCAACACACCTCTTGAATCAAGTTGGAATATCATTGTTCCAACTCCCTTCACTACATGTTCTGTATCAACACCAATCTCCACATATAACTCTAAGTCCCACTCTACCAAGTTGTTAAAAAAATCCCATGCTCTTGTCATATGACATGTGGATTCACTATCCAATAGCCACACACTAGCTGGTATGGTCCTTGAGGAAAGTTAGGAAACATGTGAGAATTTCGTCTCAAACTTCATGTCAAAATTTTCAACCTAAGCTTCTTCCAACACAGCTATAGCAAATTATGTACCCTTTTCGCCCTTCTCCCTCTCTAAGCACTATCAAGAACAATGTCTTATCTTATGCATGCAAATGACTTGACATTAGTCAAGTCCTTCTACTTCTTTGGCTATTAGGTTAAATCACTCCCGTTCGAACTTTTTCCTTTGCTCTTCATTGTCTTACTGAAAAAACTAGGTCCTTGTCACCTTTTTTCTTTATGACCATGGACTTTGACTACTCTCTCCTCCCCTCCTAGATGTAGTAATTCCATATCCTATCAAATGATGGCTAGTTCGCCTAAGCACAAATATCCTATCAAATGCATGGCTAGTTCACTAGCTATGCATTGTCCACCATTTCCCCCATTGTTGCAATGTCATCACAAATATGAGTGGTATTCATCAAGTAAGTCATCACTAATTCATATTTGATCATCTGCATAGGCTGACGCTTGTCCCTCAACACCATTTTTCTATTAGCGATCTTGCTCTGGTATAGACCGAGTAAAGCATCAAACATCTCCTTAATTGACTTCTTCTCAAACAAGTGATGGATCAAATGGTCCTTCACCACATCCAAGAGAACCCTTTGTCCCTTTATATTCCTCTTTTTTAGGGTTACCTTCTCCTTGGAATCTATCGGCTCCGATATCACCTTCTCAACAATCCACTAGAGATTGTTTTCCTTGAAAACCAAGGTGATCATAGGCTTTCAAAGTAGGAAATTTGAGGCTTCATCCAATATATCTTTGAAAAAAAGACCCATTGTATTCATCTTAGTAGATCTTGGAAACACAAGTGCTAAGTATATCAATCACACTTAACTAAAGAAATTTTTCTTAAGCCTTTAGGCACCCCTAAAATTAATTTGTTACCAAACTATAAACTATGTTATACCCTGTATAGACTCATATGTGGTTAGCCTTGTCCTAACAATTTCTTATGGTTGAATTCTTTATTTTCACATGGCCCATGCTTCTACCTCTTGTGTTGTTGGTTGTCCCATACCTAGGGAGCTTCTAACAACTACAAATGTTTCCCTTATCACACTCCTACAATGTTGCTACCTCTTCCATGTAAGGATTGGCTGACTGTTATCTCGGACTTGTATTTCCACCTCTGGCACACCATAACCTAGCTATCAACTTAATGGTTGCAAGCTTAGAATTGTACCCGATGTCTTTCTCTTCCTCTGTGTGGACACTGTCATGACTGCGACTGCTCTGTCCTATTGTTAACACCTAATGTTTCCCTTGTTTGTACAATTATACAATTGTGGTAATTTCCTTCACACCAACATTGTACCACATGCAACTTTGTCCTCTGTCAGTGGCTCGACCCACTAACTGTCCCCTATGTGGTGCCAATATTGCACTTAGGCTTGGAATTTGATGGGTTCTAACACGTATTTTCCACTACAGCGCGTATTTGACCAGTATATTAAAAATTTAAACGTCATAAATGACTTGCGTTGAAAATTTTAGCCTATCAATTTAACATTTTATAATTCAAAACACTTATCATAAATTATGGTGCCTATTTTCACTGAAGTATTTACATCCATTATTAGATGTGGTTCTATGAGTCTTCATATTAGAGATGTAATTAAGGAGCATTAATTCACCTGTGCCTACCATTACTTCTACTGGGTGGTAGTTAATGGGAGTAACTCTCTCCTTGCACGGAGCTACCATCCACTACGAATGATGATGACCAAATTTAATGGCCTAGTTTGGCATGCCTATGATTCCGCTCACTGGTTTGGCATTATTAGTCAACGAGTTTCTGTAAAGGAGAGAGATAGTGCCTCCCACACCAACTTCATTTGTTCATTTTAGGAATGAAATGTTATCCTTCAAAGTCCCTATGAACACATCAATCCTATGCTCCTCTGGAATATCTTTTACCCTTATATTCAATTTTTGGAATTCCTCAATGTGTTCCATCATTGAACCCTTTTGTTTGAGATTTATCAATTGGCTAAAAAAAGTGTTGCTTTTTGTATCCTCATAATGTGCTATCATTTCATCTATAAAAATAGCCCAAGTGACAATTTGTTGACAGGAGCAAAGCCATCGATACCATACAAACTGATTTGGTTCCAAATATAAAGTTGCAATGCATACCTTTTGTGTGTTTGCGCATTATGGAGATCGAAAAGTTGCTCCATCTGTAGTATCCATGTTATGGGATCCTTGCCATCAAAATTCCTCATATCGATCTTTAGAAAATGGTGGGTCTTCAATCCAACGTTAGAGTCTATCAAATCATGATTAACATTTATTTTGTTCTCATCATGAGTTTTCTTTACTACCCTTTTTCCATTAGTAAGCATTTATTGTAGAAACTTTGTCAAATCTATCTTCAAATCTTCGATCTTAGCTTCCACATCTTTCTTTAAATCATCCATCTTAGCTTCTACGCCTTTCTTTAAACCATCCATATTAGCTTCTACGCTATACATCTTAGATTCTACGTCTTTCTTTAAACCATCCATCCTAGCTTCTGTTACTTTTTGTGTGAGTGAATTTTGTTGCATTTGGTCTTGTAATTTTGATATATCATGTTGCATTTCTTCCTCTTCTTCATGAGTCACGCTAGAGATTTCAGGTTGCTTACTAGGTGTTTCCATTTTCTTTCTTTGGGGCATTAATTAATGATAATAATTCTTCACTATTCCCTTTGAATTCCTTCAAACTAATTTTTCAAACCAAACTTATGCAAAAATTTAAAAAAACTACACACATTTTTTCATTTTGTAGGAGCTCAATATTGACTCTGTTGTATCTCTGTGATTTCAGATCTACAAGGTCTGAAATTTCGTCCTGCAGTAACCCTCCGATTCCTCCTTCTAACCTCGCAAGTCTGATCAATCCAATGAAGAGTTATGCCAAATCTCCCATGATGACCTCTAGATTGGTTTAGTAGAGTGAACTTGTACGGCGTGGCACATGTCATTGTTTCGACCTTAGGTTTTGAAAATGATACCCAACAAATCATAGTTTGTTTTCTTTCTGTCACTTCTTACGAAATTTTAATCAGATGCTTCAAGAGAGAGTTATGACGATTTTTGCAAGGTCACCTATTTGGGATGTAATTCGGGGGCCTACATAAACCCTAAATGTCTTGGACCATATCTCCGAAACGATAGCAAAGAAAAATCAGAAATTCGTGCCTAAGCTTTACCAAGATTTCGACTCAAATGGGTTTTAATTTCATAATCTAAAACTTTGTAGAAAACAAGTTATAGTGAAAATTCCACGATGACCTGTTTGAGATGGAATTCTAGAGCTTGGAAAATCCCTAACTTCCTTAAGTCATATCTCTGAAAACATAGCGAGGCAAGATCTAAAATTCAGACCTGAGGTTCAGAACGATTTTGTCTCAAATGGGTTTTTTTTTTAATCTTCTGAAACATCGCAGAAACGAAGTTATAGTGAAAATTCCATGAAGATCTATTTGGAGCAGCGAAACCCTAAAATCCAAAGCTCTGAAACCAACTAACAAAAAGTTAGAAAAGATAGATCAACGACTCAGAAATCAGCCTCTTCAATGGGCAACCTCCTTTACATTACACAAATGAACAATTATTGGATGATACAAATGACAAAACCTCCCTTCTATATATAGGAGTCTAAGGGGTCACAATATAACCAAAGTCGACCTAACAATAATAATATAAGGGCATAAAAATAACAATAGTGGGCTTCTATGGGGCACAATAATAAAAATATGGGAACAATAGGGGCACAACAATACTAATAAGGGATGCAATGAAAATAGTAATGGGGGAATCACTAGTATTATTTGGACCTAACACACAATTTTTTTATGCCTCGCATGATCACTAAACAAACCCAACCTCTTGACGTCTACACAAACCTGACACCCAAAAAATTTAGAGATTGGTCTTCCTCAAAGTTCACAGTCTAATACTATGCTAAATTCTGATCCTAGCACTCGACAATTAATTCTTATCAAATTTACCACAGATCTATTAAAGAAAATCACAACTAGGTTCTTAGCAAAATGTTTAATAGAAGAACGATTACACAACCAGTCTCAACCACATGTGACACATGCAAATCTTTCCAATCAAGAATTCTTCATTAAATAATAACTTCAACCTAATTGGGCTCCTATCCTAGGATATTGGCCCAATTGAGGAATTTAAAAATAAAACATACCATGGATCTGATCCAATTGATCAAGCCCTATATTTTTCCTTGATTTGCTTGGATGATATGGATCTCATATGTTGCACCCCTACACTTTCTTTAGACCCAACACACTAGAGTATCTCATTCACTTGAGAAAATATATTTCTCAATGTTTTGTGTTGTTGTATGATATGTCTTTCTCCTCTCCTTAGCCTTACTTTTGTATCTTCTCATGGGATAAATCCCCGACCCTAATATCTAAAGGGATGGATGGGTGAGATTAGATATTATCTCACTTGATATCAATGTTAATATTAAAACATAATCACTAAAGTAAATACTTTACTTTTCCTATTTTTATTTAGTTAAGCCAACAAAATTAATTATGTGTTATTCCTAAGTTAGACTTAGGATAAGTTACAAAATAAAATTATTCAATACTTGAGTAGGCATCCTAAAGAGACTTTGGGAAAAATTTGCATGTTCAGACACTTCATCCTATGCATGTTTACCTACCTAGTATAAAAGCATCAATATAAAATCCATAAGGAAGATAATTTTTGGCACACTTATGCATGTTCCTCATGTGGTATGATGGTCATCAAGTAACTACCTTCTTGAAGAATAAATCCTTCAACAAAAGGCTAGATTGCCTTCAAAAGAAGTGGAAATATCAAAGGACCACTATTCAAACTAACAAAACAAAAATAAGAACCTGAATAAAAACAAAATGTCTAGTAGACAATGCATTCATAGGAATTATTTAATCATTTCAAATTATTTTGACAATGGGAAGCCAAGTATTGGAGGTTTCACCTAAAACTTATTTTTTTTTGTAAGTCGAGATTTTTCATTTATAAGGAAATATTGCATCGCTTCCCACTGTTTTACGAAATTCTATCAACCTCACTTTTACCAGATTTGTTGGCTAGTAGGCAGTTTCCAAAAATGATTACACCATGCCAAAAGGAGTTTGCAGTCTAAAACTGGAGGGGAACACAAAACCAAAATATCAATAAGATCAAGGCACAACAAATAGCCATTAAGATTATGATGAAGTTACCAAAGCAATATTATTCGGCCTTGAGTCAGGGGGAGGCATAGACTGAAATTCACAATGTACATGTATTTCTATATGGACCAATTGTGCATCTAGATGTTCCAAGATTTCTTGCATGCACCATTGGTTCCATTGAAGACAAGCCAAGTTGTCTTGCATATATCATCGGTTCCTTTGAAGGTCATTCATGAAAGATATAATTGCATTGCAGTCATCATGCCTTTCCTTAAGGAGTTTCTCCAATAGTGTTTTGAGTTGCATGTGCAAGGTAAGTGAATGGAGGTATTGATATATACGACCCCTAATTTTAGTGTCGGTATCTTCATCCCTCCATCAGTGGTCAAATTCTCTTGTTGCATTGCATGTTAGGTGTCTCATCCGATCAACTGCATTCCATTAGGGTCATGGATCATCTGATGGTAGTGGCATTTTATAAATTTTTCCCTCATATTCTTTACCTACTGGTCCATTTTCATACATCTAGATCATCTGCAGTCATTTTTGTCTTTAAATCTACAAAAGTCAATTTTAGGGTTTTAGGTCTCATCAGGTCTAGGGTTTCTTTAATAAGGTCTTGAAAACGCTCAATAATGGTCAGCAAGTGCATGAGGAGGTCAAATAAAGTCTCAACAACAATAATTTCAATAATCACACGCCCAGTGATTGATTTTTCAAAACAAAATTTTTATATGTTTCATGTATTAAAGTCTTGTGTAATTTCATTTTTTCATATGTAATAATTTTAGAGGCAACCTTGATCACCTTGCCAAGCCTTTGCTACTTCAGTTCCTGCAAAAGAGACAAAATGCCAAAGTATTTAGTCCATCAAAGGAAAAAACCAAGAAAAATGCCAAAACAGAGTTTTAAAAGAAAGTGAAATGACCAAACATTAGAAGAGTGGGTTTTTGTAAATGGAAAATAAAAAATATATGCATATAAACTATTTTCCATGTTAAAAAGTTCATTTGTGCTCAAGGGAGAAAGAGTGAGCAATCAAAAAATCGTTTTGAGGCAAAGGAGGCAAAATCGCAGAAAAATTTGACATTCTCCCTGGCGCGGCGCACCTGGGCGAGAGTGCGACACACCTATCCAACGCGGCGCACCAGGCAGTAATTTGCAGTGTAATTTTATAATAGGCGTGATGCACCAAGGCAACGTGGTTCACCTGTGAGGTGGCATGGCGCACAGGTCTCCAAAGCCTGAAATCGTTCCATCTTCCTCCAAAGGCTCCCAAATTGTATACTCTTCATCTTACAAGTAAGTTGATACCCCCTCATGGCCAATGAATGAGTTTGTCTTACTGTTTATGGTGATTCAATAGGGAAATATTGAAACCCTAGCTTCTTGCATTGCTTGTTAAAAAAACACTGTCTAGGGTTTACAAATTGCGTTTTTGCTGCTAAATTCCACCCCTACCATTTTCACTCTCTCACTCCCTCACTTCATTCTCTCCCTCCCTTTTCATTCATATTTACCTATTCCCTTTCCCCATATCCCTAAAACTACTAAACCTAATCCCTACTTTCACTTATCCCAAACCCTAATTGCTATCCCTAAACCCTAACTATCATTCCCTAATCCCCTTCATTCCCTAAAAAGCTTACCAACAGCATTCCAACCCCTCATACACAATCCCCTCACAGTCCCTCATCAATTCATAGTTTTGGTAGCAAATTCCTATTGTCACTATAAAATCTCTTCATACTCATCTAGTAAACTCAAGCATTGGCAAACATGGAGTCAGATTCTTCCTGTGACAAAAATGAGGAAATAGTCAGTGACTCTTCCAGAAAAATTCATGCACCAAGGAGACCTCACAGGAGTGGGAAACATAACTGGGAGGAGCCTACTTCACTTGCCGAGCTGTTGGCCTGTCCTCTTGCTGTCACATGCTTCCAACATCAATCTTGTTTCCAATTTTGTGAGATGGTGGCAAGAGTTAAATACCATCATGAGCTTGCCCGACTGTTTGTACTCCATCTTCACAATGGTCAAGTCAATTTGGCAGGTGTGACATTCACCTTGACACCTGAGACTATATCTCAAGCAACCAGTATTCCAAATGTAGGTGAGTAGTGGAATAAGGGGCAACTGGTAGACAGGGAACATTATGAACCTTATATCAAGGCTGGTTTTTAGAGGTAGATTAGTAGATTTTTCCCTTTCAAGTACCTTCAGGACACATATGCACCCTTGATGAAACTCATAATTAAATATTTCAGCTGTGAGGGCAGATTTTCTCACCTGTATGCCTACCACATTAGATTGTTGATGCACTTCACTAGGGTGAGAATGATGAATCTCCCCTATTTTATTTGCTGGAATATTGAGAAGATGACCACCTTGGTTCAAAGGAAGCCTCCTCATCAGCAGTATAACAACATCTATCACTTTTCACTTATCAAAATTGTGGTTTTGCATCAGCTTAGTCTAATGAATGTTTCATGGGAGGATTTCATAGCACATGAGGTCTTTACAGGTCCACAAGTCCCCCCATCAGTTTTTCATGATGCAAGAGAGCCTTCACATCAGCAAGAGATGCATGAGACACAAACCACCAGTGTGCTAGTGTTTGTTACATACCAAAAGGGCACACGGAGATTATTTGTAGCAGCAAAACAAGTACTATCTCCACCTGGGGTATAAGGGGTCTCATTTCCTTCAACAACAAAGCAGGTACAGGACAAGGGTAAGAAGCCATTACATGATGAGGGGTCTTTAGAAGGTCAAGAGAGAGATTTCATTCTCATTCAGGATGATGACACCGATTTGGGCTCCCAAAGCTCAAAGTTCAAGGAGATCATTCAGAAACAACAAGCTGACATTCATGATTTGTCTCTCAACTTGGAAAGAGCCAAGTGGATAATCAAATATCTGGAGCAAAGGAACAAACAATTATAGGATCAGCAAACCATCATGAAGCTTCATAACATAAAAGAAAATCGGCAAGCTACCAAGAGGAGGAAAGTCAAGTTGACACCACTTGAACAAGAAATTGATGCTGATCATGAATCTTGGCTTGAGAGGGTCAATATGCACTTGGAAAAGATGCTAGAGAAGGCCAATAGAGAGAAAAAGATGTTGAGGCACATGGCCTACCACTACTTGGCGAGAAACAAGGTGTGCAAAGCAAGAATCAGGATTTTGAAGGCCAAGTTGAAGAAAGCATCGAGGAAGTGAAAAGAGTAAGATAGACTCTAGATATTGGTTGAGGCTTCCTTATCCAACACAGAACTTGATGAAGGACACTTAGCCCAAATTTCAAGAAATTTGGGAAACTTTTTGCAAATTTTGAACTTTTGGCCTAAAAAACAGGTTTTTCTGCCTGGTGCGCGCTTTCGCTAGAGACCTCCTTTTGAGGAAAACTTAGCATTTTTGGATTCCTCATGGAAAAATATGAATTCCCTCACATGGCCAAGAAATTTTGACAAGTTTTGAGCTTCCAAAAGGGTAAAAAACACCCCAAAATGACCTTTCTGCCCCTTTTTGGCCACATAGGAAGCAGCGTTGGGAAAACTCATTTTTGGAGGGGAAAATGGAGGCAAAATTCAGAAATTCGACTTTTTATGTATAGTAGACAGACAAACCTTTCCAAAAAGCCCACTTGGAGAAAATTTGGTGCACGGGAATGCCTCCAAAATCAACTCCAAAGTAGCGTGACGCAGAAGGACAGGAGCGCGGTACATAGAATGAAATTTTGTCATTTTGGTCAAAAAACTATGTTTTTTCGCCTAGTTTCTTCACAATTTTACTTTTCTCTTCCTAATAGTCAAACTCATGATGTAATTTAATGTGACTTGATGGATTTTTATGTAAACATGTTAAATTTTCACTCATAGAGGTGGATTCATCCATGAAAAGGTAGTTTGCAACTGAATGAATCAGTTTCCTAGTTTTTAGAGGCAAGCTGTTCCAATGCCTACTTTTTAGTTCTCAGTTTAGATCTTGTTGAAATAGCTCCTAAACTTATGAACTCGACCCCTAAAGGCTAGGATGAGTTGTTTGTTGCCTATATCTACTAGTTTTTTAGTCATTGGCAAAAGTTAGACTTTTGGGAAAGCTTGGAATTGTACACTCATTTCAGCAGTTTGGCAAAGGAATAGACTAGGGTTTGCAGCACTTTACGGGATTCCTGTGGAAACTTGATTTGTTATTGTGTTTCCTTCTGTAATTGCAAGTTTACATGTTGTTTTATGTATGCCATTATCTCTCTGTTCATCTTAACTAAATGAAACAAGGATAAAGGTAGAATTCATTGAATTGCAGTGTTCTACCTAGGGTTTTGTTTAGTTATTTACATAGAAAATTTTAGGGGCGAATGTTCGCCCTTTGGCGAAATTAAGGGGTTTTAAATTTTTAGTGGGTGAATATTTTGTATCATAGTACATGTTTACAAATCACCTCAAATAGCCCACCTTATTTTAAGGGAGAGGGTAAAAAAGGTAAATTTAGCCCTTGAAATTAGGAGTTACAACCTTCCATTCACCCATTTTCAAGAATAGGTTTTATTTAAGTGAATCCATTAGCCCATTTTCAAGACTAGGTTTTATTTAAGTGAATCCTATGGGCCAAAGGCCCAAATACCATATTTATAAAAGAGGCATGGTAAATTAATAAAAATATAAATAAATGAGAGGCATGGTAAATAAATAAAACATTTTTTATATTTACTCCATAAGTCACCTTATATACATGCAAAGGTGTAAACAAATAAAAATATAAGTAAAGTGGAGGTATGGTAAATAAATAAAACGTCTTTTTATACTTACTCAAAAGGTATGGTAAATAAATAAAAATATAAATAAACTAGATGCATGGTAAACAAATAAATCCTCTTTTTATATTTAGTCCATAACCCTCGTTCTATTTATGAAGGCTCAAGAAAGAGGTTTTATTTAGTATATCCTATGGGCCAAATACCATATTTGTAAAAGAGGTATGGTAAATTAATAAAAATATAAATAAACGAGAGGTATGGTAAACAAATAAAACATTTTTTTATATTTACTCCATAAGTCACCTTATATTTACGAACACTCAAAAAATGTGTTATATTTAGGTGAAACCTATGGGCAAAATACTATGGGACAAATACCATGGACTAGATTGTTATTAATGCCATGCAAAAAAGCGTTATTAACCCTAATATTAGTATTAATAAAAATAAAAATGGCACATGGTATTGACCCATGGTATTCACCAAAATGGCACATGGTATTGACCCATGGTATTAAACCAGCATAGACCCATCTTTACTCTGGATCTACTAACCCCCGAGAGGTATCAAATATCGTGACATGCAAACTAGCATAAAAAATATTTGATCCGATCAAGAGTAAAAATGGATGTTGTAATTTAATGTATGTTAAACATTTTAGCTTGGTTAAAATAAAAAATAAAATAAAAATCGACTATTAATTTTATTAATTTTTATAAATTATCAGTAGTAATTTTTAAGCTCCAGGTTTATGATAACCCATGGTATTGACCCATGGTAATACCATGGTATTCATGTGAGCATAGACTATTTAAAGGGGAAATTCTATCATCTTAGATCCATCTTAATTCTGGGTATTCATATGAGCATAGACTATTTAAAGGGGAAATTCTATCATCTTAGATCCATCTTAATTCTGGGTCTACCGTGTGTTCAGAGGGATAAATACATTTCATCCCCCTAAGAGTGGTAGATGTGGAGTTAAGATGGATATAGGTTGGTTTTTATGATAATGAAGATATTAAATAGACTTAGGAAATTATATTGTAAAAACTTCTTAAGGTGAATGGTTAAAGCATAGACATTGGACAAGTATATTTGTATAGTTTTAAACTGAAACAAATCCAGGGCTAAAAGGAATGGATTGATTCCACTAGTCATCCTTCTATAACTTTCCAACATATGTTGGAGTAAACAGATTGTAATTTGGGTAATTTTTCTAATTGCAAACAAGAACATACTTGTGTATTGGCAGGGTGGTTACGAGGTCCCTAGAAGTGATGAATTTGAATTTTTCTTAGTTTTATATATAGTATTAGGTTTTTTCTCATGCTTTCTGTGAATGGCACGGGTGAATTTTATCCTACACCCACTAGGTTATCAATATCTAATTTCAGTAATTTTGATTTCAAAAGACATTTTAAAGAAATGCAATGATTTCATTTGTGTATTCAATAAACACAAGATTTTATATTTGAGTAAAATATTCGCCATGCCTGGTGAGAGATTCGCCAAAAAATTATATATACATATCATATTATTGATAAAATCGCCTTCCATTTTTCCTATATACCATGGAGATTCGACCATTTATTATACATGTAAATTTAGGGGGGGTTCTTAAAATTTTCCCTAGTTATTTATGTTTTTAGCTATTTGAAGACGATCCCTGAGACTTTCATGCCCTCTTTAAATCCTCATTAGTCTAAAAGCTCTCCATCTCACTCAATTTGAATTACTAAGCCATTTTCCTACCTCGCCCCATAGAGATCTCTGCAAAACTGAGTCCATTCCCTGGACCCAAATCTGCCTTTCACATTTGAGCCAGAAAAACATCATCAAATTCAATCAAAATCCTCTGAGCACATACCTAGCCTAAAATTAGTCTTTACGTCAGTCATCTCAAGCTTTAGTGGTCATATTTTCCTGATATTGACAAGGAGAGAGCCCTCTCCTGACCTGGTAGGGCTAGCTACTAGGTTAAACGTGGTTTGATGTTACCCTAGATCTTGCCTTTCTCAACCTGAGGTAGATTTAGGCCCTAACACCTAATATTCCTAATTTCTGCGACCCAACATGATACTTCATTAATAAGCTCAAAATCAGAATATGGTTGTCATTCTCTTTAAGCAAATCCCTCCAAGCAACAAATCTCTTCTTGTCTGTTGGGTGAACTTGTTGCTTGAAAAATCGTTGTCGCCACCTAGGCTTGAGCCTCAAGGTGAAGCCAAATTGACTATCCCTGTTATCTAGCACCCTAAAGGTCTCGAACACAATATTGCGGCATGGTAAGGCTAGCCATGAACCATGTGAAACAAAACTTAAGAAATTCTTAAAAAAATCCCTAAAAGAAGGGCCTCTCGTGCCACCAAAGAAGAGAAATGCCTTAGGAAATACTTGACACCAGTTGAGCCTATGGGTTTCAAACTTCTTCAATCCCTGGGAATCAGAGAATGATAATATACCGCTTTCCATAGGTAAGGTTGATGAGGGTAAAACAATGTCAATTTGACCAGGGTGATGCAAATACTCTGGAGGATATATAAAATAAAAGGAAAGCCAGAGGCCTGCAGCCTGTCTTATTGTTCGAACAAACTAGTCTTGAACCAATATAGATCACACGAAGAAATTAAAATAAACCAGGTATACCATAAAATATAGTGCTCATTATAAAGCGAGACATGAGCCATAACCCAAAATTAAGTCAACAAATCACCGCAACATAAATTATGAACCCAAACAGCCAGGGACTCTGATTTACCTCATAAAGCAATTGAGTGAAGGGAGAGAATATTAGTTGCAGGTCCACAACAAAGTTTGTAGCTTCTTCAACGCCTCATCCATGCCCAACATCATTCAAAAATTTTAAATTTTCCCAATACCAGGATCCCAAGCTTTGTTGTCGTGATTTTACTAGCCATAGTGTCACATAGAAGAAAATCATTGAAACATGAAATTTGCTTCCTAGGAATTGAGATCCAGGCTTATAGGACCACTATTAATCCTACCCTACCACCTTTGGAATCACTTGAGCACCTGCATTGACAAAGAACTACGAGGAAGAGTCATGGAACTACGAGCAATACCCACCATGGATTAAAACTTAACATTGCGTGTATGATGGATGGGATGGGCACACCATGCCATCCCCCCTATTTATGAGCCTTGGGAGTCGATGGGGTGGTTGGAAACCCCCCTCCCAGGCCCCACTATTTCCTTTTTCATCTAACCCTATTTAAGTGAATTGATCCAGATTTAAACAAGAACAAAACAAATTACATGGATAACCATAAATATAGAGATGCAACAGAAATAATACTTCATTTCATTAATGTAAAATACTGAAATATGCTTACAAACAGAAATGGAAATTGACTAGCTCGGGCGATGGTAGCTTATCTCTAAGGAGAGATGTGGCAGCTACATGCCTCTAAACTATCTTACAATGAGGCTTGAAGGCCTATTTATTGTTGAGAAACACTGGAAAACCCTAAACATCCAAAAACCTAACCCTAGGAGATGAAGCGCCAAACTATGGGTCCCGTTTTGGGTAAATTGGTACATCAACTTCCCGAGGTCATAACTTTGGCATATGATCTCCGTTTGATGTGCACAATACCTCGTTAGAAATATATATCCGAGAACTACAACTTTGGGATGAGAAACATCAGTCCATGGACCCATGTTGCTCCCCGTTTTCCCAAAAAACGTCGTTTAGGGCCTCAAAACGACTCTGGAAGTTCAAGATCTGAAAAACTGCTAAAAATAGTAAACTATGCTATAATTAAGGAAACTGAAAAACTGAAAGAAACAATGGTGGGGGTCCAAGTGGAATTGGCGGGTGGCCACCAATATCCACCTAGATCATTCCTCCCCCCTTAGGAAGCAATGGTCCCCATTGTGTTGAGTTCCTCCATGAGATGAGGAAACTTTTGCTGAACTTGGTCCTTGGTGAACCACTTGCCCTGGTGAAGGAGTTTGTCTGCTTTGACAACTTGATACAGTTGGATCCTTTGTTGGTGAGTGTGCTTGATGTAAGTGTCCTGTAGAAATTCCCACTTGTAGATCACCTGATAATGCAATATACTAAAGCAAAATACTCAATCTACTTCTATAACCAATTATGCAAAAGCTTAATCAAATTGAGCAACATCAATAAGAACACATATAACTGATAATAAGGGAATCAATCACACATAACATAGAAGATATAACCTGGGGAAAGCCTCAGCGTAAAACCCCAGCTCTCTATTATCATACAAGTGGAAATATAGCCAGTATTATAAAAAGAATCAGCTCAAAAGCTATCCTGCTCTCTCTGCAATACCTCTGCTGCTCATAAATAGTCAAAGGCCTCTTTCAAATCTCTTGATCTGCTCTCCAATCCTCCTATTTCTTTGCGCAATTCTGATTGGGGTCCAGTGTAGCCACATGTGTGAATTGGCCTCTTCACACATTCACTAACCTCTAATCCAACTATGCAGTCCTGAAGGAGATAAATCCTCATCATGGATGAGCTTCCTTTATAGGAAAAATATTCATCCAACTAATAGTACACTGTCCCTTCTCTAATCTCAATTGGTTCTCTATATGAACTGACATGCATGATTTATTCATGAGAGAATCTTCAATTGTCTGAAGTACAGTAGTTATATGCTAGCATGCATTAACTAACTGAACTTACTTAATTTAAACAAACTATTTAGATTAAATATAACTAGACTTGACTCAGTTAAATAAGCCAACTAATTACTACTCAAATTAGAACTCACCCTTATCTCCTTAACTAATGGATAAATTCCTCAATTAATAGAGAAACTATTGCATGCCCTCACATAGACTTCATGTTTGATTCTTTCACAACTAATTGACTCATGGAGAATTAATTAATTTATTTTCAAACAACTGTTAAGTTCAAATTCAAACACTCCATTCATCTCGCACCGTTACACACCTCTCTGTGCCATCCTGCACTGTTGCAACACTCCTATGCCTCTCGCATTGTTGCAGCCTGCTAGCTCCACATAGTCCTGGGACCCCTGCATTGTAGCTCTCTCTGCTGCTCCATCTACATCTGTCTCTACCCAATCAGTCTATCTTACTACTCCTCATCGAGGCTCCTATAGCAAAGTTGAATCAAAGAGGTTGGGTACCTCAATGATCCTGTCCCCATATCAGCCTCCGTGGGATGATCACTCCACTTTGCCCCACCTCCTACCTGGAGGTATGGATTCACGTGATCCCTCTGCCCATCTTGCTCAAAATTTACCCCTACTAGAGGTCTCTGCATGAGTAGATGTCTCCACTCTGTCTCCTCTTGGCTTCCCCAGTTGTGGCTGCTCCACAACCTCCTGAAACTACTTCACCAATTGTGGCTCCTCCAAAATTGTTTGAGACTTCTTCTGGCGTTGCATGTTGAGGGGTAATTTTCTCTCCCTCTCAACCTCCAAGTATCTAACCTTTGCCTTGCTCCTCAAGGTTTTGCATGCATCTTGTACCTCAAGTGCATACAGGTTCTTGGCTAGCACACCAATCTGTTTCATATTTCCTGCCATCAGAAAATTTTCTAGAAAAAGAGCTTATTTTAAATCAGCGATATCTCCCTCATCCGAACTCCGATTCAGCCGATTTTTTTTTAATTTGGGTCTTTTTCTACAAGGGATCTAAATCTGCTATTTGTTTCTAAAAACCTTGTATAGAAATTTTCAGATATGCTCTGCAAAATCTTGGCCCAAAACTCAAAACTTTGAAATCTCCTCTCGGTATATTGTTCTCTCCTATGATCACCTTTGCTCTGATACCCTGTAGAAATTCCCACCTATAGATCACCTGATAATGCAATATACTAAAGCAAAATACTTGATAGACTTCTACAACCAATTATGCGGAAGCTTAATCGAATTGAGAAACATCAATAAGAACACATATAACTGATAAGAAGGAATCAATCACACATAACACGGAAGATATAACCCGGGGAAAGCCTCAGCCTAAAACCCCAACTCTGTATTATCATACAAGTGGAAATATAGCCAATATTACAAAAAGAATCAGCTCAAAAGCTATCCTGCTCTCTCTCCAATACCTCTGCTACTCATAGATAGTCAAAGGCCTCTCTCAAACCTCCTGATATGCCCTCCAAGCCTCCTATTTCTTTGTGCAATTCTGATTGGGGTCTAGTGCAGCCAAATGTGTGAATTGGCCTCTTCACGCACTCACTAACCTCTGATCCAACTACGCAGTCCTGAAGGACATAAATCCTCATCATGGATGAGCTTCCTTTATAGTCAAAATACTCATCCAATTGATAGTACAATGTCCCTTCTCTGATCTCAACTGGGTCTCTATCTGAACTGACATGCATGAGTTATTCATGAGAGAATCTTTAGTTAGCTGAAGTGCATCAGTTATATGCTTGCATGCATTAACTAACTGAACTTACTTAATTTAAACACATTGTTTGAATCAAATATAACTGGACTTGACTCAGTTAACTGAGCCAACTAATTACTACTCAAATTAGAACTCATCCTTATCTCTTTAACTGATGGATAAATTCCTCAATTAATAGAGAAACTGTTGCATGTCCTCACATAGACTTCATGTTTGATTTTTTCACAACTAATTAACTCATGGAGAGTTAATTAATTTATTTTCAAACAGCTGTTAAGTTCAAATTCCAATTTTACTTCCTATTTCTAGTCCAAGGACTGACTAAAATAGGAATCCATATTGAACTACTAAAAATAGCAATTCTATTTTTAGCACTTCCATTTTTCATTCCCTGTTGTTCAATCCAACACTGGTACCCAAACTACTATTTATAGAATGCTATTTTTAGCACTTCTATTTTTAGCATTTCTTGTTGTTATTTTCAACACTTCCTCTCAACAAGAAATCCATTCAACTCGAACACGATCTTGTACCTCTGGAATGTTCTGCATGCAACACTTCTACCAAGTGTGGTTGCTCCAGCTACTCTCAGAACAAAAAACTCCCCACTAACCTCTTAGTTGGGCTAGAAACATACTCTGATGCTGAAGCTCTACCTGTCGCTAAAAGGTGCTCCCTCTCTGACCTCTGAACTGCTACAAAACTCCATGCATCTCATACCATTGCACACTTTTGTGCCATTCTACACTGGTGCAACACTCCTGTGCCTCTCGCATTGTTGCATCTTGCTAGCTCCACACAGTCTTGGGACTCCTGCACTGTAGCTCTCTTTGCCACTCCATTTGCATCTGTCTCTACCCAATCATTCAGTCCTGCTACTCCTCATTGGAGCTCCTGTAGCAAAGTCGAATCAAAGAGGTTGGGTACCTCAAGGATCCCGCCCCCATATCAACCTCCGTGGGACGATCACTCCACATTGCCCCACCTCCTACCTGGAGGTATGGATTCATGTGATCCCTCTACCCACCGTGCTCGCAATTTCCCCTACTAGATGTCTTTGCATGAGTATATGTCTCCACTTTGTCTCCTCTCGGCTTCCCCAGTTGTAGTTGCTCCACAACCTCCTGAAGCTACTTCACCAATTGTGGCTCCTCCATAATTGTCTAAGACTTCTTCTGGCGCTGCATGTTGAGAGGCAATTTACTCTCCCTCTCAACCACCAAGTATCTAACCTTTTCCTTGCTCCTCAAGGTTTTCCATGCATCTTGTACCTCAAGTGCATACGGGTTCCTGGCTAGCACACAAATCTATTTCATATTTCCCGCCATCACGAAATTTTCTAGAAAAAGAGTTGATTTTAAATCCCCTGATATCTCCCTCATCCGAACTCCGATTCAGTCGATTTTTTTTTTTTTTTTTAATTTGGGTCTTTTTCCACAAAGAATCTAAATCTGCTATTTATTTATGAAAAATTTTGTATAAATTTTTTTAGATATGCTCTAAAAATGATCGGCCCAAAACTCAAAACTTTGAAATCTCCTCTCAGTATATTGTTCTCTCCTTTGATCACCTTTTCTCTGATACTATGTAGAAATTCCCACCTGTAGATCACCTAATAATGCAATATATTAAAGAAAAATGCTTGATCTACTTCTACAACCAATTATGTGGAAGCTTAATCGAATTGAGCAACATCAATAAGAACACATATAACTGATAAGAAGGAATCAATCACACATAACACAAGAGATATAACTTGGGGAAAGCCTCAGCCTAAAACCCCAACTCTGTATTATCATACAAGTGGAAATATAGCCAGTATTACAAAAAGAATCAGCTCAAAAGCTATCCTGCTCTCTCTACAATACCTTTGCTACTCATAGACAGTTAAAGGCCTCTCTCAAACCTCGTGATCTGCCCTCCAAGCCTCCTATTTCTTTGTGCAATTTTGATTGGGGTCCAGTGAAGCCACATATGTGAATTGGCTTCTTCACACACTCATTAACCTCTGATCCAGCTATGCAGTCCTGAAGGAGATAAATCCTCATCATGGATGAGCTTCCTTTATAGGAAAAATATTCATCCAACTAATAGTACACGGTCCCTTCTCTGATCTCAACTAGGTCTCTGTCTGAACTGACATCCATGAGTTATTCATGAGAGAATCTTCAGTTATCTGAAGTACAAAAGTTATATGCTAGCATGCATTAACTAACTGAACTTAATTAATTTAAACAAACTGTTTAAATCAAATAAAACCGGACTTGACTCAGTTAACTGAGCCAACTAATTACTACTCAAATTAGAACTCATCCTTACGTCTTTAACTGATGGATAAATTCCTAAATTAATAGAGAAAATGTTGCATATCCTCACATAGACTTCATGTTTGATTTTTTCATAACTAATTAACTCATGGAGAATTAATTAATTTATTTTCAAACAGCTGTTAAGTTCAAATTTGAATTTTACTTCCTATTTCTAGTCCAGGGACTGACTAAAATAGGAATCCATACTGAACTGCTAAAAACATCAATTCTATTTTTAGTACTTCCATTTTTCATACCCTGCTGCTCAATCCAGCACTGGTACCCAAACTACTATTTCTAGCAGTGCTATTTTTAGCACTTCTATTTTCAGCATTTCTTGTTGCTATTTTCAACACTCCCTCTCAACAAGAAAGCCATTCAACTCGAACCCGACCCTGTACCTTTGGAATGTTTTGCATGCAACACTTCTACCAAGTGTGGTTACTCCAGCTACTCTCGGAACAAAAAGCTCCCCACTGACCTCTCAATTTGGCTAGAAACATACTCTCATGTTGAAGCTCTACCTGTCGCTGAAAAGTGCTCCCTCTCTGACCTCTGAGCTACTACAACACTCCATGCATCTCGTACCATTGCACACCTCTGTGCCATCCTGCACTGGTGCAACACTCCTGTGCCTCTCGCATTGCTGCAGCCTGCTAGCTCCACATAGTCCCGAGACTCCTGCACTGTAGCTCTCTCTGCCGCTCCATCTGCATTTTTCTTTACCCAATCATTCAGCCTTGCTACTCCTCATTGGGGCTCCTATATTAAAGTTGAATCAAAGAGGTTGGTTACCTCAAGGATCCTGCCCCCATATCAACCTCTGTGGGATGATCGCTCCACATTGCCCCACCTCCTACCTAGAGGTATGGATTCATGTGATCCCTCTGCCCACCGTGCTTGCAATTTCCCCCTACTAGAGGCCTCTGCATGAGTAGATGTCTCCACTTTGTCTCCTCTCGGCTTCCCCAGTTGTGGTTGCTCCACAACCTCCTGAAACTGCTTCACCAATTGTAACTCCTCCACAATTGTCTAAGACTTCTTTTGGCACTGCATGTTGAGAGTTAATTTACTCTCCCTCTCAACCACCAAGAATCTAACCTTTGCCTTGCTCCTCAATGTTTTTCATGCATCTTGTACCTCAAGTGCATACAGGTTCTTAGCTAGTACACCAATATATTTCATATTTCCCATCGTCACGAAATTTTCTAGAAAAAGAGTTGATTTTAAATCAACGATATCTCCCTCATCCGAACTCCGATTCAGCTGATTTTTTTTTTTGAATTTGGGTCTTTTTCCACAAGGAATCCAAATCTGCTATTTATTTATGAAAAATTTTGTGCAAAATTTTCAGATATGCTCTGAAAATGCTCAGCCCAAAACTCAAAACTTTGAAATCTCCTCTCAATATATTGTTCTCTCCTTTGATCACCTTTGCTTTGGTACCATGTAGAAATTCTCACCTGTAGATCACCTAATAATGCAATATATTAAAGCAAAATACTCGATCTACTTCTACAACCAACTATGTGGAAGCTTAATCGAATTGAGCAGCATCAATAAGAACACATATAACTAATAATAAGGAATCAATCACACATAACACAAGAGATATAACTTGGGCAAAGCCTTAGCTTAAAACCCCAACTCCATATTATCATACAAGTGGAGATATAGCCAGTATTACAAAAAGAATCAGCTCAAAAGCTATCCTGCTTTGTCTGCAATACCTATGCTGCTCATAGATAGTTAAAGGCCTCTCTCAAACCTCCTATTCTGCCCTCCAAGCCTCCTATTTCTTTGTGAAATTTTGATTGGGGTCCAGTGAAGCCACATGTATGAATTGGCTTCTTCGTACAATCACTAACCTCTGATCCAACTACGAAGTCCTGAAGGAGATAAATCCTCATCAAGGATAGGCTTCCTTTATAGGAAAAATATTCATCCAATTGATAGTACATGGTCCCTTCTCTGATCTCAACTAGGTCTCTGTTTGAACTGACATGCATGAGTTATTCATGAGAGAATCTTCAGTTATCTAAAGTACAACAGTTATATGCTAGCATGCATTAACTAACTGAACTTACTTAATTTAAACAAATTGTTTAAATCAAATATAATTGGACTTGACTCAATTAACTGAGCCAACTAATTACTACTCAAATTAGAACTCATCCTTATCTCTTTAACTGATGGATAAATTCCCCAATTAATAGAGAAACTGTTGCATATCCTCACATAGACTTCATGTTTGATTTTTTCACAACTAATTAACTCATGGAGAATTAATTTATTTATTTTCAAACAGCTGTTAAGTTCAAATTCGAATTTTACATCCTATTTCTAGTCCAGGGACTGACTAAAATAGGAATCCATACTGAACTGCTAAAAATAGCAATTCTCTTTTTAGTGCTTCCATTTTTAATTCCCTGTTGCTCAATCCAGCACTGGTACCCAACTACTATTTATAGCAGTGCTATTTTTATCACTTCTATTTTGAGCATTTCTTGTTGCTATTTTCAACACTCCCTCTCAACAAGAAAGCCATTCAACTCGAACCTGATCCTGTACCTCTGGAATGTTCTGCATGCAACACTTCTACCAAGTGTGGTTGCTCCAGCTACTCTCGGAACAAAAAACTCCCCATTGACCTCTCAGTTTGGCTAGAAACATACTCTGATGCTGAAGCTCTACCTGTTGCTAAAAAGTGCTCCCTCTCTGACCTCTGAGTTGCTACCACACTCCATGCATCTCGTAACGTTTCACACCTATATGCCATCCTGCACTGGTGCAACACTCATGTGCCTCTCGCATTACTGCAGCCTGCTAGCTCCACACAGTCCTGGGACTCCTGCACTGTAGCTCTCTCTGCCACTCCATCTGCATCTATCTCTACCCAATCATTCAACCCTGCTACTCCTCATTGGGGATCCTGTAGCAAAGTCAAATCAAAGAGGTTGGGTACCTCAAGTATCCTATCCCCATATCAGCCTCCGTGGGACGATCACTCCACATTGCCCCACCTCCTACCTGGAGGTATGGATTCATGTGATCCCTCTACCCACCATGCTCGCAATTCCCCCCTACTAGAGGTCTCTGCATGAGTAGATGTATCCACTTTGTCTCCTCTTGGCTTCCCCAGTTGTGGTTTCTCCACAACCTCCTGAAGTTGCTTCACCAATTGTGGCTCCTCCACAATTATCTATGACTTCTTCTGGCACTGCATGTTGAGAGGTAATTTACTCTCCCTCTCAACCACCAAGTATCTAACCTTTGCCTTTCTCCTTAAAGATTTTCATGCATCTTGTACCTCAAGTGCATATAGGTTCTTGGCTAGCACACCAATCTATTTCATATTTTCCGCCGTCACGAAATTTTCTAGAAAAAGAGTTGATTTTAAATCAACAATATCTCCCTCATTCGAACTCTGATTCAACTGATTTTTTTTTTTGAATTTGGGTCTTTTTCCACAAGGAATCCAAATCTACTATTTATTTATGAAAAATTTTGTACAAAAATTTTCAGATATGCTCTGAAAACGCTCGGCCCAAAACTCAAAACTTTGAAATCTCCTCTCAGTATATTGTTCTCTCCTTTGATCACCTTTGCTCTGATACCATGTAGAATTTCCCACTTGTAGATCACCCGATAATGCAATATATTAAAGCAAAATACTCAATCTACTTCTACAACCAATTATGTGGAAGCTTAATCGAATTGAGCAACATAAATAAGAATACATATAACTGATAAGAAGGAATCAATCAAACATAACACAAGAGATATAACTTGGGGAAATCCTCAGCCTAAAACCCCAACTCTGTATTATCATGCAAGTGGAAATATAGCCAATATTACAAAAAGAATCAACTCAAAATCTATCCTGCTCTCTCTGCAATACCTCTGTTGCTCATAGACAATTAAAGGCCTCTCTCAAACCTCCTGATCTCCCCTCCAAGCCTCCTATTTCTTTGTGCAATTCTGATTGGGGTCCAGTGAAGCCACATGTGTGAATTGGCTTCTTCACACACTCACTAACCTCTGATCCAACTACGCATTCCTGAAGGATATAAATCCTCATCATGGATGAGCTTCCTTTATAGGAAAAATATCCATCCAAATGATAGTACACGGTCCCTTCTCTGATCTCAACTAGGTCTCTGTCTGAACTGGCATGCATGAGTTATTCATGAGAGAATCTTTAGTTATCTGAAGTATAATAGTTATATCCTAGCATGCATTAACTAACTGAACTTACTTAATTTAAACAAACTGTTTAAATCAAATATAACTGGACTTGACTTAGTTAACTGAGCCAACTAATTACTACTCAAATTAGAACTCATCCTTATCTCTTTAACTGATGGATAAATTCCTCAATTAATAGAGAAACTATTGCATATTCTCACATAGAATTCATGTTTGCTTTTTTCACAACTAATTAACTCATGGAGAATTAATTAATTTATTTTCAAACAACTGTTAAGTTCAAATTCGAATTTTACTTCCTATTTCTAGTCCAGGGACTGACTAAAATAGGAATTCATACTGAACTGCTAAAAATAGCAATTCTATTTTTAGTACTTCCATTTTTCATTCCCTGTTGCTCAATCCAGCACTAGTACCCAAACTACTATTTATAGCAGTGCTATTTTTAGCACTTCTATTTTGAGCATTTCTTGTTGCTATTTTCAAGACTCCCTCTCAACAAGAAAGCCATTCAAATCGAACCTGATCTTGTACCTCTGGAATGTTATGCATGCAACACTTCTACCAAGTGTGGTTGCTCCAGCAACTCTCGAATCAAAAAATTCCCCACTGACCTCTCTATTGGGCTAGAAACATACTCTAGTGTTGAAGCTCTACCTACTGCTGACAAGTGCTCTCTCTCTGACCTTTGAGCTGCTACAACACTCCATCACACCGTTCCACATCTCTCTGTGCCATCCTGCACTAGTGCAACACTCATGTGCCTCTCGCATTGCTACAGCCTGCTAGCTCCACACAGTCTTGGGACTCCTGCACTGTAGCTCTCTCTACCGCTCCATTCGCATCTATCTCTACCAAATCATTTAGTCTTGCTACTCCTCATCGGAGCTCCTGTAGCAAAGTTGAATCAAAGAGGTTGGATACCTCAAGGATCCTGCCCCCATATCAGCCTTCGTGGGACGATCACTCCACTTTGCCCCACCTCCTACCTGGAGGTATGGATTCATGTGATTCCTTTGCCCACCTTGCTCAAAATTTACTCCTACTAGAGGTCTCTCCATGAGTATATGTCTCCACTATGTCTCCTCTCGGCTTCCCCAGTTGTGGCTGCTCCATAACCTCCTGAATTTGCTTCATCAATTGTGGCTCCTCCACAATTGTTTGAGACTTCTTCTGGCACTGCATGTTGAGGGGTAATTTACTCTCTCTATCAACCACCAAGTATCTAACCTTTGCCTTGCTCCTCAAGGTTTTGCATGCATCTTGTACCTCAAGTGCATACAGGTTCTTGGCTAGCACACCAATCTGTTTCATATTTACTGCCATCAAAAAAATTTCTAGAAAAAGAGCTGATTTTAAATCAGCGATATCTCCCTCATCCGAACTCCGATTCAGTCGATTTTTTTTTTTGAATTTGGGTCCTTTTCTGCAAGGAATCCAAATCTGCTATTTGTTTCTAAAAATTTTGTACATAAATTTTCAGATATGCTCTACAAAATCTCGGCCCAAAACTCAAAACTTTGAAATCTCCCCTCAATATATTGTACTCTCCTTTGATCACCTTTTCTCTAATACCATGTAGAAATTCCCACCTGTAGATCACATGATAATGCAATATACTAAAGCAAAATACTCGATCTACTTCTACAACCAATTATGTGGAAGCTTAATCGAATTGAGCAACATCAATAAGAACACATATAATTGATAAGAAGGAATCAATCACACATAACACAGAAGATATAACCTGGGGAAAGCCTCAGCCTAAAACCCCAACTCTATATTATCATACAAGTGGAAATATAGCCAGTATTACAAAAAGGATCAACTCAAAATCTATCTTGCTCTCTCTGCAATACCTCTGCTGCTCATAGACAGCCAAAGGCCTCTCTCAAACCTCCTGATATCCCCTCCAAGCCTCCTATTTATTTGCGCAATTTTGATTGGGGTCCAGTTCAGCCACATGTGTGAATTGGCCTCTTCACACACTCACTAACCTCTGATCCAACTATGTAGTCCTGAAGGAGATAAATCCTCATCATGGATGAGCTTTCTTTATAGGAAAAATATTCATCCACTGATAGTACACTGTCCCTTCTATGATCTCAACTGGGTCTCTGTCTGAACTGACATGCATGAGTTATTCATGAGAGAATCTTCAATTATCTGAAGTAAAACAATTATATGCTAGCATGCATTAACTAACTGAAATTACTTAATTTAAACAAATTGTTTAAATCAAATATAATTGGACTTGACTCAGTTAATTGAGCCAACTAATTACTACTCAAATTAGAACTCATACTTATCACTTTAGCTGATGGATAAATTCCTCAATTAATAGAGAAATTGTTGCATGTCCTCACATAGACTTCATGTTTGATTTTTTCACAACTAATTAACTCATGGAGAATTATTTATTTATTTTCAAACAACTGTTAAGTTCAAATTCGAATTTTACTTCCTATTTCTAGTCCAGGGACTGACTAAAATAGGAATCCATACTAAACTGCTAAAAATAGCAATTCTATTTTTAGCACTTCCATTTTTCATTCCCTGTTGCTTAATTCAGCACTGGTACCAAAACTGCTATTTATAGCGGTGCTATTTTTAACATTTCTTGTTTCTATTTTCAACATGTCCATGATCTGATCAGTTGCAACTTGTTCCATGCAATCTGGACTTAACTCTGTTGTTGTGAGTTGTTTTGCAATGTTAGATGTGTCTAGTAATTGTGGAAAGTATGGCCAAAGGTAGTCCACATTGAACACTGGGTGTAGTCCAAGGAATGGGGGAATGCTGAGCTCAAATGCATTGTCTCCCAAAGCCTTGGTAATGGCGTACGGACCATATCAGAGTGGTATGAGTTTCTGATAGGCTTCGGTAAGGCGTTCCTTTTGCAAATGCAACTACACTTTGTCGCCCACCTGAAACTTGTGTGGCACTCGATGTTGATCATGTCGCTGCTTGTACTTGGCATTTGATTTCTCCAAAATGTTGTGGACCTACTAGCAGATATGTTGGATGTGCTCAATAAAGTTGTTTGCCTTATCTGTTTCGAACTGGACATGAGTGGAATTTGTCTGAGTAGCTGCAAATGGCATGGACACATCAATGGGACATAGTGGCTTGAATCTTAAACCCACCCGAAAAGGGCTGTGGCCAGTCGAGCTGTGGAGAGCCCAGTTATGGCTATGTTGAACATAGGGGAGGCTCTTATCCCATGTGTGCAGATGTTTTGAGTTGTACATGTGCATAATGTGTACGATCATCTTATTGACAACCTCTGTGTGGCCATCAGTTTGGGGATGGAAGGCTATGGACATAGTGAGCTTGGTGTCCAACATCCACCAGGGAATGGACCAAAATGCACTAAGGAACCTGCTTTCCCGATCTGAGATGATAGATTGTGGGATCCCAAAGTGTACCCACACTCGTTCAAAGAAGAGTTTAGCAGTGGCTTCTGCTGTGATATTCTTCTTGCAGGTCGTCATAATGACCATCTTTGAGAATCTGTCGACGACCACAAAAACACAGTCGTTGCCATGCTTAGTAGAAGGAATGTCCGACATGTAATCCATGGAGATGGATTCCCAAGGTCGACCAGGGGTAGGTAGTGGAGTATAGAGGCCTTGCTTCTTGATGGTTGGTTTGGCAATGGCATAGGCAGTGCAAGATCTGATGTACTTCCCGATATCTTGTTGAAGATTCGGCCAATAAAAATAATTTTGCAGTACTGCCACCTTTTTCTCGACCCCAAAATACCCAATATCCCAACTATACTGCACTTCCCAAATCATCTTGACATGCTCGCTTGAAGGAACACAAAAGTGACCCAGGTGGCATAACATGGCATCCTAGACGTGAAAATCTAGAACATGCTGACCCTCCAATGGTGTCTGGTATGTGTGTCTAAATTCTGGGTCGCTTTTGTAGAGAAGTGGCCAATCAGAAGTCTCATGCCCACAAGAGTTGAGCACGGTGGTTAACGCCATGATCGGTGGTCAGCTGAGGCAACCTGCAACATTATTGGTGTTGCCCTTCTTATACTTGATATTCGAATTGAATTGTTGCAAGTATGTGGACCACTTCTGATGGCGATCATTCTACAACTTCCCTTGCATATGTATGAACTGCAGGGGTCAGTGGTTTGTGTTGATGACTATTTCCTTCCCCAAAATGTAATGCTTCCATTGTCAGCAGGACTGCACAATGCAATACATTTCTTTGTCATAAGTGGGACACTTCTAGACTATGTCTAAAAGTGTCTCACTATGATATGCCACCAGACGCCTGTGTTGAGTAAGGATTGCCCCAATAGCATATTCAGAGGCATCTATCTCACCCTCAAATGACCGTTGCAAGTCTTTTAATGCGAGCACTGGTGCCGAGCAGAGGCGATATTTCAACTTTGCGAATGCCTTCTATTGAGATTCAGACCAAAAGAATTTTTCTTTTGCTCCTCCCTTCGTGACTTGACTCAAGGGCCAAGTGATATGACAGAATCCCAACATGAACCTATGGTAGAAATTGGCAAGACCTAGAAAGCTGCGAAGCTCTCTCAGAGTGGTTGGATCTGGCCAATCCCGAATGACTTGGATCTTGGCTAGATCCACATGCACCCCCCGTTCATCAATAATGTATCCTAAATACTGAACTTGGGTCATGCCAAAAGTGCATTTCTCCACATTGGCACATAGCTTGTGTTGCCGCAGTGTTTGGAGAACCTGTCAGATGTGATGGAGGTTCTCTTCCCAACTCTAGCTGAAGATTAGGATGTCATCCAAGTAAACCACTAAAAATGAGTTGGTGAATGGCCATAATATGTCATCCATCAGCCTCATGAAGGTTGCAGGAGCATTCGTCAACCCGAAAGGCATAGCCAGCCATTTGAAAAGGTCCTCCTTGGCTTTGAAGGCAGTTTTACACACATCGGAGGGTTCGATTAGTACCTAATGATATCATGACTTCAAGTGGATCTTGCTGAAATATTTTTCCACCTTCAGTTGGTCCAACAGGTCATCAATTCGTGGGATCGGGTACTTATTCCAGAGAGTGATATTGTTCAGCACCTGATAGTCAATACAGAGTCTCCAAGTCCCATCCTTCTTTTTTACCAACATGATTAGGCTCCCATAGGGCGATGAAATCGATCGGATGTGACCTTTCTGTAGCAGTTCTTGGATCTGCCTCTTGATTTCGTTGTTCTCTAGAACGAAGCACCGATAGATTGGTCCATTGGGAATTGGTGCACCTGGGGTCAGATCGATGGAGTGTTTGACCTGGTAGTGCAGAGACACCCCTGCAAGGGACGTGAAGATGTCCTCGTACTCCTCCATGATCCTGTTCATCTGTTGTTGTCATGCAGAGGGGCCCTGTCTGGAGGTTGTGGCCACTGTCTTCTTTCTTTCCCTGAGGGTGTATCATTAGGAAAAAAAATTTCCCGGTTTTGGAAATGAGCTTACTGCATTGTTGTGCAGTAACCAAAGAGATTGTGGTAGGCGGTGCTACCTCTGGTATCCTGTACAACTTATTTCCCAAAGTAACAATAACAACACGAGGCTTGGATTCATACACAACATGTTGCTTCCACAAGTATGGTTGACCTAATAATACATCACAAACATCAAGGGGAGCAACGTCACACAATACCTCTTCCGTGAAAGGCTTAATTTTGTATGGAAGGTGACATTGCTGGCTCATGCGAAGATCTCGTCCTTGGTAAGCCCAACCGCTTCATAACCTCTGCCGAAATGAGGTTCTTTTGGCTCCCGCTGTCGACAATGAACTGTAGCGGGGAACACTTTACCCACATCTGAGAGTGGAAAAGGCTCTCCTCCTCCTCTGGATCTTCGGGTTCCTCCTTCTAGATCTTTGTGGTGGCAATGGTGGTGTTGGGCTCTGCATCGATAATCTGCTTCCCTTTGTCATTCCCCTTATCAGGTTCTAACTCAAAGTTAGAAGATGCATCTGATTCTGAAGACTTCAGCTCGACCACCAGTGACTGCCTGGCCTGACACTCACTTGTGTTGTGAGTGGAGCTCTTATAGAACTCACACCACTTTCTCATGTCTTTCTTCGGCTTCACAGTGTTGTTCATTGCTTGCGGCTTTGGCGGGTTGTCCTGGGCTACCCTACCTTGGCTTTGTCCTTTGTTCAATGATTTGGGGGAGCCTTTCCCTTGCTTCAGATTTGCAGATCCAAAGTCTCTCTTCTTCTGTTTAAACTTCTCCTTGATCTTGACAGCGTATCGGTATGTCGTGCTGAGCAAGGAAATGTCCAGGAAGTCCATCTCATCTTGGATGTACCTATGTAGGCAACGACGGTATTTGAGTACCAAATGTAGCTCAGAATCCTTGATACCCAACTTTGTGCGAAGGGTATGAAAAATATTGGTAAACTCTGACACGTCTTGGTCCCTTCCCTGCCACAGCATGGTCCACTTTATGTATTTATCCTCATAGATTTTGATAGGGTAGTACTGCTCCTTGATGGCATTCCAGAATGAATTCCAATTGGATGCGGCTAAAAATAGTGATGTTGTACTTTCATCCTTCTACTTGCAATAGGTTTCCCACTAGTCCTTGACATGGGGTGTGGCTTTGAGAAGAGCGAAAGTAATCTTTTCCCGGCTGGAAAAATCATGGACAAAAAAAATACCCTTCTAGAAGATTTAACCATTTATCTACAACGTCTGCATCTATTTGACCCTCAAATATGGGAATGTCAAAGTTAACTTGTACCTTAAAGGGTGTGGCACTTCTAGAGTAGCCGCCGGAGGTAGATGTGTCGCCCCTAGGTAGCCGCTGAAGGATCTGGGAAAAGTTTTCCATCATCACAATCCTTTGTCACTCGAGGGCCTCTTTGAGCAAGATTTTGATAGGATCTCCTGCCCCCTCGTCTTTCTTTTCATCCGCCATGGGAGGCCATCGGGATTTGCAAGGCTGGTCTTGCAAAGGTTCAACCAATTCAATCCCTAACTCCTTATATCTCGACCTCGTTGGGGACATGTAAACAAAAATTGAGAAAGAGAAGATCGCTCTGATACCACTGATCTAGATTTAAACAAGAATGCAACAAATTATAGAGATAACCATAAATATAAAGATGCAACAAAAATAATACTTCATTTCATTAATGTAAAATATTGAAATATGCTTACAAACAGAAATGGAAATAAACTATCTCGGTCGATGGTGGCTTATCTCTGAGGAGAGATGTGGCAGCTACATGCTCTAAGTTGTCTTACAATGAGGCTCAAAGGCCTATTTATTGTTGAGAAACAATGGAAAACCCTAAACATACAAAAACCTAACCCTAGGAGATGAAGCGCCAAACTATGGGCCCCGTTTTGGGTAAATTGGTACATCAATTTCCTGGGGTCATAAATTTGGCATACAATCTCCGTTTAACGCGCACAATACCTCATTAGAAAGATCTATTCGAGGAATACAACTTTGGGATGAGAAAAATCGGTCCATGGACCCATGTTTCTCCCAGATTTCCCAAAAAACATCGTTTAGGGTCTCAAAACAGCTACAGAAGTTTAGGAATCGAAAAACTACTAAACATAGTAAACTGTGCTACAATTAAGGAAACTGAAAAACTGAAAGAAACAATGGTGGGGGTCCAAGTGGAATTGGCAGGTGGCTACCAATATCCACTTGGCTCATGTATTCACTTAAAACATCCCTAGAGTTTCTCATCCAAAAGAAAAGTTTGGAATATTGAGTTTAAGAGGAAGAAGAGATTTCTACACTTGTAAACTGAGCAATAATTGTTCAATGAAATCTACCACAAACGAAATTTCTTCAATCCTAAATGGAATTGTTGCAAGCCTACTAGGAATAGAGAGTGTTGTAGAGAAGAAAGTAGCATGTTGTTCCCTTGAGTTGAAGCTTTTAGGGACCAAAAACATCTAAATGAGGTGTGATCTAAAAGACTTTTTTAATGAAGTCTTGGGCTAATTCTTTGGAATGTTTCTGAAGCTAGTGGAGATTAAGGCTCTCATCTTGAGCATAAAACAAGATGTATCAAATTGTATTTCGAGGAAAAAAATATTTATAGTATTCCCTTCTTGATGGAAAACAACCCAATAGAGGGAAAAAAAAAAGAAACTTGGGAATAATGACACAATAGAAAATGGGTTAAGAAATTTACTCATAGATCAAAGGACGAAGAGTATTTTGAAACTATCCATGGAGAGAAAATTTTGTCTCTAAGCCAAAAGAAAAATCTACAAAATACTACCAACGAGTAATATTACACAAAATTATCGGATTAAGAGTGTGTAGCTCCAGTTTGTAATAATTCCTAGGCATAAATGGAACCATAAATTATTGTTTTCCCCATTTGGGTTTCCAAGGTAATATTTTTTGTCTATTATGGTAATTGCTTATGTGATTGTAGTATTCTATCTATTTGCTTCATTCTAGTGGGAGCTATTATTAGAGAAATTTTATAAACAACTTCATTATCTCCCTTTAGCAATGCACAATTACACTTCCAATTTATTTTTGGCACCCATGGCTCAGTTGCAGCTCTAATCAATTACCCTCATCCAATTAATTGTATAATGGACCACTAATGTGATTTCGACTAGGTAAACCACATTCTACAAACTCTTTAATGATTGTTGAAATTGTTGGTTTACAAGCACAATACTATTATTAGTCTATGGAGTGTTGGCTTGATTACGATTTACTTGTATGCTCTATATAAATCATAGAATGTCACCTACAATGGTGTAGAGCTGTAACAAGGGTCTTTTTCACCTCTAGTTATCTCACATTACAAGTCAATCCGGGAGCGTTTTGTTATTATAAAGGGTATCTCAATTTGAGGCTATTTGTCAGAGTAATGATTAGTAGTATAGGTCTAAGAAATACAAGAGTAAACGGATGCTAAGCTATGGCTAAATTACTTTTGCATAAAGAAATCACACGCGGCAACTTTATCAGTCAAGGGTACGGAAATAGTAACCCATCCCTCTAGAAACCGATGAAGGAAAAGGAATTAGAGTATGGATCATGGATCTGGGAGCATAATAGCGTCTGCTGTGTCTCACGACAGCCTTGATCCTCCTCCCACACCAAACCAATGAATGCAAGTAAAAAGGAACAACAAGAAAGAAAAATGGAACGGCAATTCAGAAATGGAACAGCAGTAAAGAAACTAAATCTCACGAGTTCAACACTCTCAATTCTTGGCATCAACTTACATACAAAGAAAGAGCAATCTTTTGTACAAGTAGACAACTTAATCAAATGGAACAGCAAACCACCATAAATAGGAAACGTCAATCATATGTACACATAATCTGAAATGATCACCAGTAGTCCACACACAACGTTAATTCCATCTTCTTATGATCGTCACTCCAACCATATGTAGCTAAAACATTCCACTTATAAATTCTGTAACAGAAGTGAACAACTCAGAACAATGTTATGTGATCAATTCTGGAAATATGATGTAAACTTGTTACAAAGATTTACAAAAGGAAAAACTACTGATGAACGAGTATGGAACAGCATGTAAGTATATCAGATTATTAAGAACAATAAACAAACCACACAAAGCCAAACTGTAATGATACAATCAGCCAGTGTCCGTTGGAGCCGGGCCCTTAGCTTCCAATGGCACACCGCCGTAACTTACTTCAGATGCAGGGAGAAAGTAACACCAAATATATTATATTAACGCATCAATGATAGTACAGCAAAACTAAGTCTCAAAGAGACTCGATAGTCTGAGTTTAACCAACTGTGAGGTCTGTAAACAGAAAGTAAAGATACAAGATAATCCAAAGTCCCTGAAGTCTTCGATGCTGCCCCTTTTTATACAAGTAATGGCGGAGTTAACTAAACAACAAAATAATTGAAAGTAACGATCCCTCAGGATCAAAGATCCTGAGGGATCTGTTAAACTGTTAACTCCTCTCTTTTCTCTGCCTAGCCTTCCGAACTGACAGTCCTTCATCTCGTCCCGGATTGATCTGCCTTGATTTACTCGCCCTGGTCTGGATTTTATTTGGTTTTGGAGGGACAGCCGTTATCTCCTCATGGAACTCTCGTTTTGCACCGCGCCTTCCTACTTTTGTCTTTTCCTGCATAGAGAAGATAACTATTAGTGATTGGGTCATTCGTGCTCATTCTCATTACATTCTCCTTATTTTATAACAAAGAAAAGGTTACAACTATTGCTTGAAACACCACTAAGTTATTCGTTAAAACATACCTTTCCAATGCTCTACACACCCCCCGGCTTACTCTGTTTCATGGCCTCATGAAAACGTTATAATTAACATGGAGAGTGGTAAGAGAATAGGCGGGAGAGGGCACCTCGTGAGGAGGTCTGCAACCATGGTGAGCAACCAGATTATCAAAGAATTGATTCAATTGATCTGCAGGCATATTATACAAGGCTTGGTACCCAGGTGCAGGGTGCCAAATAATTGGGCTACGGAACCGGTATCCTAACCAAGACGGCCCAACTTGCAGAATGCGCTGGCCATAAAGGCTCAACCGTTCAGCAGCCAGCTCAAAATTCTTGTATTTGAATGGCTCCCTGAGCTGGATGCTTGGGGTAGAAATCCGATAGCAGAATTTGGCAGCATCCAGGGCAGAATCCTTAATAGCCAGAAAGTATTCCAAGCTATTTCGGATCAAATCCTCATGCATGGGTCCTAGCAATTCTATGACGCCCGGGGTTCTCATAAGGCTTTTGTGTGATTGCCATAGGTGAACTGGGTCTCTAGGCTCGGCCTTGACCCATAGATCTAGGCTGTTCTCCTGCCTCTGAAAGGCATTGTAAGCCCTGAGCCACTTTAACTGATTGACCCCAAATGAAACAAAGGCTTGTAGCTGTATCTCCCACGAAAGGTCCAGGGTTTAAATCAGTTTCCTGCTCAAGCACCATATTGTGCAAATAGAATTCACATAGTAACCGTTGGACCTTAACCCCATAATGTTTGCAACAATCAATAAAATCATTAACAGTATTAATCTGAATAGGGGCACCTGCTCTGACAGCTTTTATTTTCAATCTTAAGTATCTTTCAAGGAGAAATAAAGCATAATTCTTTGCAGGGGCCCTGCAAGTCAAAACATCATTATACAGCGAACATACAGTGTCCAATTGTTTAATAACAGCATCTAGTCGACGTGTTACCTTGGCAACCTTTTCCTGTTCCTTCTGCCATCCTTCAAAGGCCTGACTCTATGATTGACTCATGTTCCGCAGTTGCTGCTGCAGTTCTTCATGTTTTTCCCGAGGGATCATTTGTTCCTTTAATTGCTCAGCTTCCTGCTGCAACTCCTCGTATTTTTCCCGAGGGATCATTTGTTCCCTTAGCTGGTCAGCCTCCTGTCAGGCTTACTTCATCTCGTGGTGCAAGGCCTTGGTTTTTGGATCCTTTTTCCATGATTTCTCAGAGGCAGGGAGTTTTACCTGGACCTTCACGTTTCATTGCCTGGAATTCGTATCCCGAATTATCCCTAAAGGTGGTGCCTCAGTTTGGACTGCTTTGTTTTCCCTTTCTTTCTTAACATGAATAAAGGGGTACGATGGCCCCTCTGTAAATGGAATGTCATCTTGCGGCTCGGTTTTGATTGGAACGGCCATTGGTCCCAATGGGCTATTTGGAACAGCAGTCTGTTCCTCAGCGTCAATAGGAACGGCATTCTGATGTTCCATATCAGATGGAACGACATTTTGTTCCTCAGTGCTGGTTGGAACAGTCGTAGGTCTATCAGCGGAGTATTGACCTACAAGACGCCTATAAGCCCCTTGCCTTCTCATCTGACAGGACCCTGCTGCATTTGTCCTTCTTTTTCTCCTTATGGTCCTTCTTATTCTCAGACTAGCTTTCAAACTTCGAATTTTCTGCCGAAGCTGGGCTATAATATTTAGCAGTCTCTGTTGTTTCTTTCTCAATTTCTTAATTTCTCTTGCCTCGGCAGTGGGCGCATGAGTGGCCCTCAGTTCTACTCCTCTTTCATCGAGGGTTTCTTCTGGCATTCTGGGAACGAACTGTTCCCGACAAGCATTTTCATTCTCCACGTCATCAGCAGGTGGGTTTTCTTCTGGTGTCTTGGGAACGGATTGTTCCCGGTTGGTATTTACATTTTCTTTGTCAACAACAGGGAGGTTTTCTCCTCCTGCCATTTCTTCATGCAATTCTTCATGCGTCTCTTCCCCAGAGGGTCCTTCAGGAGGGTCTGCTGGACTGGAAGGTGAAGCATAATCTCCCAAGCTGGCCAAAATGGTGGCCAGCTCTTCTTCCTCCACGGGGACCTGTGGAGGGCTGTCCCCCAATTGTTCCATCTCCTCCTCCTGAATTGGCTGCTCAGTGGCTGCCTCCGGATAGACGGCCTCGGCCTCAGAGTCAGAATGTTCATTTCCTTCCTCGGTTTCTCCTTCGTTCTCAATTTGTTCCACTTTTTCCCTCAAGGGTTCCTGTTCTGGCACTATTGGCTCATCTGTTATTTCGATCGGCTGGTCAATGCTTAGCTGGATTTTCTCCAGCCTGCCTTTTATTCTTGCCAACCGAGCTGACTTCCTAGGCCTCTCGGGCTGTTCGGGTGTGCTGGCCACCTGTTCTTCCACCACCACCTTTCTGCGTTTTTCAGATTGTTCTGGCGTGCCAGAGGAATGCCTACGTTTCGAGGCAGCACGCTCTTCTGTGGCCAGTTCCTTATGTTTTTCTGCATGTCCAGATGCTTTAGAGGAACGTTTTCGTTTTATTGACTCCGTGTGTTTCTTGGGTTGCTCGGGTGTATCCGAGGGATGCTTGGGTTTTGGTGATTCTCTGGGCTCCTTGGGTGCTTCAGAGGTACTAGCGGGATGCTTATCCTTTGGGGATGGTGATGCCACTCCCCCTCCAATTGCTGTAATAAGCTCCCCCCAGCTACTTTGTTGCTGAGTGAGACTGTATCTCACTATCAGGCGGATCAACCCATGGTGGCTAACCACTGCGTCTTCATGGTGTGCCTTTTTCAGGCTCCGAGAGGCATCATGCAGTAATGAATTTAACAATGCAGGGAGATTCACATAACATTTTCCTTTTAACATAGCCATGAGCTTAAGGTGACGCGGTCTTACCACATCTTTTCGCCCCTTGCAGGTGATGTAGCTCTGCACCACCTTTGCCAATTCGCTCCAGGGTTCTCCTAGCGTTGCCGACAGCACTCCTTTTCCCTTCACTGTTAGATTCTGTCCTTCGTCTTGGAAAATTTCTATGATCTTTTGCAACCTCTCTTTCTTTATCGTCCATATTGGTCCTGAGGCTGGTAATCCTGTTACTTCCGCGATTATTGCCTTCGTGACCATTATCTGCTTCCCACCTACTACGGAGTGTTCTTCCTGCAAATTCTGCAGGAATTCCATGGCCACAGTTTCATTTGATTCACGCAGGCGGCTAAAATAAGTTAGCCACCCCGCCCTTTCTAGGATCTCCCGAGCAGCTTCGGAGACTACTAGCTCACTAGGCTCGCTTCTGATAGCCTTGCCTCCCATGGTTCTGTTTCGGGATCCTAGATGGAACAGAAATTACCTGTCGCAAAGAACGTAATCGCAGCAAGAAAAAAAAACACAGAGCATGCATGAAAATTGATTGTAAATAACAACTTTTTGCAAAAATAGCATTGTCATGCCGTTAACCCATACCGTACCTTCGTACCATATCATTTTCGAATGATGTGCTAACACGTGGCCGGCGGAGTAATGAGGTCACCTCCCCCCTCGCAATATGATAGGCTGTCCCAGCCGTCAAATGGAGGAGGAGCCGTCGTCCCGTCACCAAGTCATAAAGGAATAGCATATAGAGTTTTGCAATGTTTCAGATTAGACAAAGAAATACCGAGATCGAGGCAAAAGGTAGATCGCGTTTTGCATAAGCCTGCGTGATGTGATGCAAAACAGGAGGATAGGACGTCTGGCACTCATATAAGGTCTGAGGTAGTCATAGTCAATACCTTTGCCATGATTGGTGGTGATAGATATTCATGCGATGTATCCATCAAAGTGTAAGATATAATTATTACGAGGATAGAAAGAAGTATTTGATATGATCCAAATTGGTGTATATATTACGACTCCGATACCATTAACAGAGCTCTGCTGCCGACAGGTGTTCATAACCTTGGCAGAGTTGTTTATTTCACCCTGGAACCATGGTCCTTTGTGTATTTTTGAAGAGCAATTCTTGTCAAAATGCAGGCCATCATGCTGGCTTGGTAACCAGATAACCATGATGCCATTCACCAGAGAGGCGCGAAACGTGGGCAGGCCGGCTCGTAATGAGACCCCCTGTTCCAAGGTTTGTTTATGTAGTGAACCCGTTGGACCATATCCCTGGTGTGGTGGCCATGATGGGAATGCCACTTCGCTTCCAATCTTATGATCATAGTAGGTTGGCTCTTTAATGAAACCCCCTATCCTGCATTTGACAAATAATTTCTTTTTATTTTGCTTTTGCCATTTTTTTTTTTTTTTTGAAACAGACTTTGCTCTTGTGTAATTACACATAAGGGTGGTTCAGCCCTCCTTAAAAGTGGGAATGGTGGAAGAAGTCTTGTCATCCCAATAGGAAGATATAAATCTTCTGTTCTTATTTCCAAGTAATAATAGAGAAAATTGTAGGAACTCAACATGATGAAATTTTCCAACAAGGCAGAGGAGGTGAGACCATGACAGCAAAAATGATGAGTGTGTGGATCCTTCCTTTGTTGTTGCATCAATACTAGGGCTGTTAAAGATAGCGATTTATGATATGCTGATCTCGATATATCCTGACTTTTATATTCATTGCATAAATGTATAGCTGCTACTTATGGCCTTGGAAAGAGGATGGACAACACATCCTTTATATGAAAGGGACAAGAGCATACTACTCCTTTTTGAAAGGGAGGGTGAGGAGGAGTTCATCTGATGCATTGCCTTAAAAAAAAAAAGGCAGCAAAAGCACACAAATGCTGTTTCCTTTGAAAAAGGAACAGCCAAAAATACTCAAGTGCTGTTCCTTTTGAAAAGGAACAACAAAAACACACAAGTGCTGTTCCTTTTGAAAAGGAACAGCAAAACCCAAAAGTGTTGTTCCTTTTGAAAAGGAACAACAAAACACACAAGTGTTGTTCCTTTTGAAAAGGAACAGCAAAAACACACAAGTGTTGTTCCTTTTTGAAAAGGAACAACAAAAACACACAAGTGTTGTTCCTTTTGAAAAGGAACAACAAAAACCCACAAGTGCTGTTCCTTTTGAAAAGGAACAGCAAAAACACACAAGTGCTGTTCCTTTTGAAAAGGAACAGCAAAAACACACAAGTGCTGTTCCTTTTGAAAAGGAACAGCAAAAACACTCAAGTGCTATTCCTTTTGAAAAGGAACAGCACGCACAAATACTAAAAACATATATACAAAATTTACAATCTTATATACAAGATGTGGTAATAAAAGATGAATTTCTTACTGATCTATAGGTGAGGAAGTTTTTGCTTCCTCGCCCATAATCTCAATGTTAGTATCTTGGCGTAGCTGCTGACAAAAAGATTCCCGAGTGAGCGGTTTGCGATACAGACGAACTAGGTGGCCGTTTACCTTAAATGTATATCCAGACCCATCGATTGTGATCAGAGTAAGGGTCCCATTGTCATGGACTTTTTGAATCTCGTATGGTCCCAACCAACGAGTCTGAAGCTTCCCCGGGAAATCCTGAAATCTAGAATCATATAACAGAGCCCAGTCTCCTTCATGAAATATCTTGTTTTTGATAAGCGCATCATGCCATTTGGCTCGCTGCTGTTGAATGAGTGTTGTATTCTGTAATGCAGAGAGCCTTATTTCATCTAATTCATTAATTTGTTGTAATCGATTTTTCTGTGCTTCACTTAAATCCAATCCGACTTCTTGGGCCGTTCGCAGCGTTTGGATCTCGAATTCTATAGGAAAAATGGGCTGCTTTCCAAACACTAAGTGATATGGTGAATAGTCGGTGGTGCTTCTCCATGTGGTTCGATAAGCCCACAGTGCCTCGGGTAGTCGGGCGGCCCAATCACGCCGATGTGAGGCAACAATTTTTGTCAAAATAGACTCTATTACCTTATTGTTGCTCTCCACTTGCCCATTTGCCTGAGGATGGTATGGGGTAGTAATTTTATGCTGGACACGATAGTTATTGAGTGTTGCAGCTAATTTATGCCCCACAAATTGTGGTCCTCCGTCTGTAATTACTTCCCTCGGAAGACCATAACGTACAAACAAATGGAACAAGAACTGTATTACCGAATCTTCTGTAGCTCTAGGCAATGCCTCCGCTTCAACCCATTTGGTAACATATTCAGTTGCCACCAAAATGTAGGTTCTTTGGTTTGATGGCGGGCTGATGGGTCCGACGAAGTCCAGAGCCCAGCGTTCGAAAGGTTCGATCACTAATTGAGGCTGCAAAGGCATTTCGTCGGCTGGACCAGGTCGTCCTGCACGCTGACAGCTATCACAGGCCTGGACAATTTTTTTCGCATCCTTGAAAATTGTAGGCCATTAATATCCCGTTTGTAATACTTTATGTGTTGTTCTTCGTTCAGCAAAATGTCCTCCACATGGCCTGTCATGGCAGGCTTTCAAGATATCAAAGATTTCGTCCTCTCGAATACATCTTCTGATTTCCATATCTGCTCCTGTGTGAAACAAATAGCCCCCAACCCACGAAAATCGATTGCTTTTCTGAACAATCTGCTTCCGTTCATTGGGGGTTAAATGTTTTGGAAGCTTACCTACTGCAAGATAGTTAGCAACATCAGCGTACCAGGGAGTCTGAACAGCGACAGCAAATAAGTGTTCGTCTGGAAATTGGTCCTCGACTGCTGCTGCTTCAACTGATTTTGGTATTCGTGAGAGGAAATCAGCTACAGGGTTCTCCTTCCCCGGTCGATCTCTGATTGTAATATCAAACTCCTGCAACAGGATCAACCACCTGGTTATTCTTCCATTTGTACCAGGCTTATTTGCTAAATACTTAATAGTAGAATGGTCTGTATACAAAATAACGGGATAGCCTGTAATCTAGTGTCTAAATTTATTAACAGCGTGTATCACAGCTAAAAATTCTTTTTCAGTGACAGTGTAATTTAATTCAGCCGGAGCCAAATTTTTGCTGATGTAATAGATGGTGTATGGTCTTTTATCCTCTTCTTGGCCCAGAACTGCACCGATTGCCGTGTCTGAGGCGTCAGTTGAAATTTGGAATGGTAAATTCCAATTAGGTCCTCGAAGAACTGGAGCTGTAGATACCAGCTTCTTTAATTCTTTGAAGGCTCGATCACATTTCTCTGTCCATAAGAAGTCAACATTTCCAGTTAATGCATGTAAAGGTGCGGCAATATGTGAATAATGTTGTATGAATCGTCTATAATACCCAGAAAAACCAAGAAAAATGCGTACCTCTGTTTGATTAGTGGGGGTCGGAATAAGCAAAAGTATTTGAATTTTAGCCGGGTCTACCTGAATACCAGGTGCTGAAATATAGTGTCCCAGAATGAGTCCTTCGGTCATCATCATGTAACACTTTTCGTGACTCAAACAAAGTCTGGTAGCGATGCAGCGCTGTAGGACTTTTTCGAGAGTATCTAGAGCTGGATCAAAGTCATCTCCATATGGTGTGAAGTCATCCATGTAGACTTCCAATCCATCATTAATTAAATCTGCAAAGATGCTAAGAACAGCCCTTTGGAATGTGGCTGGAGCATTACATAAACCAAAAGGTAAGACTCGATAAGCGAACGTTCCCCAGGGAAAAGTAAAGGTAGTCTTATCCTGGTCTTCAGGGGCAATCTGAATCTGATTGTATCCGCTGAAGCCATCCAAGAAAGAAAAGAATTTCTTGCCTGCTAAGGTGTCCAGTATCTGATCTATGAATGGAAGAGGGAAGTGATCTTTTTGTGTGGCTTTGTTTAATTCTCTATAATCCACACAGATCCTCCATTTCCCGTTCTTTTTAGGTACTACCACAAGTGGAGAGACCCATTTGCTGTCAGAAATAGGATAAATAAAATCAACATCTAAAAGTTTCTGAAGCTCAGCTTTTACAACATCTTTTAAATGGGGGTTGAGTCTTCTTTGCGGTTGACGAACAGGTCTTGCATCTTTTTCGATATAAATATGATGTGTGCATAGCTGGGGATCAATCCCTTTCATATCGGGATAGTCCCATGCAAATGCCTCCTGATACTTTCGTAACAGCTGGATGAGTTTTGTCTCTTGATCTGGTGTCAGATTAGCGTTAATATTTAAAGTTTTCCCCGGTTCAATTTGCACTACTTTGCTATTAGCGACAGAAGTCACAAGTATAATTTGGTCATGTTCGTCTTTCAGAGGATCCTCCTCTAATTCGTTATCAAATGCCGCTTTTATAATAAAACATTGTGTATACGATGTGGATTCTGTTTGATTAATGAATTTATTGATGGCATCGTCTTCCGTTTGATCTTTGAAATCTAGCGCTTCCTGGACTGTTAATGGGGGTCTAATAATGTCAGTGATATATGAGGCAGGGCGCAGGTTGGTTCTCATCATCGTGATGCTTGGCTGCGCTGGAGGGTACAAGATTAAATTTTTGATATCCGGCCCTCTGGTTATGGTCATGTTTCCCTGCCGGCAACCAATGTAGGCATCAGCAGTAGCGAGCCACGGTCTACCCAGAATTAGCGGATGTCCATCTAGTCGGGTTTTCGGATTAATTATCAGAAAATCGGTCGGGTATTCCCAGGAATCCACTGAAACCATGACATCATACAAGGTGCCTTCTGGTCTAATTACTGATCGGTCAGCTAGTTCTAACAAAGTGGAAGTAGGTTCTACCGATGTAATTCCGAGCTTCTGGCAAGTCGATGTTGTCAGGATGTTAATTGCAGCCCCTAGATCAACTAAGACGTTGGTCAAGGTCTGCCCATAGATTTGAACATTGACAATTGGGTTTCCAGGGTCCTCGTATTTAACTGGTGTTTCTTTTCCTGATAGGAGGTCGGATAAGGTGCCGACTACCTGGACTCTTGGGTTAGAGGTTACATTTCTTTTTGAATTTCTGCTACACGGGTCTTTTATGGTTTTTGCATATATGGGGATATCTTGTATAGCTTGAAGGAATGGAATTCTTATATACAAGTTTTGTAGTTCTCCCAGAATATCAAAATCTGGATATTGTGTTGGTCGTGGAATGGCCAATCGTTCTGGGAAGGGTGGAGGAGATGTAATTACTTGTTGATGAGCCTGGTCTTTATTTACATCTTCCTGTTGTGACGACTGTTCTATAGGTAACTGATCTTCAATGTGAGTTGTTCTATTTCCCTCAGTTTCTATTATTCGCCCAGATCTTAACTGAAGATCATTGCACTCCCGCAGATCAGATTCAATCTCTGAGGATTCTATAATTTGAAGAGATTGAACTGGTCTATTATTTGGATTGGGGTTGGGTTGGGCTGGGAGCTGCGGTCTCAGATTAGGCTGGGGATTTTGTTGTAAGGCTGGCAGAGTTGGTTGAGGGAGTGGAATTGATCCTGCTGGCTGATATGTCGATTTTGGCCAGCTTGTCTGCCAGGGTGAACCTTGCGAAGTAGAAGGGGTCCACTGCGGAGGATATGAATTATTCTGCCAATATGGTGGGGGATAAGGGAAGTTTGGCCAACCAAATTGGGTCATCCAAGGATTCGGAGTAGGAAACATTTGAGGTGACCAATTCGAAAACGGGGGCTGAGACTGGTTTTGCCACATATTCTGTTGCTGAGCATTGAACTGCGGGGGTTGAAAAGAAGAGGAGGGGTCTGAAAACATACCAGATTGCCTAGGCTGCCATTGACGACGCTGGTTAATAAAATATGCTGATTCTGGCTCCTCTTCTGCTTCTTTGTATACTGCCTTCAAACCAGGAAGTGAGGGGCAGCTTTCAGTCAGGTGGTCCTTGGTACAGATAGCACATATTTGGACTGTATCCAGCGGGCATTCCTTGTGGCTATGTTTCTTCCTGCATCGAGGGCAGAAAACCGCTAGATTATGTTCTGCCTCTGCTTGCTTCTGTTTAGCCTGCACAATATCAAGTTGTGTAGTTAATGTCCCCAGGATATCAGTTTTAAAATTTTCTAGCAAATTTCCAAGTTCCACACATGTTACTCCCTCTGTTGATGTTCTGTTATCTCTGGTAAAGCGATCATATTCTGCTGGTTTTATCCTCGTGCTGCCTCTTGAGCTCCTGATACACAGATTAATGATATCAGCAAAATTTTCCTGATAAATGTCTCCTTTCCCCATAATATTCAACGTTTCAATCCATTGTTCTTTCATACCTCTAATTAATGCGGTTTTCAACACGTTATCAGGCAGAGGTAACGATGCATAGGGAGATCTTTGCAAGTTATATTGGAAACGTTCCACATATTCTTCTAGAGTTTCGTTTGGTCTGGCTGACATTTGAAATATTTCATATTTTAGTTCTCTTGACCTACAGTAATCCTGATATTTCTTTAAAAAGGCTTCTTTCATTTGATCCCAATTGTTAATAACCCCACCACCTAAGCCCATAAACCATCTTAAAGCAGCCCCTTTTAATGTGGAGGGGAACAATTTTAATTTCTGGGGATCGGTGGTGTAATCGTATCCTCTACATAATACATCAAATTCGAACAAGAATGCATCCGGATCTTCTGATGTAAGGCCATGAAATGTGGGGATATGCTGGAGAGGGATAGCTTTCATGGGCGCATTTGCTGCAGAATCTACTATAGGATATTGCAATGTGGAGGTCTGGGTGTTTGGCTGATTCTGCGCCATGGGATCGAATATATGCCAGTAATCTTCAGGAATTTCCAAGAGAGTGTTCCTTGGTTGAGAAGGGGTAGTCTTAACAGGGATTGTTTTGACAACACTCCCTTTATCAGGGATAATGATGGTCCCAACTGTCTGAGGTGAATGAATTCCTTCAACGAGGATTTTTGCAGCGCTTCCTTTATCCGGGCTATTTAAAGGCTGGTTTGGTTCAATAGGAGATCTAGGTTCCCCGATTTCCCCTGTTTCTCCTCCTCCTTCGCAAAGGTTACTAAGATTCCCTTCGTGCAATAGTCCAGGAGTCAAATTTTCAATTTCTTGAAAGTCCTGCTCCTCTGTTTGACTGTGCACTTCAGCAAAGGCTTCAGATGGTGATCCCGAGGCCTGAAGGGAACTAGTAGGCTGTTTAGAATTGATTTTCCTATAACCTACTGATGGCTGAGATTCGGCTTTCTTATAGATTTCGTCTATGAAGGTCGTTCGTCCAAGGGTCACTGGCCCCTTGGCTTTGGATGGAGGCTTTTGATCTTTCTCTGGCTTTTTCTGCTTAGTCATGCACTCCAATTAAACTGTTAAATCCTATTTAACCAATCAATTCTGCTAGGAAAGCGGACGGTGGAGCAAGGCTTTTACATGCTCCGTACGCAGGTTCTTACCTTCCGTTTTTAAAATCCAACTCTCCCCTAGCAGATTCGTACACTACCCTGTTTAAAAGATAAATGGCTATACCCTTTCCCCGGCAACGGCGCCAAAATGTAGAGTCGTAACAAGGGTCCTTTTCACCTCTAGTTATCTCGCATTACAAGTCAATCCGGGAGCGTTTTGTTATTGTAAAGGGTATCTCAATTTGAGGCTATTTGTCAGAGTAATGCTTAGTAGTATAGGTCTAAGAAATACAAGAGTAAACGGATGCTAAGCTATGGCTAAATTACTTTTGCATAAAGAAATCACACGCGGCAACTTTATCAGTCAAGGGTACGGAAATAGTAACCCATCCCTCTAGAAACCGATGAAGGAAAAGGAATTAGAGTATGGATCATGGATCTGGGAGCATAATAGCGTCTGCTGTGTCTCACGACAGCCTTGATCCTCCTCCCACACCAAACCAATGAATGCAAGTAAAAAGGAACAGCAAGAAAGCAGAATGGAATGGCAATTCAGAAATGGAACAGCAGTAAAAGGAACGGCAGTAAAGAAACTAAATCTCGCGAGTTCAACACTCTCAATTCTTGGCATCAACTTACATACAAAGAAAGAGCAATCTTTTGTACAAGTAGACAGCTTAATCAAATGGAACAGCAAACCACCATAAACAGGAAACGTCAATCATATGTACACATAATCTGAAATGATCACCAGTAGTCCACACACAACGTTAATTCCATCTTCTTATGATCGTCACTCCAACCATATGTAGCTAAAACATTCCACTTATAAATTCTGTAACAGAAGTGAACAACTCAGAACAATGTTATGTGATCAATTCTGGAAATATGATGTAAACTTGTTACAAAGATTTACAAAAGGAAAAACTACTGATGAACGAGTATGGAACAGCATGTAAGTATATCAGATTATTAAGAACAATAAACAAACCACACAAAGCCAAATTGTAATGATACAATCAGCCAGTGTCCGTTGGAGCCGGGCCCTTAGCTTCCAATGGCACACCGCCGTAACTTACTTCAGATGCAGGGAGAAAGTAACACCAAATATATTATATTAACGCATCAATGATAGTACAGCAAAACTAAGTCTCAAAGAGACTCGATAGTTTGAGTTTAACCAACTGTGAGGTCTGTAAACAGAAAGTAAAGATACAAGATAATCCAAAGTCCCTGAAGTCTTCGATGCTGCCCCTTTTTATACAAGTAATGGCGGAGTTAACTAAACAACAAAATAATTGAAAGTAACGATCCCTCAGGATCAAAGATCCTGAGGGATCTGTTAAACTGTTAACTCCTCTCTTTTCTCTGCCTAGCCTTCCGAACTGACAGTCCTTCATCTTGTCCCGGATTGATCTGCCTTGATTTACTCGCCCTGGTCTGGATTTTATTTGGTTTTGGAGGGACAACCGTTATCTCCTCATGGAACTCTCGTTTTGCACCGCGCCTTCCTACTTTTGTCTTTTCCTGCATAGAGAAGATAACTATTAGTGATTGGGTCATTCGTGCTCATTCTCATTACATTCTCCTTATTTTATAACAAAGAAAAGGTTACAACTATTGCTTGAAACACCACTAAGTTATTCGTTAAAACATACCTTTCCAATGCTCTACAAATGGTCCTTTGGACCTATTTTACCACATACATCAACCCAAATTATAACCATACCTTTAACAACCACCTACAACCATATGTATACAAGTTTTTACATAAATGTGTGTGTGCATATGTGCATGTGTTTCATGGATCTAGTGGTTGCATTGGAAGGTAGAAATACTATGAATCTTACCTATTGCTTACGGAATCATAGAGCACATTTTTATTTGGCTTACATAATTGTAGAGTGGATTTTCTCACAATTGGTATTTCCCTTGGCACTACAAATCCATCATAATATCAATCATTGAAACCAATCTTAAACAAATTTATTCATTCTGGTTTGTGAATAGAAAGAAAATAAGGTTGAACTATAACTTGATAGAGGATTGAGGGACATAACATTTAAGTTACACATTGGAAAGATAAGTGGTGAGACGAATAAGCCATATTCCTATTGTTTAGTCACCAATTTACCTAAAAATACTAAAGTTCGTGGTGTAATTCTAGTTGTAATTGATCAATTTACTAGAATGACTCATGACTTACCCACAAAGATTCAATCCAAATATTTTAAGATTTCTCATTTATTTACTTAATTAATATTTTTCTTTATATTATCCCTAAAAATATAATAACTGATAAAGTTCCCTGAATCATTTTTTTGCCAATTTTTTAAAAATTCAGAACTAACTTAAAACTGATAACTACTTACCATCATAAAAGTGGTACCCAAATTAAAAGGTGAATAAAGTTTATGAAACTAGGCTAATAATGTATATTGGAAAACAACCCAAAAAAAACTAAAAAAACATCTACCCCTATATACATTGCTTACAACCAAGGTTACCATTTGACTATAAAATGCCATCTTTTGAAATGTTCATGAGAAGGATGGTAACACTCCTATCTCTTGGTGTAATCATGTTCCTAAATAGTGATATGAAATGAGAGCTTTTAAAAGAATAAAATATACAATTAACAAAGTCGAAAGCAATACAAAATTTGCCCATGATTAATGCAAGAGTTAGATAGATTCTAAACAATCCATATGAGAATTTTAGGTAGAGATAAAGTGTTTATTATAATTAAACGTGAAAAAAGCTCTTTCAAATCACACAAATATGAAAAAAGCTCTTTCAAAAGTGTTTACTAAAGAATAGATAACTTACTATAAAAACTTGCTTTATTATTCCCGTTAAAGAGAGTTTGTTTTGTTTATCTTGTAAGTTTGTTTAAACAATATATCACCCATCCTAAACATGTTATTAATTGTGAAAATACACTATAAAACATGGTTATTAATTGTGAAATTACACTATAAAGCATGGGAATGAATTCATAGTGCAACCAAAGAAATTAAAAAAAAACTAACTATAGGTTTAATAGAGAAATTAACAAAATTAAAATTAAATTAACTTATCACAATTAAACTAAATGTTATTTGAAAAATAATTAATATAGGAAAAATACAATATCTTAATTGATTATTAATTATGACATTGGTTATGAGTAACCTAAATTTTAATGATAAGCATGATGATCATGTATGGTTCAAGTTGGAAGATATATGACAGAAGAATGATTGGCTAATTATGTATGGGAAAGAGATTCTTAAAGAATTGTCAACTATAATAATCGGTGACTTATGTATTCCACTTAATGGTTACTCTTTCATGTGGGAATGAACAGTGTTTATGTTTGCAGATATAAGAAGATGGTCAAAGATGGAAAATGAAGAAGACCGGAAATCATAGAATCTGAAGACAAAGAGTGGTGAAGGCAAAGAGCATAAGGAGGAAGAAAGGACCAATTCGATGAAGATTACATAAAGGCTTAATTTCTAAACTTGTTATGTTTAATGAATAAATGATATGATGGGATGTGGACTAATTGTAGAAGTATATGAATGAATCAGAGATGATGATGAATGAGTGAAATTATGGATCAATATATGTTGAGAGAATCATGGAGATATTGGGGAGAGAATTATGGAGATAATTATGCTTTTGGTTTGAATGAAATGCATATTTAGGACATAGTTGTTATAGTCCCCTATTATAATATAAGGGACCATTTTTACACCAAATGTAACACTTGGAAATGACTGAATAATGTAATTTTACTTTGGGGATTTAGAAATATAATCCCTGAGTGTCTCTTGCTTTGTATAATGTAGATGTGTTGGTGTTTTCTATTCCATTGTGGTTTTGATTTCATCCAAATTTGTATTGTCTTAGTTCATGTTATATATTTGTACATATTTAGCAAAGTTACCAACTAATGACAATTATGAACTCAAAACCAGAACTCTAGCCCCAAAAAATCTTGTTTTTTCACAAAAAAACATGAAAAAATAGTCATAAATAAAAAGGTGGTGATGTTGCAACACCCTTTTTTCTAGTGTTAAAATCCCAACATTTTTTCAGACATGACATTAGAAACTAAACTAGTGATTATGAAAAACCTTAAGATTCCAATAACTTCAAACATGGTATTAATGACCAAATATCATAACCATAAAAAACATTAAATTTAGACTTTTTCAACTATAGAATTAAAAACAAATATCACGAGTATAAAAAATATTAAAATTACAATATTTTCCAACAATGACATATTTTATATATATATATATATACTGACCTATGAAAATTTAAACATTAAATTTTTTGGTTTACTTCATATTTGATAACAAATATATATATAGCCTGATCTATGAGGATTTAAATATTGAATCTTTTGGTTTACCTCATATTTGACAGTACAACCACAACCATCACCAATTGAGTTGCAAATAAGCTAATAAAACAAATAAAAGTATATATATATATAATAAACATTTTTTTTTCAATTAGGAAAAACTTAAAAACATATATTTAAACCATTAAAAAAGAAAATCCAATATACACACACACCAACCTAGATTCATCTTAACTTTGAATTTACCAAGTGTCGAGAGGGATACACAGACGCACACCAGTCTAGATTCATCTTAATGTCGGATCTACTAAGTGTCGAGAGGGATCAAATCTCTCTCTTGAGGTGGAAACTTATTGTAGAGAGAAAAGAGATTTGATCCCTCTTGTCACTTGGTAGATCCAGAGTTAAGATGGATCTAGGATGGTTTAATTATTAGTTTTTAAATAAGCCACATTAGAGAAGAATACCATGAGGAAAAAACCACCAATTAAGAATGCTACGGGAAAAAACCATGGATTAAAAATACCATAGGAAAAACCATGGATTAGAGTCCAAAAATGTTAAACATGACATTACAACATCTCTACCATATTACATTGGAGACGGCGGTTTGGAGATTAGCGGAAGCTGGCTTCCCCTGATCAGTGAAATCAAGAAACGTCAGCCCGGCCCCAGGTAAGTTGTCTAACAGGTAAGTTGTCTAAGCAGGTAAGTTGTCTAACAGGTAAGATAGTTATCAAGATAGATATGAATTTAAGTTTCCATAGTAATTAGAGACAATGGCAGTGTTTTGATGTTCATAGTAATATTATCTTTAGGTTATTTATATTATATTATATTAGAACCCTAATTATTAATATAATCTCATGGTTTGTTTTTAATATTATTTAGGCATTAATGCATGTTCTTATTATGGTCTAGTCTTTAATGTTGAATTAATATAAAATTTAGGTTTTATTAATTATTATTAATTATTATTAATTTGAAGTTATTTAGATAGTGGTTAGGTTTTTATTAATATTTCATATTTTAAGCTATTTAAGACTTTATGTTATAAAAATAAAAATGTTTTAAGTCATATAGTGATCTAGTTTAACAAAACTTTTTTAGGTTTTATAGTCATTAGGTTATTTATTCCTATTTAGATTAATATTAGAGTTATATAGCAATATATATTATTATTATTATTAAGTTATAGGTCTTATATATTAGCATTATTTTGTCATATAGTGTCATTATCTTATAGTATCATATTTATTAATATTAATATATTATGAATATATTTACATTAGTTTTAGATAATAATTTTATATAAAGATTATGTCTTATTAATGTTATGATATTAAAATATTTATTTTAGTTTTTTGTGATTGATATAAGCTTTAGGGTTGATTTTGATTAAATTTAATATATGTATTTGAAGTTGTAGGCTTGATTGTTTGTAATTCTAATATATATATATGAATTTATTTAGACCTTAGGTTAGATAAATTCTTAGTTATGTCTTTGAGTTATATAAATATTAATGTTATTAGGTTTTGATTTAAATATTAAAATATTAAAATTTATATTCTAGTTTCTAGATATTATTACCATTAGGGTTTCAGGTTTTTAAAAATATTTTTTGATATTTTTATCATTATCTATTTTAGTATCTAGATAATTATATGATTTTAAAATTATTTTAAAATGTTTAGTTTAATGTTTTTGTTTTAAAGTTACTAAATAAATAAAATTAATTTATTAAAATTAAAATTAATTTATTAAAATTAAAATCAATAAATAAAATTAAAATTAAAAATTAAAATTAAAATTAGGTTTCATTATTTTTCCAGCCGACCTGTGCTTTACCTCTATCATTCTGCCCTCATAAGTATTTATTCCCTCCATCTGGCTCTTCTTTTTATCATCTTTCTCTTCATCTTTCTCTTTTCCCTGATGATGGATCCCATTTGGGATTCGAAACGTTGGTGTAAAAACTCCATTACTGTGGGTTCTCCGATCAGAAATTCAAATAGCACAAACCACAGATCTCTGAAATCCAATTTATTATTATTAATAATTTTAATTTTAATTCTATTTTATTTTGGTTAAGTGAAAATATTAAATAATACAAAAATATTAAACAATACAAAATTTCTATCATATTGACTCTCTGACTCTCTGAACTTTATATATATATATATATGACATATAGGATAATGCCCAACATCACCGCATCACCCACTGTATTAACTTGTAGCCATTGTGCAAAGGTGCAAGCTAGCGAAATGGGTGGAGGCCAATGCCCAACATCACTTCCATACCATATATAATTTGACCCGTGTAATATGTGATGTTTTTATGCTACTGAATTTTTATGTTTTAATTTTTTTAATATATTTATTATTATTAATTATTTAAATTTTAGTTTTAGTTTTTTAAATATGTACAGAGCTTTTAAATTATATATGTATATAATTTTGGTTTTCTAATTTTTATATTTAATTATGTGTTTTTTTAAGTGTTTTATTTTAAAGTCATATATATTGGATTTTTGAACGTAAAATTAGTTTTTTTTTTAAGAAAATTGGTATTTTTCAGTTTTTTAGAATACAAATTATTATTTTTTTAATTGATTCCACCCTAAAAAGAAATATTAAAATTTTTTTTCCCAAATATTTTTTAGGGTAGGTTATTAAAAATAATAATTAATTTTTATCTTTTTATTTTTGAAGGTACCAATATTCAAGGTTATAATGTCAATTAGTAATGTTAATCCCAAAAACAAAATAAAATAAATGAAGTAAAAATGAAAACACTTAAAAAATAACTATTTGAAAAAAAATAAACAAAGTTTAGGTGCTGATTTTTAGGGTTTTTTTGTAATCATGATATTTGATCTTTAATGTCACTGTTGAAAAATGTTTGAATTTTAGCCCTAAAAATGGTGACATTAATGATTGCAACACCAATTTTGCATTTTAGTGTGCTTTTTCATGTCTTTCCTAGTGATGATATTTGATTTTTATTGTTATGGTTGAAAAATGTTGAAATTTAACTCTTAAAAAAAAGGTGACAATGCATCACCACTTTTGCATTTCAAAGTGTTTTTTCATGTCTTTAGTAGTCATGATATTTGAATTTTAATACCGTGGTTGAAAACTGTTAGAATTTAACCTTGAAATGGAAAAAAATAATGTTTCATCATCATTTTTTCAAAATAACATAAAAGTCAACCCTAAATGCAACTTCCAAACAACAAGAATAAGATGAAGTTTTCATTAAATTGGTAATTTTATTATATATATATATATATATATATATATATAATTGATTGATTGTAACATTTTTCTTTAAAAAATTCAATTGTTGTCCTTATTTTAATTTTTCATTAATCAAATTGTAATTTAAAAAAGTATTTTAGATGTCACTTTTCATATATTTCTTAAGTTGTTTTGTTATATTTATTTCACTTTATATTAGTTAATTAAAAATCAATTCTATTATTATTATTATTATTATTATTTATTTAATTTTCTTTTTATATAAATATGTATGAGCTAAAACAAAGTAATATAGAGTAATATGAACAATATTTTTATCTCAACGACAACCAAAGCTTACATCTTGTATTGTCCTTACCCACTCAAAAAGTTTCAAACCGCCCCACATATATATTTCCTAGTTAATACTAACTTATATTTTCATTATCTAATAGCATATTTATGTTGAAAAATGTGCAACAAGAAATGTTAAATTTAGAATGTGCTAAAAATAGACCTACTAAAAATAGCATGTCAAAAAATAACAGTTTGACCAGTGAGGTCATTGGCCACCTTGGGTGAGAGGTGAAACTGCTAAAAATAGAAAGTTCTAAAAATAGCATTTATGGGTCCCTTCCTATTTATAACAGTCCCTAGTCTATTTATAGGAAGTAAAATTAATTTTGGTTTTAACAACAGTTGGAAATATTAATTAATTAATTCAGTTGAGTTAATTAGTTAAGGAAATTCGAATTTGAAGTCTTTGTGAGCATGCACATGAGTTGTCCCACTGATTGAGGAATTTCCTTAATTTCCTCCACTGATTGAGGGAATAAATATGAGTTCTATAATGAGAGAATCAGTTGACTTAGTTCTAACTAGTCAAGTCTCGTTAGATTATTTTAACAAGTTGTTAAAATAATAAAATATAGTTTGTTAATGCTTGCATGCATGTGACAACTATTATTTTAGATAACTGAGGATTCACTCATGGATAACTGTTGCATGTCAGTTCTGTCAAAGACCCGGTTGAGATCAGATGAGGGACAGTGTACTATCAGATGCTTGGATCTTCCTAGTGAATATTCCTTGCATGCAGGTGGAACTAGTGTCCTCAAGGATTGCGTAGTTGGACCTATGGTTGACAGCAGATATGATCTGGGGCCAATTCACATATGTTATGTAATTGGACCCAAGTCAAAATTGCGCAAGGAAATAGGGGATTGGAGGATTTGTGGCCCATATATTGAGGCCTAATGAGTCTATGATCATCATCATCAGAGTACAGAGAGAGCAAGATAGCTATTGAGATGATTCTTTTTGTATTTTGTTGAGGATTTCCACTTGATTGATAATATAGTGTTGGGATTTTATGCTAGTGCTTTCCCCAGTGATATATTCTACGTTATGTGATTGATTCCTTCTTATCAGTTATATGTATTCATGCTTGATGTTGCTCATGTTCAATTAAGCTTCCGCTAAGTTTATGGTAGATGTAGATCTAATATGATGCTTTAGTACATTGCATATATCAGTTGGATCTGCAGGTGAAATTTCTACATGATATCAGTGAGCTAGCTAATTTTTAGAGAAAATTCTACATGGTATCAGAGCTAGCTGATTAGTAGAAAATTCTACATGGTATCAGAGCTAGCTGATTAGTAGAAAATTCTACATGGTATCAGAGCACAGGTGATCAAGGAAGAACAATATAGAAGAAGCAATTTGAAGTTTATTATTCAAGATATAGATCTCAGTTCTTATCAGATCCAGTTCATTGATGGCTTTCTATGGTTTGAGGCTTGAGTATGCACTTTATGGCAGCTCAAACTATATAGCTTGGAAGGATCGCATGGAGGCAGTATTGCAAGATAATGGCCTTAAGGACTTCATTGATCAAGATGTCCCTAAGTCTACTGATGCTACTCAGGTTGCAGACTGGAAGAAGTGTGTGGCTAGAGCTAGGAGAATTCTCTTGGAGGGAGTTTGAAATCACATTGTTTCGAGTCTCCATGGGAAGGAGACTCTACATGCAATGTGGAAGACATTGAAAGATTTATATCAGAATAGCAGTGATCAGAGGAAGCTGGCACTGAAGGAAAAACTTCAAAGGATCAAGTGTGAAAAGGATGAGACAATCTATATGTACTTAAACAAGCTCACCTCATGCAGGAATGAGCTTGGAAGTGTAGGGATCGCGACCTCAGATGATGATATGGTGAGTCTAGCACTCCTTGGCCTTCCTAAGAGTTGGCATAGCTACTAGGACTCAGTTAATGGAAGGGAAAAACTGTTAGATTGGGAACGACTATGGTTGGATTTGATGTAGGAGGAGATCAGACGAAGCACCAGAGACAGTTCTTCATCCATGCATGATGAGGAGAACTGTGCCTTAGCGAGTAAGGCGAAGAAGGGGAAGGACAAGGTTTCTCTTTCCAAATCCAGTTCTTCCAATGATGGGAAGAAGGTTGACAAATTGAAAGTGTGATGCTTTCGTTGTCATGAGGTGGGCCATTATGCTGCAAATTGTCCATGGAGGAAATCCAAGAAGGAATCCAGGGAAGGATCTGAAGGTGAGGCACATGCTTCACAGTTTGAGTTGGACTTCACACTCTTCGCATGCATGGTTTCATCCATGGTGCGAAGTGGTGGTTTCTTGACAACGGAGCTTCTTTCCACATGATCGGCAATAAGAGTTTGTTCAATACTTTGGAGGAGAAAGATATCCAGATACTCATAGCGATGGGTAATGATGAGAAGTATAGTGTCTCAGGTGTAGGCATGGTTATTTTTCAGAGGGAGCATGGATCTCGCCTTACCTTGATCGATGTCAAGTATGTACCAAGACTGAAGAGAAGCTTGGTGTCGATAGCGATGCTGGAAGACAGAGGCTATGATATAGTCTTCAATAAGGGAAAGGTTTTCCTTAGACACATCATCACTAGACAGGTGAAGCAGATTGGTTCATGGGTCAAGAACCTATATGCTCTTGGGGTTCAAGATGCATGAAAAGCCTTAAGCAACAAGGCAACTGATGGAGACTTGGTGGTTGAGAGGGAGGGTATATTACCTCTCAACATGCAGAGCTAGAAGAAGTCTCAGACGATTATGGAGGAGCCACGATTGGTGCAGCAGCTTCAGGAGGTTGTGGAGCAGCCACAATAGGGAAAGCTAAGTGGAGATCGAGTAGAGATATATACTCATGTAGAGACCTCCAGTAGGGGGAACTTCGAGCTAGGTGGTGTTATAGACATTTTTGTGCCTAACAGCATGGAGCATGAAATGTCAATAATCTGAGGGATCCAAAGTCCCTAAACATGTTGTTCTTACCCTTAGAGGAACAAGGTCTGCAAACCACAGCACTGAGAATCAGTTCTCCACCCAAAAACACTCAAAACAGGCTATTTTTGGATCATGTCAGCTGCTCCACTGAGCATCTGCGCTGAATGTCAACTGCTCCTCCTTGTACCTACGCTGAAGGTCAAAACTAATGAAGGCTACCTGCGCTGGGCGAGATTGGCCAAGTGGCACAGTCATTCTGCAAGGTGTCAACTGCCCAGGAAGCTTCCAAACTGACACTTGGGTCAAGGAATTCGCCTAGTGATGAGTAAGAGGGTCTTGATCTCCAAGTGGAAGCAAGATTCTCCAAGTGGACTCAAGAACTGAAGATTAACTAAAGTGGGAGAGGACACTAGTCAGCTTCATGCCAGCCTCAAGCTGACTCATCCTTTCTCCAAAACCCTATATATAGATCTCTCTCATGAGGTCTAGGGAGGCTGGAATTTTGTGCAAGTAAGGAAGTGTTGTTGGTTTGTGTATAGAACTATTGGGTGTTTTGCTTGAAGGAGGTGAAGAGGAGATTTCTTTCAGCTGGGAGGTGTTGCTGGATTGGGCCCATTGTGGTTGTAACTCTCTCAGAACTTTACTTCTATTATCAATAAAGTATTTGAGGTTCTTCTATATGCATGTGTCTTTATGATGAATAGATGCTTGTATATTTGATTTATGCTAATCCTACAATCGATTATGGATGTATGCTTCTTGTAGTTTCCTTTTCTTGTGCTTTTACAGGATCTGTGTGCAGCTGGGCCGGTGAAAGAACAAGGAGCTAGGAGCAAGCGGCAAGGAGTGAAGACTGGATCGACTATTAAGCGCAAGATAACGGTTAGTAGATCATCCTTTTCTTCCCTCTCTCATCTCATAAAGAAGAAACTTTGAATAGCTTTGCATTCAGTTGTTGTTGAAGTACTATCACCTTCAGAGTGGGATAGAGGCATTCTGCATTAGATACTTTTCCCCCCAACAAATTGGCGACTCCGCTGGGGAGCGTATCTTGTTGGTTTGTTGTGTTTCTTGCTATTCATTTCATAAACAGAGGGAGTACCGAATCGAACTGTGTTTGAATCTATCAAACACAAAGTAGAGGGCAGCTACTCTAGCTCAGTTTTCTGGGAAAGTTTATGATTTGAAGAGCTGATCCACAAGGACTCTAATAAGCTCTTAGTGATAGCTTTTCATCCTCCTTTACATCCCTTAGTATGTCCTTGACTGATAGCTTCTGATTTGAGCAAAAACTGTGAATTTTTGAGCAATCTGTGACCCGGAAACCAAGACGGACGAAAGTCTCGTTCTTCATTGCAGGCTGTACAAAGGTTGTCTGCATTTCAGCGCAGTTCCCGAAGGGGCTACATGCGCTGAAGGTCAAACAGGCAGTGTTACACCTGCGCTGGACCAGTCTTGGCTTGAGCTACTAGGGTTTCCTGCTGTGTCTTGCCTTGTTTTCACTGTTGTTTTTTGCTGTTTGTTGCCAGTCAGTAGGCCTATCTGAAACCATCTTCCTTTGTCATTATTCCGCCTCAGTTGTATAAAGAAACTGTATTTGTTCTTTTGTATTTCTTGTGTCATTTACAGTTTCCCATAATGAAAGTGAACCAGTCTTGCATTGACCTCTTAGATCTAGACCTGTGATTAAGTGTCATTCTGATCTTAAGAGTTAGTTTATTTGTTGTTCACAGCTGATTGAGTTTGTCGCTTTTGTTATATGGTTTGAATTTATATATTTCTAAGTGTCGAAACAAGTGAATCGTAAGGTGTTTTTCGATTTTGGACAAACTTGTTTTCTTTCGCTTGAAATTGAATTCAAAGTTATACAACAGCTTTCTTTTTGTATTTCATCAAACATTAAGGAAGAGAAAAGAAATACTTGCATTTTTGCATTTTGCATTAAGTTTGTATGTTGATTTAGGGAAAAAGTGCATTAGCGAGTGCTCTTTGATCTGTGTGAAAAGGATTTTATCTCTCTTTTCCCTCAGTAGTTAAGATTTTCATAAGTCGAAAAGATTGGAAAAGCTTGCTTCTCATCTTAGACTGCATTTAGGAATTTGTATCAATACATCTCGTGGTGAACCTTGAAAGGCAAACTTTAAAAAAGATCAACTTAAAATATATTGAATGAACCTAACAACGCTTTGAAACATAATGCAAACATCTAGAGGTCTAAGCTAGAGACGTGTTCCGGCGTCGTTAAACATAGTGACTGTCGATCTCGACGAAGGTGGGTGATTCCTCCTGAGAGTCGGTGGCACTAATACGGACTTGTGCTCCCACGTACCGTCGCGTATATATTGGGAGACCCCTATAGGATCTAAGCCTTTATCCATAGGAAACCATGTCGGCCGCCCTACTGATCGCAATGCAGTGAACACAGCATTCACGAAGATCGACCACTCGTACCGTAAAACGTATTCTGTGGTTTTGCGAAAGGTTTGGCACACCCTCTGCCTAGATCTCCAGAGCAGTTTCTTTTGGCCTTTTTCAAACTCTATAACTGAAAAAGTCCAACCGAGCATTTGTCACTTCGGGCTCGTTAATACATCGAAGGAGACTAGAGTCATCTTTAGCTTTTTCTCGACTCTTAAAAAGTGAAAAAGCAAGTTGTGTCTAAAAGCGTCTAATAAAATTCATTCAATTCGGAAACACAAATTTCCCCTTTTAATATTTTAGTTGATCGAGTAATCCGCAATCGTGGAAGAAAGTCAATTGAAAATCCGTCGTTCGCGGAGGCTTGCGAGTCAACTGTCTTTGTCCCCGGAATCGAAAACAGTACGGGCAAAGCGAACTCGTTTAACCGGTTCAAAATCTCCTTTGAAAGTTAGAACAAGTGTTCCTACTACATCCGAGGTTCCGGTTACTCCTAACATTTCTGGAAACCCTGCCTCTATAAGAGAAGTTCAACAGCCACAGAAGGACAGTAATACTGATCCTAGTCTGGGGGCAAACACTTCTGTAACTGAACCAGTTCCATCTGTAACCGGTCCAGAGAGTTTTGCTCCTCAAACAATTGTCGTTGTCGAAGCAACCACTTCTTCGGCACCAGAAATATTTTACGGACCTGACGGTCTTCCTCTTCCACCGGGTTTGATTGCGATAGAGGAAATTGCAGAGGATCCGCAAGCAAGTACTCCAACTCATTTTGGAGTCGGGGTCACTCTATTTCCTTCATCAGAAGTTAATCCACCACAAGTGGAAGTTCCTGTAGAATCGCTAGGCAATCTATTGGATAGACTTAAAATGTCTGAACAACCGTCATCATCTAGGACTGTATCAAATGACACAGCGACAGCAGAAGCTCCTGCCGTCACTCCGACGATGTTTGCCGGCATACCAGCTGTCCCAACTAGTTCTCAACAGCTAGAAGGAGTCCACCAAGGGACTATTTCGACAGTGTGGTCTGTTCCAGTTTGTCCATCCGGAGTAATACCCGGCAACTCTTATGTTGAGACTCAACAGATTGATCCTCATGGAGGACAATCTGGGCCATCAATCCCTTTTAATTCCGGATTGCTACCGTATGGGGGGCAGTATGCCCTTTCATTACCCCCTCCGGGAGGGTATCCATACGTGATTTCACAACAATGTTCAGGTTATACTGGAATCGCATCAAGTAGTTGGGTACCCATGCTACCTCAACAACCAAGGATTGTATATTCTATGCAACAGTGTGTACCTGTGACGAACATCCCAACCACACCGGCTATTGTAACCGTGTCGCAAGTTCAAGCGATACCTGTTACATGTCAACCTCAGGTTGTAATGCAACAGTCGCTTGACCATGGGTCACAACAACAATCGCCAACTGGTGGGTCGACACAAGTACAAACGGGTACAATTACCCCGCACCTTGGTCCAATGGTTAGCATGGCGCAACAGAACATGGCGTCACAACCATGGCTTGTACAATACCAACAACCGCAGTTCCAACAAGTATACCAAGGTTCTGAGCAGCAGATCTTTGCGAATAGTGGACAACCGTATATCCAAAACGGTCAAAACCAACCACTTTACAGTGGTCAAATCCACCAACCGTATCAATCATACCAACATCAATTACATTATGCTGGTATGCAAAGACCCACTGCTCAAGCGATTCCATCGTACCCTGGTTACGCTTCGCCTAACCTGAATCAACAGTTACCATTCGTGGCAACTTTAGAGTTACCTGATTTACATTGGTTAACGAACGATCCGATTGCTTATGCCCCTTGGTGGCCAGCGATTCCTCATAAACTTCCATCTGACATTCCTAAATTCAATGGAAATCCAGGTGAAGACCCGTCGAATCACGTGATGACCTTTCATCTGTGGTGTTCGTCGAACACCCTTAACGATGATTCGATAAGACTTCGCCTTTTTCAGAGGACATTGACAGGTCCAGCGGCTAAATGGTATATAGAATTGCCAAGAGCCTCTTTCGACAACTTTAGTTCCCTAGCCACGACTTTCTTAACCCACTTTCAATTACCGATAAGGTATGAAACGGGAACAGAAATATTAACCAACTTCAAACAGACAACTGCTACCCATATATCTGATCATATACATGAGTGGCGTCGTCGTCGTAGGATGGTGAAAACATATGTTCCCGATCAGCTATTAGCTGAATGGTTTATAAAGTCGTTACTTCCGGCTATTACGGAAGATGTGGCCAAGGGGGGAGTCGTAACAGAGGAGCAAGTTATTGCTCGTGCACAGTATTTGGACTTGGTGTATACCCAGTCCGGCACACTCTATGAAAAAATACCTGACGCCCCTAGACCGGAATTTTCAATTCCTCCCCCTCCTAAATCAAATAGTGACTCTCATGCCGGTGATGGCGTGATTGGCACCGCAAACACGAAATCGATAAAGGCCTCTGCAAAGAAAGCCCGTAAGAATTCGGATCAAAATGCAAAAGCAGAAATTCTTGCTTCGGAAGTAAATGTCGTATCGGAAGATAAAGGCAAAGAAACCAATCAACCAGGAAGCAAGAAGAAAAAACAAAACAAGGGGAAGAAGAAAAAACAAGGTGAATCATCGCCTAAGGAGAATTCTTCAAACCCTCCTGGGAAAGGGAAAAAAATTTATCCATGTCAGATATGTGATGATGAGGATCATTACACAAGGAATTGCCCATTCAAAGCTGAGTTAAAGAGGTTCTTTAAAAGTTCCCAAACATCAGCTGTGTTAACTGATCTGTTTCCTAACCCAGGTCAAAATATGGTTGATAGTGGAAATGCTTCCCCGTCGCAAGTACTTATGTTGTCGGTTTCAAAACAGCAGAATGATGCTTTGATTTCGACAAGGAACAAAGATTATGGGAATCCTCAGGTGTCGAACGAAAAAGGTAAAGATCAACCGAGTAGTTCGACAACAACTTCGACAGAAGTTATAACGCCCACCATCCCTGAATTAACAATAAAACCGCCAAAGGGTGTAGTACATAAGTCGACATTTAATCCTCGCGCTAGAGCGGCGCAACATTATAACATAGTGGAAGATTTGGCCCAATCGCCATCCGCTATGTCGACCCTTGAAGTGCTGCAAAATTGTCCAACCCAAAGGCAGGCGTTGTTATCAGCAATTGGTGGGATTGATCCTAAGGATTCTAATCTTGTATCCTTTGATCACAAGGGATATGATCCTCAGTTACCAGCTCTGCTAGCTTTCCTCATTCAAGTGAAAGCACTCAACAAAACTGTTCACAGAACAATAATTGATGAGGGAGCCTCGACATGTATTATGTCAATGAGTTGCTGGAAAACCTTAGGATCTCCAACCTTGTCGCGATCTTCGACGACATTAAAGGCTTTCGACGGAAGGACTTATACCCCATACGGTATCCTTAATAACTTGAAAGTTGAACTAGGAGGAAAGACAGTAGAAATTGATGTAGAAGTCATTGATGGAAATCTTGACTATAACATCCTACTGGGTAGACCATGGATTTATGCCATGGCGGCTGTCGTGTCGACTTATTTTAGGAAGATCGCATTCCCGTTTGAAGGAGGGATCACGATCGTCGACCAACAGAACTTCCTCCCTAATGGTTCACAAGTTACAGGAAGCATTCCCATGATCCATGAGAGTAACCATTCAATTCAAGATATCGGAGTAGGATTATTGAAAGACCCCACATTAATGGGAACTTTCGCGCTACCACCTCCTATTTATATAGGAAATGTACCGTTTGTAGCGAACTGCAACATGATATCTTCCACGAAGGTCAACATGGATCATTCAATAGTTTTGCCCCCAAGCCCTTTGGAAATATTGTAGCAATCAATGTTTCAGGCATGGGAGGCGAGCCCAAATCAACGCTCGTCAAGCGTTTGGGTAGATATGTCTAGAGAGTACGGAACCCCACTAGATCCTTGGTCGAAAGTACATGGGACCGACGAAGGAATCTTACAATCAATGATGATTGAGGGGACACCATGGAATGATCACCACCATCGTTCCCTTCTTCCGGAATATGAAGAAGATACTCAAAGTGACCTTTATCACCCTTCAGTATTTGAATTCCTAACATCGAAGAGACTATAGCCATAAATATCTCGACCAACACAAATGTTGTAGAGAATATTTATGTCGGCAAAGGTTGTTCCCCTTCAGAACTGGAAATATATAACGCTCTTTTTCGCGAATTTAGAGATGTCTTTGCTTGGTCATATGATGAAATGCCAGGCATCGACTCGAGTATAGTTGAACATGAAATTAAAATGTATCCTGATGTCAAACCAGTAAGACAACGGCTTCGGCAAGTGCACCCGAAGAAAGCCGCTGCCATTAAGGCAGAAGTTGAAAAACTTCTCCATGCTGGATTCATCTACCCGGTTCCTCTAACCGATTGGGTATCGAATATTGTCCCTGTTATGAAGAAACAAGGGACGATTAGAGTGTGTGTCGATTATAGGGATGTAAACCATGCTTGTCCAAAGGACAACTACCCTACACCCTTCATCGACCAGATAATTGATGAATGCGCCGGATGTGAAATCTTTTCATTTATGGATGGATTCTCCGGGTATAATCAAATAAATATCCGCCCACAGGACCAGTCAAAGACTGCATTTATTTGTCCGTGGGGCACATTCGCTTATCGAAAATTACCCTTTGGTTTAAACAACGCAGGGGCGACGTTTCAGAGGGCGATGAATTATGCCTTCCATGACATCAAGAACATTGTTCAACCTTCTCTCGACGATCTTCCGGCTCATTCACGAAAGCGGACTGATCATCCGCAGCATTTAAGAGCGATATTTCTACATTGCCGACACTACAAGATAAGACTCAACCCACACAAATGTGTGTTTTGCGTCGGCTCTAGTCGTTTACTTGGCTTTGTAGTCTCTAAGGATGGGATTCGTCTCGACCCCTGTAAGGTTCAGGCAATCATTAATTTGCCTCCACCTTCAAATTTGCTTCAGATTCAGAAACTCCAAGGGAAAGCAAACTTTCTGAGGAGGTTCATTCCAAATTACGCAGAACTTGCTAAAGGTTATACTCGTCTTTTGAAAAAGGATGTACCTTTTGTCTGGGACCAGGTGGCGCAAGCTTCCTTTGATGCTCTGAAAGATTGTCTAGTAAAAGCATCATTAATGTACGCCCCGGACTATCAAAGAGATTTTAACCTGTATATGGTTGCAGCGGATACGACCATTGCGATGGTTTTAGTTCAAGAAGTCGATGGAATTGAACATCCTATCTATTATTTAAGTAAAAACTTAAACGATACAGAAAGTAAATATTCTTATGTGGAAAAACTAGCGCTTGCAGCTGTTCAAGCGATTCAAAGGTTTCGACATTATGTCCTCTTTCGGAAAACTACCGTCTTGTCAGATTGCAACCCCATGACTTATATACTGTCGCGACAGTTGCTTGGGGGAAAATATTCAAAATGGATAGCGATCCTTCAAGAGTTTGATCTGGAATTTGTAAAAACCAAATCAAAGAAAGCTCTAGTTTTCGCAGAATTATTATGTGATCTCCCGTCGTCATCCAACGATGAAACATCGGAAGAGTCAATCGTGGACGAAAGCTTGTTTTTGATATCTGTAAGCGATGAGTGGTATGGAGATATCATAGTTTATCTCCAAACCCAAAAATTTAGGTCTAATACCTCTCACTCAGAACAAAAACGTATACGATACCAAGCAAAAGACTACATGATCGTCGGTGATACACTTTACCGTCGTGGTGTCGATACAGTTCTGAGGAGGTGCCTTACCCATGAGGAGGCCGAAAAAGCCCTGAATGATTGTCATTCAGGCGCGTGTGGGGGGCATCAGTCTGGATATGCAACAGCACAAAGAATCTTACGAGCAGGATACTTCTGGCCAACCATGTTCAAAGATTGCATAACCGCAGTCAGAAGTTGCCATGCTTGTCAAATCTTTGATAGCAAAACCAGACGACCACCCGCACCTTTACAGCCGATAGTTGCTGTTGGGCCCTTCGCCAAGTGGGGCATCGATTTCATGCAATGTAACCCCACCTCGACCGGGGGGCATGGGTATATTATAGTCGTTGTTGACTATTTTACCAAATGGGCCGAGGCGATGCCTACATTGGATAACACTGGTGAAACAGCTGCCCTTTTCTTTTTCAATCATGTAGTCGCCAGGTTCGGCGTACCACAGGCTATAGTCACAGATCATGGGTCGCATTTTCGCAATCACATGATGGTTGAATTAGCTGCCAAGCTAGGGCTATCTCACGACAACTCTACTCCATATTATCCGCAAGCTAACGGACAAGTTGAGGCAATCAACAAGGTCCTGAAGCGCATGTTGCAAAGGATGATCGGGGTTCATAAAATAAGATGGCACCTAATCCTGTACTCGGCTTTGTGGGCTTACCGAACCTCGGTAAAGAATGCAACCGGGTTCACACCTTTTCAACTGGTGTATGGCCTGGAAGCTGTCTTACCGATCCAGTGCAAAATTTCATCGCTTAAACTCGCAATCGACCTCCTCCCCGGAACTTCAGAAGAAGAGGCTCGCTTCTTGGAATTAATCCAGTTGGATGAAACCCGTCGTGACGCCGCTTTGGCTAACGAAGCTCATAAGAAACGAGTCAAGGCTCAGTTCGACAAAAATGTCAAACCCCGTGTCTTCTCAGAAGGCGATTTGGTCTTGCTTTATGACCAAGAATCCGATAAATTGGGAGCAGGAAAATTCAAGTCCTTATGGATGGGCCCCTATATTGTTAAAAGGGTGTTAGCAAAAGGAGCCTACGAGTTAATGGATTACGATGGAATTCCACTGGCGCAGCCCCACAACGGGTTGTACCTCAAGCGTTACTATGCTTAAATAGTAACCTGCATGCTTTTGTTGTATTTTGTTTTCGCTAAAGTATTTGTTCTGGTCGAGTGATCCACCTTTTTCATTGATGGCAGATGTCAAACCTTATGGAGACATGTGTTGGATATGCGGACGGAGCGAGTCGTAGTTCGCGGAACCTGTCCTCCGCAGCCTAGGCCATTTTTGATCCAAACGGCGAGTTAGTAAGTTTCAGAGGTGTATGTATTGGGCAATCAACGAACAACATCGTTGAGTATAGCGCGTTGATAGAACTACTCTCTGATGCCATCACACGTGGCATACGCCGACTAATTGTCAGGCTAGACTCACAGCTCGTCATACTACAACTCAATGGTATATATTCCGTTCGCAATCCAGCTATTTATCGCATGTTCCTAAGGGTTAAGATCTTGGAAAGGCGATTTGATTCGATTCAATATCAACATATTTCAAGAAATTTAAACACATTAACCGACTCATTAGCAAACTATGTGTTAGATAGACATTTGCAACATTTATAAAAAAGACACATCATCAAAGATTGTACATATGGATCACGTAAATCAACCAGAATAAAATCCGAAAATCAAAATATATAAGCTGTTTATATAAGTTCATACATAATGTTCTGTAACCAAGACAAAATTGGTCATGTGACCTGAAAACTCAAAAAGATGCTAGGGGGCACCCTAGCCTAATGGTGCTCATGATAGTACGTCACGGCCTGTGCAATCATGCGCAAGAGACGAGTCCATCGTCTAGGCACGCCAATGGTATGACGCTGCATCTGTAAAGGTAACTCGTCGATCTGTACATCAGGAAGGCCACGAGTAAGGCTCTCAACCTGCTCCTGCACAGCTGTAAGGGTCTCGGTGTCGTCAAGATCGCGGATAACAACTCTCCTAGCAGGCTCCCCTGCTGGGGCCGCAGTTGGCGATCTCGGACGAACTGCTGGACGAACAGGACCAATATCTGCATGCACCCAAGAGTACAATTAAAAGTCTTGATAGAATAAAGCACAACAACGTTATGAACAAGAACAATAAACAGTAATGTGGTCAAAGAGTTTACCAATGGCACCCCACTGCTCGCCATCCGGTAGGACCAAATCCGGATCGCCTCGGAAATCCATACCCACATATGGATACTCGGAAAATGCCATCTCCTGGCGCTCGAACCACCTAAAGAAGGCCTCAGTGAAAACATGTGGTCAACCCACCTCTGCATGCGTGGCTCGGTCGGAGAAGGCAAGTCAAGTATGATGTACTGAGGCTGCATCAGTGGGATTTTCTCCAAGGCAAAGGCAATCATAATAGAACCAAATCCAAAGTTCTTCAGCTTCCCGTCCTTTATCTTAGTCAATTGACTTTTCATCTGAACAAGTACTTCATCACACCAGTTGAATACTTTCGGTTGGAGACACTCCAAGGCGTGCTGCATATAGGACCTGTTGGCAACATGTAAAGCTGCGCTACTGGCCATCCTACCAATAGTAAATAGAATGGACCTGAGAGCCCGATCAGTAATCTCACGGATAACAATCTTGCCGTCTCTGCTCGGCTGAGAACCTTCCCTGCAATACTGGCGGACATAATCTCTGGTGGAATCAGTCCCCCGGGCCGTACCTGATAAGGAAACGAAGGCACCACGTCTTGACAACCCAGTCAAGAAGTACATGTCCTCTATGTTCAAGGGGATGGTCTTCCCCCTAATCTGGAATACTTGGTTAACAGGATCCCAAGCATCAAGCATATACTGCAGTAAAGAAATCTGTGCTCTCATACTAGAGATCCGGAAGAACTTCAGCAGGCCACAGTTCCGCAGCGCGTTCACCGTGACCGGGTCATGGAGGGCAATCATGTCCTCCTCTTCATGTTCTCGTTCTCGCCATGTAAGGGACATTTTTCTCAAGTCACCCTGCAAAGCAAACAAGAGAGAGAATGAGTTCCTGTTTTGATGAAGAACTGGCGAAAAAATCATCAAAAATTACCTTAAAGCTCAGTCTTTTTGAGCCCAGTGCAGGCAGGAAGTCTCCCACTTGCGCTGAGGGTCAGGCTGCCTTAAGGCAGCTTGACCTTCAGCACAGGTTTCGAAAGGGAAACCTGCGCTGATCCTAGGGCGCCCTGGCAAAACCCCAGGGGCTCAGAAAGGCTGGAAAACAGGCAAAAAACAGGAAAAGGAAACCATGAAAAGAAAAAGCTAGGGTTCAGCTCCTACCTGGTCCAGACGGCGCCGAAAATCGTCCGCATAATCTCCCAGAATCAGCTGGTGAAAATCAAGGGGGAAGAGGCAGCTCCAGAGCTCCAACAAACCAAATGCAAGTGAAATGGTAAATGAGAGGTAAAAACACCTTTTAATGGCTTTTTACATAGTACAAAGTGAAATATTAGGGTTATAATCTCATTTTCATGCAAATATTATCCATTTCTAACATAGTTTGTTGCAGCAATTGAAAAATACAGCACTACATTTGAAAAGAGAAAAGCTAGTAATGGTAAAAAATCAAAAGTTTGACCACAAATCGAGCAGTTTTAGCATAAAGTTCATGCTCGTTAAAAAATAAACGCAAGTTCGAGCAGTTTTAGCATAAAGTTCATGCTCGTTAAAAAATAAACGCAAGTTCGAGCAGTTTTACCGCGGAATTTATGCTCGTTAAAAAATAGAAAAGCGTGAGCAAGGGTTCCACCAGAGTTCAAGCTCATTAAAAAATGAACCTATCCTGGTAAATAACCATTGTGATCGTAAATTTATTAGCCATAAAAGCCTTGGTCGTGTTTTGCACCTGCCACCTCCATTCCATTTGGCCGATCATTCACCCCCATATGATTGTTTACCCATTTTGAGGAACAGCTGCGAAGAGTGATTTCACTTAGCCATCCTTGTGACACTGCCGTGATTGGAAAATTCCAACCTGTACCTGGAATCTGTTGCTATCCCTGTTTATCACTCGTTCCTCAAAAGACGAGTCTTCTTTGAGCTCTTTTCATCTGACTCGTAAAATATGAAAAGTTTGCCGAGTTTTGGCCTTCCAGCTCGTTAAAAGGACCGGAAGAGCTATCCCTCCTCTAGATTTTAATCTTTTTGGACCTGAGGGATTATTGCACAAAAAGGTCGAGCGCTTGTTTTATTCGGCTCGTTAAAGTTATCGAAAATTCATCCCTTTTGTATTGTTTTATACTTTTCCGGACTTAAGGGATTAGATGACGAAAAAGGAATTTCGGAGTTAACTTTCTGTACCTTTTCAGACTCTCTAAAAATGAAAAGGACCGAGTTGTCTTTGTCACTAGACTCGTTAAAATGATTAAATAGCGACAAACTTGTCTTTAGACGAGAACGAGTTTCCCTATCGCTAGGCTCGTTAAAACATAGCGATGGGCTTGCCCGAAGGGCAGGTTATAGAACAAGCATATGTTATCCTCCTCAAGCTTGACAAAAATAAAGAGGTACTAGTCAGAAATGACTGGGGAAAAATTGGGAGAACCTCAAAGCTTTGATGGTAGCAAGTCGCTCTTGAACATGACACTTTGTCCTCCGTACCACATCGGGTTGGGTTGTTTCATTCACCGGTCTCATCACCATGGTCCTCGCCAAACCATCCGTATTTGGGGTAATGCTACCGATCCATCACATTAGTGTCGTTATATGTTCAAGAGATGTGTTCAGAAAGAGTCAACCGTGTCCCATCCACTGCCATACATTATCCTTCATCCACCCATGATCGCCACCCTGAATCATATCTCACAGATTGTTTTCACCTCCACTAAAGTCATTAGCTCCGTTCCGTGTCACTGATGTGGGATTCATTAAGGCCCTCCTTTGACGGATCGCTTCTTGTCGACTTCAGCTCATTATCCAAGAAGTTGATCTAGGAACACCCCCCCAGTACTTTGAAGCTTGCATGCCTCAATGGAAAGTTTCTCACTTCCGGCGACAGGTATACATCAATGGCCTTCGACCAGAAGATTTTGCGTGGTGTTCTACGCCAAGTCCTTTATTCACACCACGTGAATTGTACTGTAGTACCTTGAGGGTCATTGTCATTATTGGGGATTCCTCTCGCGCTTGTTAACAGTTTACATTATTGACCGGTAATCAAGCGATGTCTTTCCATGTTCGACTTCAGTGCAATTCTCACATGGATCGACTTGTACTTAGAGTGAAGATCGAACGAGATTGAATACCCCGGATCTAGTTTCATCCATCCGGGCTGCGATATATATTCAGGAAATATAAAGACATTTGATATGTACATTATTGCAGCAGATGATCATCCTACTCAAAGGATGATAATTTCAGCAGAGAATTATCAGTCTATCATCAGACGGTCGTCTGTCATGTGTACCAAAATGAATTTATAACGCTGAGCATGGGAATGCCCGCCTCAGCTAGATCATGAAAGCAGAATGAAAAATAATGTATTGTATTGTATTTTATTGCGGGACACCTCTCAGCGATTGAATGAACTTCGGATCCTCCTAATAAAGCATTTCACCCGATAAACGACCTCATACTTTAGGGGGCAACTGTTATAGACATTTTTGTGCCTAACAGCATGGAGCATGAAATGTCAATAATCTGAGGGATCCAAAGTCCCTAAACATGTTGTTCTTACCCTTAGAGGAACAAGGTCTGCAAACCACAGCACTGAGAATCAGTTCTCCACCCAAAAACACTCAAAAACAGGCTATTTCTGGATCATGTCAGCTGCTCCACTGAGCATCTGCGCTGAATGTCAACTGCTCCTCCTTGTACCTGCGCTGAAGGTCAAAACTAATGAAGGCTACCTGCGCTGGGTGAGATTGGCCAAGTGGCACAGTCATTCTGCAAGGTGTCAACTGCCCAGGAAGCTTCCAAACTGACACTTGGGTCAAGGAATTCGCCTAGTGATGAGTAAGAGGGTCTTGATCTCCAAGTGGAAGCAAGATTCTCCAAGTGGACTCAAGAGCTGAAGATTAACTAAAGTGGGAGAGGACACTAGTCAGCTTCATGCCAGCCTCAAGCTGACTCATCCTTTCTCCAAAACCCTATATATAGATCTCTCTCATGAGGTCTAGGGAGGCTGGAATTTTGTGCAAGTAAGGAAGTGCTGTTGGTTTGTGTATAGAACTATTGGGTGTTTTGCTTGAAGGAGGTGAAGAGGATATTTCTTTCAGCTGGGAGGTGTTGTTGGATTGGGCCCATTGTGGTTGTAACTCTCTTAGAACTTTACTTCTATTATCAATAAAGTATTTGAGGTTCTTCTATATGCATGTGTCTTTATGATGAATAGATTCTTGTATATTTGATTTATGCTAATCCTACAATCGATTATGGATGTATGCTTCTTGTAGTTTCCTTTTCTTGTGCTTTTACAGGATCTGTGTGCAGCTGGGCCGGTGAAAGAACAAGGAGCTAGGAGCAAGCGGCAAGGAGTGAAGACTAGATCGACTATTAAGCGCAAGATAACGGTTAGTAGATCATCCTTTTCTTCCCTCTCTCATCTCATAAAGAAGAAACTTTGAATAGCTTTGCATTCAGTTGTTGCTGAAGTACTATCACCTTCAGAGTGGGATAGAGGCATTCTGCATTAGATACTTTTCCCCCCAACAGGTGGGCTGAGAGATCACATGCAGCCATACCTCCAGGTAGGAGGTGGGACAATATAGAGTGATCATCCCATAGAGGAGGGGTAGGATCCTTGAGGTACCCAACCTCTTGGATAAGACCTTGCTACAGGAGCCCCGATGTGGAGTAGCAGGAACTGACTGATTGGGTAGAGACAGATGTGGATGGAGCGGCAGAGAGAGTGACAGTGCAGGGAATCCCAGGACAGCACATAGCTAGCAAGCTGCAGCAATGCGAGAGGCACAAGTGTTTTGCACAGTGCTAGGTGGCAGAGAGAGGTGTGCAATGGTGCGAGATGCATGGAGATGTTGCAATAGCGCAGATGTCAGAGAGGGAGCACTTGTCAGCATCAGAGTATGTTCCTAGCCCAACAGAGTGGTCAGTTGGGAGTGTTTTTGTTCCAAGTGTTGTTGGAGCAAGTAGACCGGGTAGATGTGTTGCATGCAGAACATTCCAGAGTTGCAAGATTGGGTGCGAGAGAAAGCCTTTCTTGTTGAGAGGGAGTGTTGAAAAATGTGCAACAAGAAATGTTAAATTTAGAATGTGCTAAAAATAGCATGTCTAAAAATAGAAATTTGGCTAGTGAGGTCATTGGCCACCTTGGGTGATAGATGAAACTGCTAAAAATAGAAAGTTCTAAAAATAGCATTTCTGGGTCCCTTCCTATTTATAGCAGTCCCTAGTCTATCTATAGGAATTAAAATTAATTTTGGTCTTAACAGCAGTTGGAAATATTAATTAATTAATTTAGTTGAGTTAATTAATTAAGTAAATTCAAATTTGAAGTCTTTGTGAGCATGCACATGAGTTGTCCCACTGATTGAGGAATTTATCCTTAATTTCCACCACTGATTGAGGGAATAAGTATGAGTTCTATAATGAGAGAATCAGTTGACATAGTTCTAACTAGTCAAGTCCAATTAGATTATTTTAACAAGTTGTTAAAATAATAAAATATAGTTTGTTAATGCTGGCATGCATGTGACAACTATTATTCTAGATAACTGAGGATTCACTCATGGATAACTGTTGCATGTCAGTTCTGTCAGAGACCCAGTTGAGATCAGATGAGGGACAATGTACTATCATATGCTTGGATCTTCCTAGTGAATATTCCTTGCATGCAAGTGGAACTAGTGTCCTCAAGGATTGCGTAGTTGGACCTATGGTTGACAACAGATATGATTTGGGGCCAATTCACATATGTTTTGTAATTGGACCCCAACCAAAATTGTGCAAGGAAATAGGGGATTGGAGGACCTGTGGCCTATATATTGAGGCCTAGTGAGTCTATGATCATCATCATCAAAGTAAAAAGAGAGCAGGATCGCTATTGAGATGATTCTTTTTTTATGTTGTTGAGGATTCCCACTTGATTGATAATACAGTGTTGGGGTTTTATGCTGGTGCTTTCCCCGGTGATATATTCGGTGTTATGTGATTGATTCCTTCTTATCAGTTATATGTGTTCATGCTTGATGTTGCTCATGTTCAATTAAGCTTCCGCTAAGTTTATGGTAGATGTAGATCTAGTATTATGCTTTAGTACATTGCATATATAAGTTGGATCTGTAGGTGAAATTTCTACATGATATCAGTGAGCTAGCTGATTTGTAGAGAAAATTCTACAATTTATATATCACTTTAGTTAGCATTGGTATCATTTGCATTAAAGGTTTTATTGTGGGACTCCACGCTAAACTTACGTCTTCAAGTTGGGGAGTCCACAAAATAAGATGTTGTCTCCCCATTCAGATCTCTAAATTTGTACTATACTTTCAACTACTTTCCCACACCCAAATGATCTAGCCTTTGGTTGAATTAATGCATTTAAATATAAGTTGAATTAACTCTTTTAAATATATGGTTGGTCACAATGGATGTCCAAAATCTTTCACTATTTTTACTATTTCTTTCTTAGGGTTAAAAGTCTTTGGAATAAATTTAAGAATGCTTTCATATAGAAAATTGGCAACATCATCTATATCTTTAGAGTAGAGAAATTGGAAAACCCATGAGTTTATTCATTTTCCAAACCGAAACAAGTAGACATTAATAAAAACAATGATTTTTTCTACGTTCATAGAAATCTTCATCTTCTTTCTTAATCAAATGATTAATAGAAAGAGCAATTTCCCTCTTACATGGATTCTTACTATCTACTCATATATTTCATCTTATTTCTTAATCAAATGATTAATAGAAAGAGCAATTTCCCTCTTACATGGATTCTTACTATCTACTCATATATTTACTTGACAGCCAGTGTCTCCTATCTAGACACCCTTTATGGTGTTGGTTTGTTCATTGTAGCCATGTGGGATTGGTGTTTATAAGATGTTACAAAGTAAGTTGTATGTTTGACATGATAAGGATATCTCATTCACAAGGAACTTGACATTGGTTGGACATGTTCTCTAGGGCTCTTATAAGCACCAATCCCACATGACTACAATGAAACAAGGAAGTTGACATTAATTGGATGTGTTCTCTATGGATCTCACATGTTTATGTTTTTTGTCAGTTCCCTAACAAGGCTTGGTTTTGTCTACTTGAGTATATTCTATGGGCACACTTGTGGTCTAAGTATGGTGAGGAGCAGAGTCTCCAGTTTTATTCCTTGGGACAAGAGAACTATAGGCAAGGAAAAATGGGGACTTGGTTTGATTGATTTTATGTCACAAGGTTGTATTCTTCTAGCCAAGTGGGTGGTTTGATGCCATGTTGGAAAATGCAATATTGCGACTATTATTTCTAATTTTCCTTAACCTTAATAATTGCTTGTGAAATTTACCTTTCTTCTTTTGTTTTCTTTATTAGTTCTTCTTCATCAAACAATTATCAAAAGAAAAATAGTAAATACAAAGGATATTGAAGTTAGGCTCCAAGCCAGGGAAAAACCCCTTCAAGGGGAAGACCCAAAAAATCTCTTTTCTTCTTACAGAATTTGCTTCAAATGAGACAATCAAGACCCAAAACATAGACGAAGTTCTCCTCCAAGTACCAAGTCAGCCCTTCAAGAAACCCTTCCAAAAGGATCATATCAACAAGGATTAATTCTACATCAGCCAGCTTTTAGTTGCAACTTCGATCCCTAGCTTAACCCTGCAACTTCAACCTACAACTTTGATTGTTATGAAACCAGCTCAAGAAAAGATAGAAAAGATAGATCAACGCCTTAGAATTCAGCCTCTTCGAGGGGGAAACCTCCTTTGCATTACATAAATGAACAATTCTTGGATGATACAAATGAAAAGACCTCCTTTCTATATATAGGAGTCTAAGGGGTCATAACATAATCAGAGCCGACATAACAAAAATAATGTAAGGGCACAATAATAACAAGAGTGGGCTTTTATGGGGCACAATAGTAACAATATGGGCACTACATGGGTACATCAATATAATAATTGGGTTATACTAATAACAATAAGGGGTTACACTAGTAGTATAGGGGCATAACATGCCCCTCTCCTTCAAAAAGCGTTGTCCTCAACGCTTGAGTAGTTCTTGATACTTCTGTATAAAATTCTTGTCCTCCCATGTGGAATATTCAGTGGGTAAGTTCTTCGACTTGATGAGATACTCTGAAATTGATCGATTTCGTAGTTGTCGGGGTCTTGTTTCTGTGACTTCTCCAGGTTCCAATATGTTTTTTCCTTCCTCTTCAGTTTCTGGCAATATTGTTTGAATTGGGATCTTTTGCAACTTTTGAGTAAGTGGCCATACTTCTTCGTCCTTCTTCCATTCATCCCTTGCTTCGTTTATCCAATCTGTTTGGATAATATAAATAGCACAAAACAATGCTTCCACATCCTCATCCTTGAAGAGTCTTCCCATTCGATAAGGTCACCATTTTTTAAGTGCATGTAGTATTGCCAACATTTCCTTCTCATAAATAGCTTGCTTGAGATGTAGCAATAAAAATACCAAATCACCTACATCAAAATATTTTTCACTACGATGTTGATCTACCTGTTGTTTCGTTTGATTTTGCACCGAAGTGGCGTTAACCTCTAAAAGTTGGAGAACTTGTTGTTGATGCTTGATGTGATCTTTCACTACTTGAACCTTTTTCTTCTTGATATGTCCTTCTATCTCTAGAGTTTGAGGAGTGGTAATTTCTTCCAATCCTTTACAAGATATGGTCGGATTCATTTCTTGATGCTCGATGTGATCTTTCACTTCTTGAACATTTTTCTTCTTGATATGTCCTTCTATCTTGATAGTTTGAGGAGTGGTAATTTCGAACAATGAATTACAAGATATGGTTGGATTCATTTCTTCTTTCTCGATGTGATCTTTCACTTCTTGCACCTTTTTCTTCTTGATATGTCCTTCTATCTTGAGAGTTTTAGGAGTGGTAATTCTTGCCAATGCTTTACAAGATATGGTCTGATTCATTTCTTCTTTCTTTGGGATGGGGTCCTGGCGTATATCTTCTTCTTTTGATATTTCTTAATCCTTTTCTTCCTCCTCTTCATATTCTATGTAAAATCATTTCTTCTCACCACACTTATGACATTTAGTGCATTTGCTATCACAATTGTAACAAATCCCTTTTTCTCTTTTTTCTTCCAATTGTTGTGGTGTAACCCTTGTAGGTTGTGGAAGGCTAGGAGAAACAACACTTCCATCTTTATAGTTGTGAGGGGTACGCTTCCTCCTTTCCATAATTTTGCTTTCCACTATGTCACAAAGCCCTTTTACTCTTTCCAATTGTTGTGGTGTTGCTCTAAAGAAGGTGTTGCTCTTTGTATCCTCATAATGTGCTATTATTTCCTCCGTGAAAATTGACCATGTAACAAGTTTTTTACGAGAACAAAGCCCTTTGTACCATAAAAATTGATCTGGTTCTAAATATGAAGATGCAATACATACCTTTTGTAACAGTTGTACACCATGTATATCAAAATATTGCTCCATCTGAAGTATCCAATTTACCGTATCCTTGCCATCAAACTTCCTCATCTTGCTTTTTCTTGATTTTAGGAGCTCGACCTTGAAATGACTATAACTCTGTACTTTCAGATCTTTAAGTTCTAAAATTGCAACCTATAGTAGCCCTATGTGTCCTCTTTCTAATGCCACCAGTCTGATCCAAATTGGATTCTCTAAGAAGGAGTTATGCACAATATCCTAAGATGACCGGATTATAGACCTTTCCAGAAGGGAGAACTTGTATGAAGTGCCACGTGTCACTATTTTGACCTTTGGATCTAAAAATGATACACAAAAAACTACAGTCCGTCCTCTTTCTGTACCTTCTTACGAAATTTCAATCTGATCCCCAGAGATAAAGTTATGACGTTTTTTCCCAGGTCACCTGTTTTGAATGCAATTTAGGAGTCTGCACAAAGACCAACTTCCTCAGATCATATCTCTGCAAATATCGCGCGAAAAGCTGTGAAATTCAAACCCAAGGTTCAGCGCAATTTCTTCTCAAATGGGTTTTTTTTTGCAACTTCTGAAACGTCACAGAAAAAAAGTTATAGCGAAAATTCCACGATGACCTGTTTGGAGTAGCGAAACCCTAGAATCCAAAGCTCTGATACCAAATGTTATGAAACCAGCTCAAGAAAAGATAGAAAAGATAGATCAACGCCTTAGAATTCAACCTCTTCGAGGGGGAAACCTCCTTTACATTACATAAATGAACAATTCTTGGATGATACAAATGAAAAGACCTCCTTTCTATATATAGGAGTTTAAGGGGTCATAACATAATCAAAGCCGACATAACAATAATAATGTAAGGGCACAATAATAACAATAGTGGGCTTTTATGGGGCACAATAGTAACAATATGGGCACTACATGGGTACATCAATATAATAAGTGGGTTATACTAATAACAATAAGGGGTTACACTAGTAGTATAGGGGCCTAACATTGATCCTATAATTGTTGCAGAAACCCTAAAAGATCTCTTCAAGAAATCCTCCTCTAAGCAAGGAAATCTTTCCCATGGACAAAAAAGTCAAAACAAGCTACTTTGATCATCTAGAAACTCATTCCTGCAACTTGATCTCTTGCAACTCAGACCTGTGATTTCGACCTTCCTAGAAGTTGTAGAAACCCTAGATTTCACACATGTGAGAGAGATAGAGCCTAACAACAATATTTTCTCCTTCTTCTTGGATTCTCCTTGTCTTCTAGACCTTCACTATCCCTTTTCTTGCCTCTCCCAACTTAAAATCGAACTTCCTCTTTAGAGATCGAAATTGTGTGAGTGAATGTGCCAAATGAGGTTGAAGCTGCCTGTATTTATAACCTTTCCAAGGGGTCAAATTCCCCTCTTTTAGGATGACTTATACTTTGGAGGTTTCTAGGACATTCTAGACTCAAAATAAATTCTTTTACAAGTTACATCATGCCCGGAAGGGTCTTATAAACATGATGTTGGCTTTCCTGACTCATGCCAATAAATCCTATGACCTAACAAACCCTAGAGGCACGAAGAACATGATTTTACCTAGAAGACCATCAATAAGAATCATGAAACCCGTTCTTTAAAATAATAATTTTTCTTTCTTCTTTTGTTTGTTACATAATATATACATATTGAAATGAGTACACTAACAATTATGAAGATCGAAACTAGTTACATGTCCAACACTCCCTCTTAACTAGGGGGTATTCATAACTGTACAACTAGTACACCATCATTCTCAAACTAAAGACTGAGTGAAGTTCATATAAGAAGAGAATAGTGGAGGGTTGGATAAGCATCTGTCGTTTTCTTGAGGATAAATAATCCAAGAAAGGAGATGAACCAACACTCTTTGAGGATGGGACAGGTATCTATGATAAGAGTGGTCGAACAAGACCAATATTCTTTGAGGATTGAAGAATGAAAATCAAAGATAAGAATAGTCCTAAAAGGACATACCTTGTGAACATCCAGATGGGGTATGTGCCTTGTAGAGATAGCGCGATATCACACTAAGTCCTCCTAGCATAATTATCTTGAATGAAGTAGAGCTTGTCTAGTTAGGCCTTAGAGACAGTAATGGTAATAATGATGATGCTTATAGATGGCTTATCAATCCAACTCTTCTTATGAGAACTCTTTAGTTTGAGAATGATGTTGTATTGGTTGCACAATTATGAATATCTCCCTAGTTAAGAGGGAGTGTTGGAAAAGTAACTACTTTTGGTCTTCATATTGTTGTTGTACTCATTTCAATGTGTATCTTATGTAACAAACAAAAGAAGAAAAGAAAACACTATTATTTTGAAGCATGTGTTTCATGCTTTTTATTGATGGTCTTCTACGCAATAGCATGTTCTTCATGCTTCTAGGGTTTGTTAGGACATAGGATTTATTATCATGAGTCAAGAGAGACAACATCATGTTTGAAAGACCATTCAGGGAAAAATATATCTTGTAAAAGAATTTATTTTGAGTCTAGAAAGTCATGGAAACCTCCAAAGTACAAGTTGGCCCCGACAACTTCAAGTAAACCTAAAGGAGGGAATTCAACCCCTTAGAAAGGCTATATAAAGGAGAAAATTTTATCTCATTTGGGACTCACTCATCAACAAGTTCGATCTTCCAAGAAAAAAATCGATTTAAGGCAAGAAGAAGCAAGGAAGGAGGAGCAGAGGTCTAGAAGGAAAGAGGAATCTAAGAAGAGAAAGAAAAAAATGTTTCTTTGGATCTCTCTCTCTCATGTACAAATTTATAGCGTTTTTGTAGCTACAAATAAGGCTAAAACTGTAGGTTTAGATTGTAGGAGAGCAAGTTGCAGTATCAAACTATTGGAAGAGAAAATATTTTGCCTTTACCTATTTAACCTTGGGAAGATATATCTTTCTCAAGGAATTACTCTTGAAGAAGTTGGATTACGGTTTCTGTAGCAACTATAAGCCCGACGTTGTAGAATGAAGATTGCGGGATGAAATTGCAAGGTCGAAGTTGCAACTAGTAGCTGGTTTATGCAGGTTTGAGCTATGATAATCTAAAGGGCTGACTTGGTACTTGGAGGAGGACTTGGTTTATGGCTTGGGTCTTTGTTGTCTCATTTGAAGCAGATTCTATAAGAAGAGAAGAGTTTCTGGGTTTTCCCTGGCTTAGAGCCTAACTTATGTGTCCATTGTCTTTATTATTTTTCTCTTAATATTTGTTTGATTAAGAATATCTAATAAAGAAACACACAAAGAATAACAAAGTTCACAAGAAAATATTAAGGTTAAGGAAAATTGAAATTAATAGCTACCACATTGCATTTTTCTAGCATGGTACCAAAGCTAAGGTGAACAAGAAGGCATCTGGAAGGATTAACTTGCGGACACAAGTAGGGTTTGCTAAGTGGAAAAGGAAGACATAATTATCTAGAAGAAGGGTTTCATCAGAAGAAAGATTTAAGAGGAAGAAGGTTGTTGTTCTTTCTTGAGAAAAGGATCTAGACCTCCCTAAAGAAAGCATCAAAGGATTTCTATATCATCACTTTTGGAAGCCATCATTTAAGTCTCTTTGAAGATCCTCAAAGCCTCAAGATAGTTGGAGACAACATCGGAAAAGAAAAGACTCTTGGTCATCAAGTATCATATTGTTACTCTATGTTTTAATCTACAGGTCATATGGGTTCTTTATGCAAGGAAAGCAATAATCTTGTTGGCTCATCAAATTTCCTAGCATGGAAGAAAAAGATTCACCTGGAACTTACAAAACATCAAGTAATGGAATATGTTATTGGTGAAATTACTGAACCTAGAAAATACAAGACTCAATAACTAGAAAAATACAAGAAAGGAGAAGTAAGGGCACAGAGGATCATCGTTGAATCTATTAAGGATCCACTTGTTCCATTTGTTGCAAATTTAAAAACTTCGAAGGCTATGTATGACAAGCTGGTGAATTTGTACTCTATAAATGCATCAGGACAAAAAATGTCTTTGAGGAATAAATTATATAGAATGAAGAAATAAAGGGATGAGGACATGGCATCCTTTCTTATGAATATATCTCAATTAAGAGATCACTTGTAGGGGCTTGGAGAGATAATTTTTGATTCAGGAATGACCATTTGTGCATTAAATGTGTTGCCACTGGAATGGAGAAACTTTGCAACAAGAATATAGTCTAAGAAAGATTCAACTCCTTTCTATGAGTTTTGGGCTCAATGCATCTTGGAAGAAACAAGAATCAAACAGAAGGATGACATTGGATCAGATGAATAGTTTGAAGCATTTATAACTAGAGTCAAGAAGCTTAAGAACAAAAAGTTTGGGAAGTCCAATAAGAAATATATGTCCAAGGTTCAATGCTTTAAGTGCAATAAATATGGAAACTTTAAGAGGGATTTTCCAAACAAACAAAACAATAAAAGAAAGGAAAGAAGTGAGGCTCACATAGCTGAAGAAATGGGAGAACTTGAGAAGAAGCCAAAGAAAGAAGGTGTGAAAGATATTTACTATTAAAAGAAGGAATCTTGCCTGTCAGGTTCTTTATAATAATTGTTCTTTCCTTTAGAATAATATGCATTGTTGTTTACTCTATAAGAGTTTTGATATTTTATAACATTTGTAGAGAAAATCATGGGATAATATCATATTTAGAGTCTACTTAAGTGAGTTTCTTTGTAGAAATCATCTATTTTTCAAAGATAGATAGATATAAATTTTTTCATATTGTTCATCTAGGTAGTATCTAACATTATGTTAGAGGCAATCATCTTGCTAAGGTAGATTATCATGATCCTCCAAGAACCATCACTTTGGAAGGTTCTTGGAAGAAGCATTATGATAATATTAGTATATGTTCCATATACTATGGAAAAGATTCATTTAAAGGATGAAGGTCAATGCAATGGGTTAGATTGTAAGCTCATTATGAGACATATATCTAGAACATAAGAAGCATAGGAATGCATATTGAAAGTAACTCTTGGATAAGATTCATATGTAAATAATATTATAACATGCTTTCTCTGATTGTGTGATGTTTAAAAGGAAGGATTTGACTTACTTAAGGATAAATAATTAAGACTTTCTCTAGATTATGTAGAATAATGATTAACATCTAGTATAATCTCTGGAAGAAAGTTCTAACTTGGTAATCAAGTTGGATCCTTGGGCACTCTGATGCATGAATGGAGTATCATATGGAGATGGACCATGAGGATGTTGATTGGATAAGAAAGTCATAATGATGAGGTAAGTCTAATTTGATATCATTGGTTATATGTTTAACTTATTGTTTTCATTACCTGGAAGGACATTGTAGGAATATGAAGAATGTTGAAGCAAGCTTAACTTAGGATACTAGGAAATCACAAAAGTCAAGATATATTCATCTTGAAAAGGAAAGGTAGCAGTGCGAGAATATAACCTAAAGGTCAACAAGGAATATCATTTTCATACAAAAGCTATGATTAGCTTGAAGTTTAGATAGGCTCAATATAATGCCTTCATATATGATATCAAGATGAAAGTGATGAGAAATACCTAGATTCTGTCACAAGATTGAAGAGTGAAGAGGGCTCCATGAGGGCTCCATGATACCTCAGAAGGAAGTAAGCTTGATACAAGAGATGTAAAGGAAAGAGGGAGCCATGTAGCTATTAAGAACAAGTAGTCGATACTCTTTTGAAGAAAAGATATAAATCTTGTGGTGTTGGCTTCCAAATTTGAAAATAATTCAGGAATATCCTCTAGTTTTGAGAGGGAGTAAAGAAGTCTCCTTGAATAGGAGAAGGGGTCTATTCTCTAATTAAAAGGAGAATAGGAATATCCTCTTTGGTAGAGAGGGAGTGATGTTGAACTTCATATGTGCATTATCTTCCTCATGTAAGACTATGTTATGAAACCTCCTTTACATTACACAAATGAATGATTCTTTGATGATTCAAATGAAAAAACCTCCTTCCTATATATCGGAGTCTAAGGAGTCACAATATAACCCAAACGACCTAACAATAATAATATAAAGGCACAAAAATAACAATAGAGGGATTCAATGGGGCACAGTAATAACAATATGGGGACAATAGGGGCACAACACTATTAATAAGGGATACAACTACAATAGTAATGGGTTAATCACTAGTATTATAGGGACCTAATATGCCCCTCTCCTTCAAAAAAGTGTTGTCCTCAACACTTGAGTAGTTCTAGATGCTTCTATATAAAATTCTCATCCTCCCATGTGGAATCTTCAATGGATAAGTTCTTCCACTTGATGAGATACTCCGAAATTGATCGATTTCGTAGTTGTTCGAGTTCTTGTTTCTGTGACTGCTTACGATCCCAATATAATTTTTTCTTCCTCATCAAGTTCTGGCAATATTGTTTGAACTGGGAGCTTGTCACCGATAACCTTATTTAAGCATGAAACATGGAAAATTGGGTGCACTCGAGAAGCTGCAGGAAGCTCCAATTTGTATGCCATAGTACCAATCTTTTGCAACACCTTGTATGGACCATAATACTTTGGTGATAATTTATTATCCTTCTTAGCTTGCTTGAGGGAAATTTTTTATATGGTTGTAGCCGTAGGAATACAGAATCACCTACATCAAAACTTCTTTCGCTGCGATGTTGATCTGCTTGTTGTTTCATTCTATTCTGTGCCAACACAAGGTTATCCTTTAAGAGGTGGGGGACTTGTTGTTGATGCTCGATGTGATGTTCCACTGCTTGAACCTTAGAATTTTCTCTTAAATATGATGTGATGGATGGTGGCTGATATCCATAAAGTGTCATAAATGGGGTCATTTTTGTTGTTGTATGGAAGGAAGTGTTATACCACCATTCAGCTAGAGGCAACCATTTGACCCTTTGTGTATGTTTATCAGATACAAAGCAACAAATATATCCTTCCAAACATTTGTTTACTATCTCAGTTTTCCCATCAGATTGAGGATGATAAGATGAGCTATGAGTTAACTGAGTACCGAGACAAGGAAATAATTATGTCCAAAAATTTCCAGTGAAAATGGGATCTCTGTCACTTACAATAATCTTTGGGTTTCCATGTAGCTTTTGAATTATTTCAATAAATGCAGTAGAAACTAACTGGCTTTAAATAGATGTGATAATGCACAAAAGTGTGCATACTTGGTAAGTCTGTCAACTACCGCCATGCTGACACTGTTTCCCTCAGACTTGGGTAAACCTGTGATAAAATCCATTGAAACCTCCTCCCAACGTTGGCTTGAATGGATAAAGGTTGTAATAGACCCGGGGCCTTAATTGTTTCAACTTTATTTTGTTGGCAAACCAAACATTCCGCCACAAACTTTTGAATATTCAATTTAAGGCCATCCCAAAAAATTCCTTCTTAACCTCGTGGTAAGTTTTTAAAAATCCGAAGTGCCCTCCTAAGGGAGAAGTGTGCAATTCCATAGGAATATTTTGTTTGAGTTGGGAATTCTTACAGAGGTATAAGCAATATTTGTACCATAACAAATAATTTTGCCAGCTAAATGTATCAGATGTACTGGAATCTTGTTGTAACTTTCGAATAAGTGCCCACACTTCTTCATCATTCTTCCATTCCTCCCTTGCTTCGTTTATCCAATCTGGTTGGATAATAGAAATAGCGCACAACAATGCTTCCACATCCTCATCCTTTCTTGAGAGTGCATCTGCCACCACATTTCGCTTCCCTTTTTTGTAGATGATTTCAAAGTCAAAACCCAACATCTTTGTGACCCAATTTTGTTGCTCTTCAGAGGATAATATTTGTTCTAAAAAGTATTTATGGCTATCGTGATCTATTTTTACCTTGAAGTGTCTTCCCATTAGGTAGGGTCACCATTTCTTAAGTGCATGTAGTATTGCCAATAGTTCCTTCTCATAAATAGTTCCTTCTCATAAATAGCTTTGTGTAAAAACTTTTCCTTGATTGGACGACTTTCAAAAGAAATGGGTCTTTCACCTTGCATTAAAACAACACCAATTCCATTTCCTGAAGCATCACATTCCATAATAAAGGTTTTTTTGAAGTCCGGTGTAGCTAAGACCAGTGCTTGGCGCATTGCCTCTTTAATATGTTTGAAGGCCTTTGTTGCTTCTGGAGGCCATGAAAATGCATCTTTCTTCAATAATGTTGTTAGAGATGCTGCTATTCTCCCGTAATTCTTAACAAACTTACGATAATACCCTGTAAACCCGAGAAATCCTCGCAAATGCTTTATGGATGTGGGTATTTTCCATTCCTTAATGGCTTTAATTTTGCTAGGGTCTACCTTAACTCCTTCATGAGATACAATATGACCCAGATATTCCACCTCTTGTACTCCAAAGTAACATTTGGATCTTTTTGCATATAATTATTTCTCCTCCAATAGTTGTAGCACCCTGTCAACATGTTCAACATGATCCTTCCAAGACTTGCTGTAGATTAGTATATCATCAAGAAATACTAACACAAATTTTCTAAGGAAGGGTTTGAAAATGGAATTCATCAAACCTTGAAATGTAGAAGGTGCATTGGTAAGGCCAAAAGGCATGACCAAAAATTCATAATTGACCCTCCTGAGTTCCAAATGTTGTTTTCGGAATGTCTTCAGTCTTCATTCTAATTTGATGATATCCTGAACGAAGATGCAACTTGGTGAAGTAAATTGATCCATGCAATTCATCCAGTAATTCATCAATGATAGAAATGGGAAATTTATGTTTAATAGTGAGCTTGTTGAGCTCCCTATAATCCAGACACATGTACCATGATCCATCCTTCTTGTGCACCAATACTACTGGAGCAGAGAAAGAACTTTGACTAGGTTGAACTATACCAGCCTCTAGCATTTCTGCAACCATACGTTCAATTTCACTCTTTTGGGCATAGGGATATCTGTACGGTCTGATGTTTGGAGGAACACTTCCTGGAATCAGATGAATAGCATGATCATGATCACGAATAGGTGGGAGACCTTTGGGAGTCTCAACTACCTCGGAATGATTGTCCAAGACTTTTTGGAGATCTGGAGAAATAGATGATTTCGATGTGGAAACATCTAGCGAACATAATTGTGCAATTACACCTCTTTGTTCCTTTTTTAGAAGCTTTGTCATACCATTAGAGTTGATTATCTTTCCTGGTTTCCCTGTAATACCCCTTAATTCAACTTCCTTTCCTTCCGCAGAAAATTTCATGAAAAGCTCTTGAAAATTAAAAGCTATTGTACCCAAGGATTGTAGCCATTGGACTCCTAGTACAACATCAACATCTCCCATTGGAATGGAAAGCATTTGGCTAGTCAATACATATTCTCCCATGGATAGCTTGATATTATGACACTTTCCAAAGCAATTTATTGTTCCTCCATTTGCAACCATCACTTGACACTCTGGTGCTGGATATAGGAAGCAATTCAATTCTTTTGCTACCTTACAATAAATAAAATTGTGGGTACTTCCTGAATAAATCAACACTATCGCCTTTTTATTCTTGGTTTGTCCTTCTATCTTGATGGTTTGAGGAGTGGTAATTCCAGCCAATGCATTACAAGATATGGTCGGATTCATTTCTTCTTTATCTAGGCTTTGTTCTTGGAGTATATCCTCTTCTTTTGACCTTTCTTGCTCCTTTTCTTCTTCCTCTTCACAATCTATGTAGAATAATTTATTCTCAGCACACTTATGACCTTTAGTGTATTTTCTATCACAACTGTAAGAAAGCCTTTTTGCTCTTTTTTCTTCCAATCATTGTGGTGTAAACGTTATAGGTTGTGGAAGACTAGGGGCAACAACACTTCCATCTTTATAGTTGTGAGTGGTAAACTTCTTGGTTTCCATAATTTTGCTTTCCATTTTTCTTGCTAACCTGAATGCCTTCTCTAATGAATCAGGTTCCCAAAGGCGAACATCATGTTGGATATTATCCTTTAAATTCCCTATGAACACATCAATCCTATGCTCCTCTAGAATATTTTTTACCCTTATGTTCAATTTTTGGAACTCCTCAATGTGCTCCATTATTGAACTTCTTTGTTTGAGACTTATAAATTGGCTAAAAAAAGTGTTGCTTTTTGTATCCTCATAATGTGCTGTCAATTCCTCCGTAAAAATTACCCAAGTGATAATTTGTTTACAAGAGCAAAGCCATTGATACCATACAAACTAATTTGGTTCCAAATATAAAGTTGCAATACATACCTTTTGTGTGTTTTGCACATTATTGAGATAAAAAAATTGCTCCATCTGTAATATTCATGTTGCGGGATCCTTGCCATCAAAATTCCTCATATCGATTTTTGGAATATGGTGGGTCTTTGATCCAACATTAGAGTCTATGCAATCATGATTATCATTTCTTTTGTTCACATCATGAGTTTCATTTACTACCCTTTCACCATTAGTAAGTATTTCTTGTAGAAAAATTGTCAAATCTGTCTTCAAATCTGCCATGCCTGTCTTCAAATATATCTTCAAATCGTCCATCTTAGCTTCCATGCCATTCATCTTAGCTTCCAAGCCCTTTATCTTAGATTCCATGCCATTTATCTTAGCTTCTATTAGCTTTTGTGAGAGTGACATTTGTTGCACTTGGTCTTCTAATTTTGCTATATCATGTAGCATTTCTTCCTCTTCTTCATGAGTCATGCTAAAGCTTTCAGGTTGCTTACTAGGTGTTTGCATTTTATTTCCTCGGGGAATTATTTACTAATAATAATGCTCTACTATGCCCTTTGAATTCCTTCAAAATAATTTTTCAAACCAAGCTTAAGCAAAAATTTAAAAAAATTTACACACCTTTTTTCACTTTGTAGGAGCTCGATATTGCATCTGATGTATCTCTGTAATTTCGGATCATCCAGTTCTGATATTGTGACCTGCAGTATCCCTCTGTGTCCTCTTTCCAATGCCACCATTTTGATCCAAATTGGATTATCCAAGGAAGAGTTATGCCAAATCTCCCACAGTGACCTGATTATAGACTAGTTCAGTAGAGCTAACTTGTACGACGTGCCACGTGTCCTGATTTCAACCTTTGGCTCTGAACAATATATACAAGAAACTACAGGCTGTCCTCTTTCTGTAACTTCTTACGAAAGTTCAATCTGATGCTCACAGAGAAAGTTATGATGATTTTCCCCAGGTCACCTGTTTGGAATGTAATTCAGGAGTCTGCAAAAAGACCAACTTCCTCAGATCATATCTCCGCAAATATAGCACGAAAAGCTTTGAAATTCAGACCCAAGGTTCAAAGCGATTTCGTCTCAAATGGATTTTTTTTTCGCTTCTGAAACATCGTAGAAGAAAATTTATAGCGAAAATTCCATGATGACCTATTTGGAGCAGCGAAACTGTAGAATCCAAAGCTCTGATACCAAATGTTATGAAACCATCTCAAAAAGATAGAAAAGATAGATCAACGCCTTAGAATTCAGCCTCTTCGAGGGGGAAACCTCCTTTACATTACACAAATGAATGATTCTTTGATGATTCAAATGACAAAACCTCCTTTCTATATATAGGAGTCTAAGGAGTCACAATATAACCCGGCCGACCTAACAATAATAATATAAAGGCACAAAATAACAATAGAGAGATTCTATGGGGCACAATAATAACAATATGGGGACAATAGGGGCACAAAAATATTAATAAGGGATACAACTACAATAGTAATGGGTTAATCACTAGTATTATAGGGACCTAACAGACCAAGTGAAGGTCATAGAAGAAGAGAATAGTGGAGGATTGGATAAGCATCTGTGGTTTTCTTAAGTTGATAAAGAATCAAAGAAGTGAGAGGAACTGACATTCTTTGAGGATGGGACAGGTATCCAAGATAAGAGTGGTAAAGAGGACAAATATTCTTTGAGGATTCAAGAATGGAAATCCAAGATAAGAATAGTCCTAAAGTGACATAGCTTGTGAACACGCGAATGGGATTTGTGCCTTGTAGAGGTAGTGTAGTATCACACATAAATCCTCCCAGCATAATTCTCTTGAATGAAGTAGAGCTTGTCTAGTTAGGCCTCAAAGATAGTGTTGGTCATAATGATGATGCTTAAAGTTGGATTATCAATCTGACTCTTATACCAATGGGTTTGATGCTTCTTATTGATGGTCTTCTAGGTAAAATAATGTTCTTCATGATTCTAGGGTTTTTTAGGTCATAGGATTTATTGTCATGAGTCAAGAAAATCAACATCATGATTATAAGACCCTTCTAGCAAGATGTACCTTGAAAAAGAATTTATTTTGAGTCTAGAAAGCCCTGGAAACCTAAAAATTACAAGTTGGCCTTGGAAACTACATGTCGAACTAAAAGAGTGAACGCAACCCCTTGGAAAGGCTATAAATATAGGCAACTTCGACCTCACTCATTCGATCTCTCTCAAGAAGAATTTCGATTTGAAGTTGGGAGCAAAAAGAAATGAAGATCGAAGGTCTAAAAGGAAAGAAGAATCCAAGAAGAAGAAAATAAATTTATTTTTGGGATATATCTCTCTGACATGTGCAAATATTATGGTTTTTTCAACTTCAAGGAGGGCCGAAACAACAGGATTGATTTGCAAGAAGATCAAGTTGCAGAAACAAGTTGTTGAAAGAGTGAGTATATTGATTTTACTTTTTTGATCTTAGGAAACATTATCTTGCTCAAATAAGGATCTCTTGAAGTAATATCTTGTGTCAGAATTGGGGTTTCTACAAAAGTTATAAGATCTAAGTTATAGAATGAAGTTGCAAGGTTGAAGTTAGGGGTCAAAGTTGAAGCTCGAAGTTAGTTGAAGCAAAATTGAACCTTGCTAACCTAATCTTCCTAGAAGAGCTTCTTAGAGGGTTGACTTGGTACTTGGAGGAGGACTTGGTCAAGGGTTTGGGTCTTGGTTGTCTCATTTAAAAAAAATCAATAAGAAGAGAAGATATTTTTCTGGGTTTTCCCCTTGGAGGGGTTTTTCCCTAGCTTGGAGTCTAATTTTTGTGTCCACTATCTTTACTATTTTTCTCTTGATAATTGTTTTATGAAAAAGAACTAATAAATAAAACACTAGAATATAAATAAAGATCACAATCAATTATTAAGGTTAAGGAAAATGTAAATATAATAGCTGCCATATTTCATTTTCCAACATGGTATCAAAGCTGAACAAGAGAAGACAACTGAAAATATTATCTTGTGGACATAAGAAGGTTTTTCCAAGGAAAATCGATTACTCGAGGATCAAACTCTTATTGAAGGAAGAAAGGATACTACATCAATCTCTCATCAAAGCAAGGCTTGAAAGATGAAGATTTCAAGAAGGTTGTTGATCTCTCTTGGAAGAAGATCTATTTAAAGGCTCATTGGAAAACACCTTTGAAGGAAGCATCAAAGGATCTTGGTATCATTCATCATGCTTGGAAGATGTTATTGAAAACATACTTCAAGGGCATCATTGAAGTCTCTTTGAAGATCTTGAAAGCATCAAGATAGTTTGAGACATCATCAAAGAAGAGAAAACTCTTGGTTAACAAGTAAGTACCATATTGTTACGTTATGTTTGAATCTACAAGCCATATAGGTTGTTGTTGCAAGGAAATAAATAAGCTCATTGGCTCAACAAATTTCCTAACATGGAAGAAAAGGAATGATTTGGCACTTACAAAACATGAAGTAATGGATATGTCCTCAGTGAAGTTGTTGAACCTAGCAAAGATAAGTCTCAAGAGCTATAAAAATACAAGAAAAGGAGATGTGGGGGCACAAATGATCATTGTTGATTCCATTAAGGATCATCTTGCTCCCTTTGTTGCTAATGTGAAGATTTCTAAGGCTATGTATAATAAGTTAGTAATTTGTACTCCATAAGTACACCGGGTCAGAATATTTCATTGAGGAACCAAGTATATAGAATAATGAAATCAAAGGATGAATACATAGCCTCCTATCTGATGAAGATTTCAAAAATAGGAGATTATTTGCATGGGCTTGGAGAGATAATTTATGAATCTGAAATGACCATCTATGTATTGAATGTTTTGCCTCTAGAATGGAGCAGTTTTGCAACTAGCATCTACTCCAAGAAATATATTACTACTTTTGATGAGTTGTGGGCTTAATGCATCTTGGAAGAGACTAGGATCAAGGAAAAGGATGATAATTAATCGAATAAACAATATCAAGCCTTCATTGCAAGAACAAAGAAGTTGAAGAAGGGAAAGTTTGAAAAGTCCAAGAAGAAGCTAGATATTTCCAAGGTTCAATGCTTTCGATGCAATGAATATGGCCACTTTAAAAGGGATTGTCCAAACAAGAATAACAACAAGAGAAAGGAAAGAAGTGAAGATCACATAGTTGAGGAGAAGGGAGAACCTAAGAAGAAGCCGAAGAGAGAATACATCAAAGATATTTATTATTGAAGAAGGCATACTCTATGTCAGGTTCGTTATGAAGTTTGTCTTTCCTTAATTTAGAATATCGTGCATTGTCGTTTACTTTAGAAGAGTTTTTATTATTATTAAAAAGCATGGCACACTAGATAGTAGCATATTTAGAGTCTACTTGATTGAGTTGCTTTGAATCATGTAGTCTTTCAAAATTGAGAAGATTGGGACCATTTTGCATATTATTGTTCATCCAAGCATTATCTAACATTATGTTAGATGTGGTTATTTTGCTAAGAAGTATCATCAAATATCCTATAAGAACCATCATTTTGGAAGGTTCTTGGAAGAAACATTTTGACAAGGTTGGTATATATTCTATATAATATGGAAACAATACTCTTGAAGGATGAAGGAATCTAGTTGGTCAAGTTGAAGGCTCATTTAAGGAAAAATAGCTAGATGATTGTATGGAAGCATAGGAATGCATATTTGAAGTAACTCTTCTCTTGGGTAGGATTCATATGTACAAAATCTTGTAAAGTGGTTGGTCATAAAATATGCTTAATGAATATTCCATATGGTTATATGATGCTTAAAAGAAGAATTTGACTTACTCTAGAATGAATAAAGGATCAAGACTTTCTCACTAGATTATATAGAAAAGTGATCAACATCCAGTATAGTCTCCAAAACAAAATTATAACTTGTAATCAAGTTCGATCCTTGGGCACTATGATGCATGAAGGAAGATTCTTGTGGAGATGGACCATGAGGATGTCGATGTTTTGATGAGAAAGCCATCACAATGAGGTAAGTCTAATATTTTGTTATTGGTTATATGGTTAACATATTGTTTTGCTACCTAGAAAGATATTGCAAGAATATATGATGAATGTTGAGGCAAGCTCATCATATAATTTTTGCAATTATGAAGTCAAGATGTTTTCATCTTGAGAGTAAAAGGTAGAAGTGAGAGAAGATAACCTGAAGGTCAAGTTCGTACAATAACAAGGGATCACTTTCATGAAGAAGTTGTGATTAGCTTCAATTTTGGTAATGCTCAATATAATACCTTCATTAATGATGACAAGATGAAAATTATGTGAAAGATTGATGACATGAACCCTGTCACAAGATATAATATGGCTCCAATATACCGAGGAAGGAAGGAAGCTCGATGTAATGAGATGAGAAGGAAAGAGGGAGCCATGCAACTATCCCCATAAAGAACAAATAGTTGATACTCTTACGGAAACAAGGAAGAGAGCTTGTGGGTATGATTCTCAAATTGAAAAGGAATTTGGGAATATCCTCTAGATTTGAGAGGGAGTATAGGAGTCTCCTTGAACAAGATAAATGATGTATTTCCTAATCAAGAGGGAATGGGTATATCCTCTATGATTGAGAGGGAATGATGATGGACATCACATGTGCATTCTCTTCTTCACGTGTCATGAACTTAACTACGGACTAACAACTATAATTCTAAGTGGAGGTCATGGAAAGATAATGGTGTTAGATTGGATAAGCATTTGTGGTTTCCTTGAGAATAGATAATCCAAGAAATGAAATGTACCATCACCCTTTGAGGATAAGACATGTATCCAAGATAAGAGTGGTCAAAGAGGATCGATATTCTTTGAGGATTAAGGGTTAAAAATCCAAGGTAAGAATAGTACTAAAATGACATCGATATTCTTAGGGGATTAAGGGTTAAAAATCCAAGATAAGGATAGTACTAAAAGGACATACCTAGTGAACATTTAAATGGGGTATGTACCTTAGAGGTGCTGCAGTATCTCACATAAAGCCTCCCAGTACAATGCTCTCAAATGAAGTTGAGATTGTCTAATTAAGCCTCAAAAACAATGTTGGTTATAATGTTGTTGCTTACAATTGGCTTATCAATCCGAATCTTCTTATGAGAACTCTTTAGTTTGAGAATGATGTATTAGTTGTACAATTATGAATACCTCCCTAGTTAAGAGGGAGTTTTGGAAATGTAACTAGTTTCGATCTTCATAATTGTTATTTTACTCATTTAAATATGTATATATTATGTAACAAACAAAAGAAGAAAGAAGAAATATTATTCTAAAGCATGGGTTTCATGCTTCTTATTTATGGCATTCTAGATAAAAGCATGTTCTTCATGCTTCTATGGTTTGTTACGTCATAGGATTTATTTCCATGAGTCAAGAGAGTCAACATAATGATTATAAGACCTTTTTGGGCAAGAAGTACCTTGTAAAATAATCTATTTTAAGTCTAGAAATTCCTGGAAACCTCCAAAGTACAAGTTGGCCCTCGTAGCTAGAATTTGGCCTAAAAGAGGGAATTCAGGCCCTTGGAAATGTTGAAGAATGTAACTAGGTTCAGTCTTCATAATGACATATAATTATGGTCTTTGTAAATGATGAAAATAAGTCAATAAAATTATTATTGTAATGCCTTTCTTCATGGGTTTCATGAGCAAGAGTTTTATTTTAGATGGCTCAAATTAAGAGCCTTAGGATTTTTCAAAGTAAATGTCATGTCTGAATAACCCTAACTTACAGATATGTCAAATGTATTCTAGTATATAAACTATAAAATAGCCCTCCAAAGACCAGCACAATTCTCCTCTTCATGTCGGCTTCAAGAAAGAATAATAAAATCATGTCGGCTCATATTTAAGAGACATGTCCCTTCGATAAGGTCATGTCAAATTATATGTATGGGAAGGCCACTATAAATAGGAGTGAAAGGTATCTACATTTCCGCATTTTAGGATTTGAATTTCTCTGAGATTTTCGGATGGAAATTATAGTAAACAGTTCAAACTCCTCTTATATTTTCGGATGGAAATTATAATAAACAGTTCAAACTCCTATGAGATTTTCGGATGGACAGAACAGTGATAAGTTCAGACCTCCAACGCAGTCAACAAGCAGTTCGAATCTTTGGTTTTGGTGGATAGTTACATTCAATAAGATTCAGATGTCATTATAGTAAAAGGAATTCATATCCCTCTGAAATTGGTTAACCAAGCACAGTTATAAGAAGGCTACAGTGATGCGGAGTATAGTTCGGTATCATGACATATTACAGTGATTCAGTGGATATCCAATTTAAGGTCTCGGTGCAACCTTAAATAAAGGATATCAGTACTATCTCAAGGGAAAGAGGTCGATGCCATTATATAAGCAAGATGACAACAAGGAGGTCTCACAAAAAGGAGATCTCAATATGAAGACAGTGAGAAGATATTGGTGGTGACAAATGTCTTGATGCTAAGAAGATCAAAGAGGAAGAGGATTCAAGATAAGAAGAGAAGACAGTCAAAAGAACTAGTGTCTTGGTCTTGGAGTGGCTAATAGGTCAAGGGTCTTGGCCATGGTATTCGTCAATTAGAATCTCTATAAGAATAATTTGTGCGGTCTTTCCTCTCAAAGAGTGAGATGTTTTGGCCCTGGATGATAGCCTACATTCTGTGTCTCTTGTATATTTTATATTCATGCATTGGTTACTGTTTGATGAAGAAGAACACTAATAATTTAAGAAGAAGAAGGTTCTAACTTAAAGAAGCAAAATTATTCACAAGCTGTTACTAATGAAAGAAAAATCACCTAATGCTAACGCCCTAGATTTCTCAATATGATATCAAAGCTAAGGTGTCAAAGTCAAGGAAGGTCATCTTATCAAGGGACACTTGAAGGATCTACATTATAGAATCAAACCCTAGATCAAAGAAGGAATTCTACTTCAAAATAAGTCTTGGGACCATCAAATAATAAAGGCTAAAGCCTTATTTCTACTCAAGGTGAATAGATCTACAAATCAAGGTAACTAGAAGTCTACACCAGCAAGAGTGTTGGATCCTATAGTCCTTAGAAAAAGACCACAAATACCCTCATCATGTTATCGACAAAGCAAGGTAGCTCGAAGTACTTTTAAAGATGAATATCACATCATCTTGGAGAAAGTAGAAACCCTAGAAGCGTTTATGATCTGCACTCATTCACTACCAAAGAAGTCGATGTATCTTGAAGGTGAGAAGGAATTATCATCATCTTCAAAAGATATAATGAAATCTCCCTATCATTGTAGCAAGGATCCTCTCCTAATCCTTGAAGAAGATCATCCAAGGAAGCATCAAAACATCCTCATCAATCACCATCAACAAAGGAAGCTAGATCTAAAGGCATTGACATCATAAAAGGAGCAATCTCCTTTATTAAGAAGGGCTTTTCATTTGGAAGAAGATCACCCAAAAGGATCACTAATACATCTTCTTCAACCACCATCAAAGTGATCACGCTGAAGATTTCATCTTCACTTGTCAACTAAGTATCTTTGATTCTATAATAAAATTTGATAAAATGACTTCGTTTTACAAGGAGATCTATAAGTTGGTTGGGTCATCAAATTTCCTTGCATAGAAAAGGAGAATAGGAATAGTCCTTGAATAAAGTGAAGTCATTTATCATATCTATGAAAATGTCTATGAATCATTCAAAGGTTAAGCTTGATCTGAATACGTGGAAAGGGCTTAAGGGGCTCAAGGGATTCTTGTGAAATTAGTCAAAGTTCCCCTCATTTTGTAAATAGTAGGATTGGACACATCAAAGAGATATATGATAAGATAGGAGAACTATTCTTTGAAGATGCAATAAGAAAGGTCATATCACTTAGATCTAATCTACACAAATTGAAGGTATCAAAGGATGAAGGGATATCTTCATAAGATCTCGATTGCAAAATATGGGATGAGATAATCTTCATACACTAACTGATGAAAAAGGTAAAAAATGTTTGTGAGGATAATAAGGTTATTCCATTCAACAACTTGTGTTTTCTATTCAAGATAGAAGAAGACAGGGTGAGGGCAAAAAGTATTCAAATATTTATAAAAAGGAAAGAAGGGCATAACTAAGATTCAATTCTATAGGCATTACAGGAAAGATTTTCCTAAGCTTAAGAAGGGAATTATCAAGGAAGATAGAGAAGAAGTCCATTTCACTGAAGAAGTGGAGGAAGCTAAAAGAAGGAAGTCCAAGGAAGAGGAAAATAATTATAAGTAAGATCTCGTGATATCACCATAAGAAACATGAAAGATGTCTGATAGTCAACTATGAGGGATATAGCTCTTGAGAACCTCATTAGAAACTTAAGAAAGGGAAGAAGTGATCTAGAACAAGCCTCATCATACATCAAGTCAAAAGGAAACATTTGCTAGATAGGGATATGCGATCCTCAAGATTTTCTAATGGAATCCTAATAGGACGATTCACCTATCTAGAATGGAAGCAAGTGTTTCATTAGGAACTCCAACTTGTGGAATTCATGGGATGATGGTATGATGACATAAGAGATGAAGCAGATCAAGGGGATGAAACTTTTTTCAATCAAGGAAGTTGCTGAAAGAAGCCTAGATGACCTAAAGGTAAATGATGTATGTATGCTTATATTCAATATTATAAATTCATGTTGTGTAGTTGCAGGTAACATGGATCACTTCTCGATCTTGAGAAGCATGATTAAAGGAAAGGAATCTCTTCCTATGAAATGTTTCTAGAAGGCATGGGTCACACTAGATGAAATAAACATAATATGTCCTCATATGAATATGAGGTGGTTGACTACAATTGAGTAACTCTGAATGGAAGCTCCTGGGAATGGAATGCGTGAAGAAAGTAAGGAAGATATCATGAGATATGAAACCATGGTAAAGGAAATCAACATGTGAAAGAACAAGAATATTTGACTAAGAAATCTCCCGGAAAGATATGAAGACTCTAATGGAAGTCTGAAAAAGATGGAGACCCTTGAAAATGGATATCTTTGGGAGATGTGTCAACATGTATGTAGGATGATGATACCTACATGAAGATGTCATGATGATATACCATCACAAAGGTAAGTCTGATTTAAGTGTTCATTTCTTATTTTGAACAAATATTTGTATGGTCTTATGCAGGAATGCCACAGGGAAGAACTATGGATGACTTTAAAGAGAACCATATAGAAGGATGTAAGATCCTTCCGGAAAATATGGCATGAAGAAGGAAACATGACATGAAGCAACACTAGATGAAGACTAATGGATCACTTTCTAATGAAAGGAATAATGACATGAAGCAAGACTAGATGAAGACTAATGGATCACTTTCTAATGAAAGGAATAATGACATGACTAACTCATGGATGAAAGTGATGGATGGTATGTGCCCTTGACAAAGAAATTCATGACATCAAAGGAAGGATCTCTTCAAGCAGTTGGTTGAGGAGTTGTTGTAGGTCCTTAATTAAGAGGGAGCCTGAAAAACAAGTATCTTACTTGGAATAAATTTGAAAATTCCTAAGCCAATAAGGAGCTTAGGTACATTCCTTCCGTAGGAATGAATATATTCTATTATTGGAATTAATATGTCCTCCCTAATTGAGAGGCAAAGATAGACACATCATTTTGGTCTTCACCTAGGAAGAAAAAATGGAGGACTATGTAAATAGCTGGCATCCGATGCTCTTTGAGGATGAGATAAGGAATCCAAGATAAGAGTAGTCGTAGAGGATTGATATTCTTTGAGGACTGACTATCCAAGATAGGAATAGTCCAAAGTAGGTCATACTCTGTGAACACATGGGTGGAGCATGTACCTTGAGAGACAATGGTTATGGTGTCTATGAATCATTGATCTCACCAACATTGTGCTCTAATCATGTGGATAGAGTTGTTAGTCAATGCGTTGCTATGTGGTAGTGCTAGTTGATATGATGCTATATAGATGGGTTACCAATTTGACTCTTCTTATGAGAAATTTTTTAGATTGAGAATGAACAAGTACCATTATGAATACCTCCCTAGTTAAGAGGGAGTGTTGAAGAATGTAACTAAGTTCGGTCTTTATAACGAAATGTAATTATGATATTTGTAAATGATGAAAATAAGTAAATAAAATTATTATTGTAATGCCTTGCTTGATGGGTTTCATGAGAAAGAGGTTTATTTTAGATGGCTCCCATTGAGAGCCTTAGGATTTGTCAAAGAGTCAATGTCATGTATGAAGAAACATAACTTGGGGATATGTAAAATGTATTATAGTTTATATATTGTAAAATAACCTTCCAAAGACAAGAATGGTTCTCCTCTTCATGTCGGCTTCAAGAAAGAATTACAAACTCATGTTGGCTTACAGTTAAGAGACACATCCCTTTGATAATGTCATGTCAGCTTATATATATGGGTTCACCACTATAAGTAGGCGTGAAAGGTATCCAGATTTCCACAGTCCAGAATTTGGATTCCTCTGAGATTTTTAGATGGAAATTACAGTAAACAATTCAGACTCCTCTGAGATTTTCGGATGGACAGAACAATGATAAGTTCGAACCTCCAGCATAGTCAAAAAGAAGTCCAGATCTCTGATTTTGTGGATAGTTACAATCAAGAAGATTTAGATGTCATTAATCCCTCTGAAGTTGGGTAACCAAGCATAGTGACAAGAAGGCTACAATGATGCAAAATACAATTCGGCATCATGACATATTACAGTGATTCAGTGGAATCTTAGTTTAAAGTCTCAATTCTATCTTAAAGAAAGGATATCAGTACTATATCAAGGTAAATAGGTCGATGCCATTATATAAGCAAGATGACAGTAAGGAGGTCTCACAGAAAGGATATCTCGATATGAAGACAGTGAGAAGATCTTGGTGGTAACAAATGTCTCGATGCTAAGAAGATTGAAGAGGAAGAGGAGTCAGGAAGAAGAGAAGACAATCAGTCAAGGGTCTTGCAGTGGTTAATAAGTCAAGGGTCTTGGTCATGGTATCCATCAATTCGAATCTCTATAAGAAGTGTGTGGGTTTTCCTCTCAAAGAGTGAGAGGTTTTGGCCCTGGATGATAGGCTACATTACATGTCTGTTGTCTATTTTATGTTCATGCAATGGTTACTGTTTGATAAATAAGAACACTAATAATCTAAGAAGAAGAATATTCTAACTTAAAAAAGCAAAAGTATTCACAAGCAGTTAATAATGAAAGAGAAATCACCTAATGCTAATAGCCGAAAAGATTGTTAGTTGCTTGAAAAGATTAATATATGTTAGTTAATATTCTTTCAGGATCTATTAGCATAAAGAGTAACACAACATGAGACACTACATGTGATTCTTGCCCTCCCGAAATCCGAAAGTCGCAAAAAGTGGAAGTTGATGGACAAAACCTATTATGTTGGTTAATGTTTTTCAGGTTCTATCGTGTTCAGGAAACTGAGTAAATAGTCACTTATGTATCGCCAAAATCCAAGGCCTAAATAATTTTTATAGTATAATACAATTTTACGAAGATTTTTGTTTGAATATTGAGAATAACCATCATATTTTAATTTACTCTATGGAGATTGAAGATTCAATATGTATATTGCCAATTTAATATACTTTATATTGCTCAACAATCCCCATAAAACAACATTTGAACGTAGTTAGACATATATTTTCTCTTTCACGCCTATCCTACCTTTGTTTCTTAATTCGATTAAAACTCCTTTAGCAATTCCCTATATGATACAATAAATCTTGCAAGAGCCTTCTAGTTAGTATGCATTTCACTGAAAAATGAACTATTTTATGTTATTATTGGTTAATTTTTGTGTCTTATCATTGTAATGTTATACTTGCTAGGTTTTAAATAGTAAAATGTCGGAGAAAGGAAAGGATAAGAAAGTGCAACAACCTCCAAAGGAAAAAGAGGATAAAAACCTCAACTTAGCATTTTGCTTAAACACCTCTTATAGCATTGGGGTGCAATATTGTTGGGAATGGATCCAAATTCAAAGTTGCTTTGAGGAGGGTAACTTTGAAGAAGAATATGAAGAAGTTGCAAACTTCTTTGACATTAGAAGGTTAAAATTGCATAAAATTGTTATTCATCCAGTTATTCTTCCCTATTACAACATTGTATGCTAAATCATTGCACATACTAATGTTTAGACATGTAGTGTAGTCAATTATTTTCACCATATTGTTGATTCATTTAAACCAGAAAATATTCACATGTATAAATTATCACCAACGTAATTGAATTTAGAGAGACAAGTTCTAAAGAAATTTGAGGAAAAATAAGTTATTGAGGAAAAAAAAATTATGTTGTTGATAATCAAGGACTAGTGGTGTAACCTAAATTCCTCCAATGTTATTTAGAATAAACTTATATTGTCCATCAATTACAAAGACCCCTTATGTTCATAGCAACAATGTGTGATATCCCTCAGTTTAATGACTTTATTGTAATTAAATGTGAATAGGTTTACTTTAAGTTGAGTATGCTACATTGATAGACATTTAATTATTAACAAATTTGTTGATTAATTGTGTGTAAACTTTCCTGGATGTGGGTGTTTAAATGAGCTGGCACGATGCAGCGACCATGGGTTGGCAAGTGGCGAGGCCACCTGGTCGCCCATGCTTCCACCCAGAAGGTCACCGCTGAAATTAATGGCATATTAATGCACAGTTCGGGCCGAGGCTTCATCAATTCGGGTTTTAAGATGGCCTCTTCAGACCGTCATCCCCCCGCTCCTCCTCCTCTGAACTGCAATTGTCTCCCTCTGTTGTAGAGCCGAGTTCGTGCATGACAATAGGGAGACGCTACCAAATTCTATGCTGCATTGAGATGGTGGATGGTGCACACTTCTCGCAGAATCTTTTATGTTGCCTTCAGACTGGTTCTTTGGTCTTGAATCTCAGCTCTGAACCGCTGATTTCTGCTCCTTCTGCTCCAATTGCCCACTCACTCTTTGGTTATGATCTTTCTCGTTCTCGTCCGCTTGCTTTTTCCCAAGAGAGCATGCCTCGTATGCGTCATAGAATGTGCTGTAGGAGGGGCAATAGCAGAGGAAGAAAAATTCACCCCCCTCTGACACGTCCCCCTCTGACTCATCCTCCCCTTCGACGGCTCATTTCTCTGGACGCTACCCAGCCACTCGCAGCAATCGGGGCGAGCTCAGACTGCAAGTCCTTAGCCTATTGATGCTACTCCCTAGCCTCCTACTACTTCTGTTTCATCCTTGCATCCCAGCCATTCGACTTAATTTCAATTTCACTGCACGTTGGAATGTCCTTGCATAATAGCGACTATCTCAGTGGCATTTAGAGTGGAGCCACAAAACTCTGAAGACCCAACCCACAATACTCAGGCGTAGAACACCACCAGCAAGAGAAAAGCCCCTGGAAGCAGCTAAAGGATGCACAGAAGCAACGAAACAGCTCAAGGACGCACATAAGTAGCTCAGGAACACACCAATCCAGGCCGCTTTAAGAACACAGAAGAAAATCCCAAAGACAAAAAGAATGCAGAAGAAGACATGGAGGCATACAGGCGTCTGATAGTGGAAGAACCTTCTCTGCCTAATGACACCTAGTTGGTCAAGGTATTTTTAGGTTCTGGGTTCCCGGCTCTATTCGAGTGTTTTTTATTATGCAATGTTGTTAATTTTGTTAATTGTTCAAGAAACTCTGGTACTACAGGCTGTTATCCCTATGTGGGCAGCAAAATTTTATAATTTTGGACTGGTTTTCCTAGTAAGGGCAGTCTCCTTCAGTTGTTGTTGTTAAACATGGCATATTTTGGACGTGCTCTGTGGAGGCCGGTGCCTCCTTGTACTATTTTGTTACATTAATAGAATTAGTCAAATTTAGGAAAAAAAAATTGTGTAAACTTGTAATTATGTTTTTATTTTGTAAAAAAAAATGGGAAATTAATGGCTAAGGAAATATGGCTGAAAGAGGAAAAAAAAACTACAATTTTATTTAAAAATAAATAATATTATCAATCAACAAGTCCTAGGTATCTAACCTAAGTGATTATATTTATTTCTAAATTATAATATTGGCCAATTAAATGTTTCCTAGAAGATATGGAGTTGTCTTCAAAATTGGGAAACAAGAGCTCATTAATGAAAAGTTAACTACGTACTACTTGTTGGTGAGGTGGAGACAATTAGTAACCACCCAAAGAGTGGTAGATGATCTGAAAATTCTCTTGCTTTTGTTTCAAGGATTTTGAGAACATAAGAAGATAAGAAAGGATAATAAACAGAAAAAAATTACATGCTTGGTTTGCTCAGATGGACAATCATTATTTGTTGTGTCAAGGCTAGGAGGAGCCAAATAATTAGCCATATATTTCATAGAAACATTATCAAGTCAATGTCTCCTAATTTTATACACTTGTTATGAAAAAGAATGAGAATTTGTTTTTACTTTCTGCAATTTTATAATTCATTTTATGTTTGGAGAATTATTAGATAGAAAAACCATAAAGTAGTTAACCAATATTGAGACAAAAATTCAGAACAAGTAACTACAGAAGTTTGGAATGAATAGATACAACATATTATGAGGAAATATTATAGTCAATGGTATATAATCCTATATAAATAAATAGTAAAAAGGCTGACAAGAAAATATGGAGAAACATTATTATTTCAAGCTTATTGAAGTCTTTCCCAAATTGCATATATAATCTTTGTGAATATGTAGTATAGGAATATAAAAGTCAAATCCTTGAAGGGATTTTTCATATATAAATAATAATGAAGATAAATTCTTCTTAAATGGAAGAATTTGAAAACAATGCAGACTTATTATAAATAAAATATTTGTTTCAGTTTTGAAAGAACAATACATAAATTTGAACAGTTAAATCATGAAATGAGAAACCATGAATGCAAATATATCTTGTCGAATGGAGCTCAACACGTTAATGAAGAAAAAATCCCTTTTTCCACTAGGCGGAACGAAGGAAGATCCAACATATTTTACTGAGCAAGCAACATCATCATATTCTAAGGCTAGAAAGTAGTACAAACATTTATGTTGAAATTACCAGCCATAGAGTGAATGAAGCGAAATGAATTTTGGTAAAAGTCAATAAACCCTAAAAGGATCTTTTCCATCGATTGATTAACCCTAAATCTCAATCGTTGACACGTTAGGTCTACGGACCATACGTGGCATCGAAACTTAACTTTTTACCACGTGTAGGGTAAGAACCATCCAATTTCATCGTTCCATGAATTAAAAAAAAAGGGTAATCCAAATACAATTAATACCACATTCATAAACATTTCAAAAACAGTGCCACTCATATTGCATGATAAGAATTGCATTGAAATGTTGAACAATATGATGTGTTGAGTAATTATAGTTGGAGCTTTTGTATCTGTAATACAGAGTGATATAGGTATATTACGAGCAACAAATATTACAAGAGTATTGTCAATGTGTTTGATAATCCGAAGTAGATAGAGTCTACATTTTATATATATATATATGAAATGTTATAAAAATGTTAAACATATGTATATGAAATGTTATAAAAATGTTAAACATATCCAATGTGGGACCAGAAATATTTATTATAAGATATATACCTATATGTAAAAATAATTCTATATAATATAAGGATAATCACTTATAAGAAAGGAAACGAGAATAATAATTTAAAAAAAAACACTATGAGTTAAGATTTGTAGTTGTAATATTGGGCTTCTTCTCGGTTTTGAAATTGAAAATATTACATATGTTATCAATAGATTGCGAACTAGAGAAAAATAATTAAGGGATGGCTAAAGAGTTTAATGGGCAAACTTTTGTGGGATCGCCAAGTGGCGATGCAAAACATGACACTGAATTGGGAATGCTTGGAGGCAAAACCAATAATGCAGAAAGGCGAGATTTTGAACTATTGCAAGTGATAATAAGTTTGAATAGATCTAGATGATATTAAATCTAATAGGAAATGTTAGTCAAAGCTTGAGAGGAGAAAGAAGAGATAAATGGATACCTATTAAATAAGTTGGAGGATGAGAGAGACAATAAGAAGACTCATAGGAAAAGGCCTAGAAGTAAATATGTTAGTACCACAAGCAGAAGCAATTCAATAACTTCTAGTGAAAAACAAACAAATGAATCTAGTGATAAAGACATATAGAAATCAAGTAGAAAAACTTTCCTATCTAGAAAAAGGAAATAATCCTCTCAGTTACAGGGAGAGCGTAAGAAAATTAGACCTCCCAATTTTGATGGTGAATCTGAAGGAGTAGAGGCATGGCTCCTTAATATGTATAAATACTTTGAAGTATACAATTATCAAAGTAATCTTAAGGAAAGGTTGGCCACCTACTAGTTGATTGGTAAGGCAACCTTATGGTGGGAAGAAAACAAATAAGTTAAAATAATTAGAAGCAAGAATTTAACTTGGAAATTGTTCAGAAAAGGATTCAAGAAGAAGTATTTAACTGAGAGATAGTTTGATGAGAAAGCTAGGGAGTTCCACGAGCTGAAATTGAGACAACTTACAATGGATGAGTTTGTTAAAAAATTCATGATTCTGTTGAGATATGTTCCATACTTGAAAGAGGAGAGAGAAAAAAGCCAAAGATTTGTCAGTTGTCTACCTTTCCCTAATAGAGAAAGAATTGAATTTGATCAACCAAAAGCACTGGATGAAACCATAAGGAAACAAAAATTGTGTTTTAACTAGAGCAAGAAAAAAGGAGAAATATATAAAGGATGGGTGTCAAAGAACTCAACAACAAAAGAAAGGGGTTTAAAAATACCACTTTACTAAGAGTGTACAAGTAGTAAACTACTACACAAATTTTAATCAACAGAAAAACATTGGGCAGAGGGGAGGATCTAATATAGGAAGTAAAAATTTCAGTGAGATAGTGAGACCACCCATTAAATGTTGGGGATGTGGTGAAAATCACATGCGTAGGTACTTGTAAAAATTATCACTGTAGATTAAACCGGTTATGCAATGTACTAAAGAAAAATACTTAATCTACTTCTACAATCAAACTTGCGGAAGCTTAATCGATTTTGAGCAAGATCAAACAAAACACATATAACAGAGAAGAAGATTCAATCACACATGAAACACAGAAGAATACTTTGGGAAAGCCTTAGCTAAAAACCCCGCTATCTGTATTATCATACAAGTGGAAATATCTCAGGATTACACAAAGCTTTAGCTCTCAAGCTATCCAACTCTCAGTACAATCCCTCACTGTTGCTCATAGACAAAATAGACAACACATATGCCTTCCTTTAGTCCTCCAAGTCTCCCATTTCCTTGCACAGTTTCTCCTGAGTCCTCCAGCTGCCACCTGTGTGATTCTCACCTCACACACTCCTCTGACCTCTGTAGTAACTGCACAATCCTCAAGGAATGAATTCCTTTTGCATGCAAGAGATATTCACATGGGAATATTCTAGCAACTGATAGTACATTGTCCCTGCCTTTAATCTCAACTGTGTCTTTGTCTGAACTAACATGCATGAGTTATTTATGAGAGAATATTCAGTTATCTGGAGAACATTAGTTGCATGCATACATGCATTAACTGACTGAACTCATAATTAGTTCCACAAACTGTTTGGAACTAATTTAACTGGACTTAACTTAGTTAACTAAGCTAACTAATTACAACTCAAATACAACTCATCCTTATCTCCTTAACTAAGGGATAACTTCCTCAATCAAATGGATAATTGTTGCATGTCTTCATAAAGACTTCATTTTCACCAACTAATTAACTCAAGATGAATTAATTAATTATTTTTCAAACAGCTGGTGAGACTAAATTCGAATTTTAATTCAAGGATAGATTAAAACTGGAATATATCCTGAAATGCTATATATAGCAATGCTATTTTAGCATGTCTATTTTTAGCATTTCTTGTTGCTATTTTCAACACTCCCTCTCAACAAGAAAGGGATTATCTTCCACCCCGATCCTGTCTCTGTGGAACTCAAATTTACACTTTGACAATGCCTTAGTCAAAATGTCAGCATCTTTCTCCTCGGTCGAGATATACTGCAACAACATGATCCTCCTTGCCACACAATCTCTGAGATGATGATACTGAATGTCGATATGCTTGGACCTGTCATGAAATACTAGATTCTCAGAGAGTTTGATACAACTTTGATTATCACAATAGATCACAGTTGGATCCATCCTCTGATCAAACAAACGAACCAGAATTTTCCACATCCAAATGGCCTCACATTCTGCTGAGCTAAGTGCAACTGACCTTTGTTTCCTGTTGTACCAAGAAACTGTAGCTGAACCAAGGTCGAAAATTACTCCTGATGTGCTCTTCTGATCTAATGGACTCCCTACCCAATCTACATCTGTGAAGCCCTGTAGCTTCACTCCCTCTGACTGTCTGTACCATAATCCAAACTGAGATGTGCCTCTGAGGCATCTCAAAACATGCTTCTTCCTTCCAAAACAGCTTGGTAGGCTAAACCATAGCTTGACTCAGTTGGTTCACCGCAAAGCACAAATATGGTCGTGCATTCACTAAGTACATCAATGAACCCATAAGTTGTCGATACACAGTAGCCTCTACTACCTCACTTGAAGTAGCATCGTCCTTCCTCCAGTTACCTGCTAGAGGAGTCTGCATGGGCTTGCACTTCTCCATGTGGAATCTTCTGAGTATCTCATTGGCATACTTACCTTGAGACACAAACACTTCCCCATCCTTCTGCCACACTTCCATGCCTAGAAAGTAGTGCATGAGACCCATGTCTTTCATCTCGAACTCTCTTGCAAGGTCCTCCTTGCAAGACATGATCAACTGATCATCACCTGTCAATATCAGATCATCAACATAAAGAATAATGATCAATTGCTTACCTTCCACCATGATGTGGTACAAGTTCACATCCGCTTCACTCTTTGTGAAGCCCAACCTAGTGAAGTAGTTGTCGATCCTGGTGTACCAAGCACGAGGTGTTTGCTTCAGCCTGTACAAAGCTCTCTTGAGTTGGCACACATGCAACTCAAGATCGAAGGTCTTAAATCCTTCCGGCTACTCTATGTACACCTCTTCCTCAATCTTGCCATTGAGGAATGCAGTCTTCACATCCATCTGATGGATCTTCCAACCCATCTGTGCCGATAGTTCCAACATCGATCTGATAGATGAGTACCTTGCCACAGGAGCAAAAGTCTCATCATAGTCGATCCCCTCGACTTATGAGAAACCACAGGAAACAAACATTGCCTTATGTTTCTCCATCAGCGGCATGCTTTACCTTGTAATGCCAACAGGAACTCACAACTAACTTGTTCTCCGGTATTGGAACAACATGCCAAACACTGTTCTGAACTATGGAGTCATACTCCTCCACCATAGCATCAACCCAAACTGGCTATTGCACTGCTTCCTCAAAGGAAGATGGTTCAGTCTCTACACATTCCCCAACAAGGGCCGTGTAACCAGTGTACCTCTCAGGTGACCTCCTCTATCTACGCTGAGAGGATGGCTCTCCCACATTCTCTCTCGCATCCATCAACAATCTGTCAGCCTCCCTTGTGCATTTTCTCCCCTCTCTGGAAGACTCTGCATGAGTGGATGTTTCCACTCCTGGAACCTCTGCATGCGGCTACTCCGCATCAGTCTGAGGCTCCTCCTCCTTAGGAACCAAAAGTTCCTCCTCTACCTACAACATGAGCTCCCTCTTAAGGAAACTCACATGGCCTTCAGCTCATCGAACTTAAGATCTCTACGAACCACTGTCCTTTGACTAGTAGGAAAATTACACCCGATATTTGTGGGGAGTATCCATGTACCCCACAAGTATCTCCAACACTATTGTCGACTCTAGCTTCTTCTGGGCATCCTTGGTCACATGACAATAAACCAATGAGCCAAAGATCCTAAAGTGACCCACATCTAGTCTCTTCCCGGAGAAAGCTTCCTCTGGTGTCTTCATCCCAAGTATGTGATGCGGGCTTCTATTCTGCAAGTAAACCGATGTGTTGCATGCCTCAGCCCATAAATAAAGTGGTAGGCCTTGGTCATGCAACATTGCCCGAGCTGCTCCCACAATCATTATGTTCTTCCTCTCGCCACCCCATTTTGTTGTGGGTTATGAGGCGTCGTCAACTCCCGTTTAATTCCTTCTGCAGCATAGAAGTCCTTAAACTCTTGAAAGACATGCTCTCCACCATTGTTGCTTCGCAAGGCCCTGATCTTCTTTCCTGATTCTTTCTCAACCAAGGTTTTGAACTCACAAAACCTTGAGAAGGTTTGATCCTTCTTCTGCATGAAATAGATCCAGCATCTACGAGAAAAATCATCAATAAAAATAACATAGTACCTTTGTTTAGCGGTGGAGGCTGTCGAGAATGGCCCACACACATCTGTATGAACTTGCTCCAAGATTGATTCAGCTCGACTGTCTCGATCATGAAAGGAAGATTTTGCATACTTACCCAAGGTACAACCTTTTCATGTGTCCACTTGCTCAAGTTTACGTTTGGGAAGTCCGATAGAAATTTGCTGCATTATCTTCAAGGCACCATGATTCAATTGGCCCAACCTTCTATGCCATAACTCGCTAATATCTTGGCTTTGCACCAATTCTACTTTGGAACTCAATGTAGCATAGTCATCTACCTCTAGTTTGTAGAGATTCTTCACTCGAATCCCAATCCTCTTGGTCTGACCCGTGGCTGTGTGTCTCAGGAATGCCTTTCCTTTACTGAAGACTGCATCATAGCCTTTGTCTTCCAACATCGCGACTGATACCAAGTTTTTCTTCAGTCCAGGCACATACTTTACATCAGTCAGGGTGAGAGGAGCTCCATGCTTCCTCTGAAACACAACCGTACCTTCACCTGAGACACGGTACTTTCCATCCACGCCCATCTCTATGCGCATCTGTAGGTATTTCTCCTCCAAGGTACTGAATAAGCTCTTATCATTGGTGATGTGGAATGAGGCTCCATTGTCCAGGTACCAAACACAACCCACCATCGATGAAACCATGCATGCAATGAGCGTAAAATTCAATTCGAACTGTGAGGCCAGTGCCTCACCATTTGATCCTTTCGAAGATCCCTTCTTAGATTTCTTCAATGGAAAATTAGTTGCATAATGGCCCACCTCATGAAAATTAAAGCATCTCACTTTAGATTTGTCAATCTTCTTCCCACCATGGGAGGAACTTAATTTGGAATGGGAAGCCTTCCCTTTCCCTTTCTGCACCTTACTTGCTAAGGCTAGATTTTCTCCATCATCAAGCTTAGATGAAGAACCATCTCTGGTGCTTCTCCTGATCTCCGCTTGAATCAAATACGACCACAGTCATTCCCAATCTGGTAGTTTCTCTCTTCCATTCATTGAGTCCTGGTAGCTATGCCAACTCTTAGGAAGACCGAGGAGAGAAAGACTCACCATGTCATCATCAACTGTCGTGATTCCTACACTTCCAAGCTATCTCTGCAAGTGGTGAGCTTGTTTAGATATGTAGAGATCATGTCGCCCCTTTTGCACTTGATTTTCTGAAGCTTGTCCTTCAGCGCCAACTTCCTCTAGTCACTGTTGTTCTAATATAGATCCTTCAATGTCTTCCACATTGAAAACGGAGTCTCCTTCCCATGGAGACTCGAGACAATATGGTCTCGAACTCCCTCCAGAAGAATCCTCCTCACTCTCGCCACACATTTTTTCCATTCCGCCAATTCTTGGGCATTAGTTTCTGCTGGCTTGGGGACTTCTTGATCAATGAAGTCCTTCAAACCATTGTCCCCTAGTACCGCTTCCATGCGATCCTTCCATGCTATGTAACTCAAGCTGCCATCCAAGGCATACTCGAGTCTCAAGCCATTGGTGAACTTTGAGATGTGATAAGAAATCGATTTTGTATCTACAATCAAGAACTTCAAAACTTCGAACTTCTCCATTATTTTTATATTGTTCTCTACTTTGATCACCTTTGCTCTGATTCCATGTAAAATTTCTCATTGTAGATTAAACTGATTATGCAATGTACTAAAGAAAAATAATTAATCTACTTCTACAATCAAAATTGTGGAAGCTGAATCAATTTTGAGCAAGATCAAACAAAATACATATAACAGAGAAGAAGATTCAATCACACATAGCCTCAGCTAAAAACCCCTCTATCTGTATTATCATACAAGTGGAAATATCTCAGGATTACACAAAGTTGTAGCTCTCAAGCTATCCAGCTCTCAGTACAATCCCTCACTGCTGCTCATAGACAGAATAGACAACACATATGCCTTCCTTCAGTCCTCCAAGCCTCTTATATCCTTGCGCAGTTTCTCCTGGGTCCTCCAACTGCCACCTGTGTGATTCTCACCTCACACACTGCTCTGACCTCTGTAGTAACTGTACAATCCTCAAGGAATGAATTCCTTCTGCATGCAAGAGATATTCACATGGGAATATTCTAGCAACTAATAGTACATTGTCCCTACCTTTAATATCAACTTGGTCTTTGTCTGAACTGACATGCATGTGTTATTTATGAGAGAATATTCAGTTATCTGGAGAACACTAGTTTCATGCATGCATGCATTAACTGATATAACTCACAATTAGTTCCACAAACTTTTTGGAACTAATTTAACTGGACTTACCTCAGTTAACTGAGCTAACTAATCACAACTCAAATACAACTCATGGTTATCTCCTTAATTAAGGGATAATTTCCTCAATCAAAGGGACAACTGTTGCATGTCTTCACAAAGACTTCATGTTTGATTTTCATCAACTAGTTAACTCAATATGAATTAATTAATTATTTTTCAAATAGGTGGTGAGACTAAATTCGAATTTTAATTCTCAATTTCAATTCAAGGACAAATTAAAATTGGAATATATCCTAAAATGCTATCTATAGCAATGCTATTTTTAGCATTTCTTGTTGTTATTTTCAACAATACTATCCACAAAATCCATTAAAGAAGAAGACAATGTTAAATCAGATTCAGGAAGGATCAACAGTAAATGATGTAGCCTATAATATAACCAAAATCAACATTGCATTGGATGGAAGACAAACATACCATCAGTCAACTATGGTTGAAGTTTAAGCTAAAATCTATCACAAAAATATATCTGTGCTTATAGATACGGGATCTACCTTGAGTTATTTCTCCCCTATTGTAGTTGAGAAATGTAAACTTAGAAAGGAAAAACAACATAAGCCCTGGTTAGTACAGTTGGCATAGGAACTAAAAGATAAGTAACTGAAGTTAGTAATAGTTTCACCTTAGATATTAATAGAATGCAAATTGTCCTAAATCTGAATATTTTACCATTAGGATCTTATGATGTCCTCATAGGAATGGACTAGTTAGAAAAACTTAAAGTGATGTTAAATTGTTTATACAAGTCCTTTAAATGTGTTGATGATGAAGGAAAAACTTGCATGGTTCAAGGAATTACAAGGAAAATTTCTGTCAAGCAAAGTTCTATTGTACAAATGAAGAAATATGCTAGGAAAGGTTGCTAATTGTTCATTGTACAAGTAGAGGATCTGTCTGAAAATAAATAGCAACCATCATTAGAGAAATAACATGTATTAGAACAATTTTAAGGATGTATTTCAAGAACAAATACCAAGACTTCCTCCAAGGAGGGATATTGACTTTACCATTGATCCTATACTTGGAGTTGTTCTAGTTTCCAAGGCGCCGTACAAAATGAATGTTCCTGTATTAATGGAGTTGAAGATTCAATTGCAAGTATTATTGGACAAAAAGTACATAAGACCAAGTGTGTCTCCTTGGGGAGAACCTGTGTTATTTGTGAAAAAGAAAGATGGAACATTGAGACTGTGTATAGATTATATACATCTGAATAAGATGACTATCAAGAATAAATACCCCTTTTCCAAGAATATATGACTTATTTGATCAATTTAGAGGACTTTCCATATTTTCTAAAATTGATTTAAGGTCAAGATATCATAAAATCAAGATTAAGGATGAAGACATACACAAAAAACTTTTCGTACACATTATGGTCACTATGAATTTTTAGTACTACCATCAGGTTAACTAATGCACCTGCTACATTTATGTGCCGCATTAATAATGTACCAAGGCTATTCCTAGACAAGTTTGTGATTTCCTTTATAGAGAATATTATGGTATATTCAAAGAGTAAGGAAGAGCATGACCAACATCTGAATATGGTCCTCCAAACTCTAAGAGACAATGAACTATATGCTAAATATAGCAAATGTTTATCTTACTAATAACAAATTCATTATCTAGGACATGTAATATCAGAAGAAGGAATTGTTTTAGATTCTGAGAAGATAAAAGCAATTGTAGAGTGGCCAACACTCAAGAATGTGGAAGAAGTTAGATCCTTTATTGGAATCATAGACTATTATAGTAGATTCATAGAGGGATTATCTAGACTTGCTTATCGAATCACTAATCTACAAAAGAAAAGAATAAAATTTGAATGGAGTCAAAAGTGTCAAGATAGTTTTGATAAACTAAAACAACTTTTGACTACAACTCCAATTCTAAAACTAGTTGATCTCAATAAGGAATTTGTGGTTTGTACAGATGCAAATAAAGAAGGCCTAGGAGGAATTTTAATGGAGAATGGTCATGTTATTTTCTATGAATCTAGAAAACTGAGAGAACATGAAACTAATTATGCTACACATGATCTGGAATTAGCAACAATCATTTATGCATTTAAAATCTGGAGAGACTAATTAATAGGGCTAAGAATTGAAATAAGGACATATAATGTTAGTTTCAAGTATCTATTTGATCAACCTAATCTAAATTCTAGACAAGCAAGATGGTTAACATTTATTAGTGAATATGATTTTGAGATTACACACATAAAATGGAAATAAAAAAAGATAGTTGATGCTTTAATTAGAAAAATAAATCAAATTTTCACTACAACAACAATCAGTTGGTCAAGATATTTGATAGAAAGAGTCTAAACAGCTAAAAATCTGATGCAGAATGTCCGAAAATTAAAGTAAAAGTACAGAAAGTTGATAAATTTGTAGAAGAGGAAACTATTTTTTAGTTAACAACCAATATTTATTGTTGTTTAGAGGAATAATTTATATACCTAATGACATAAATCTGAATTTTTTTGTCCTAGATGAGTTTCATAAAAGACCAACAACTAGTCATCCTGGCTATAAAAAGTTATCCGTTGTGGTAAGAAATAATTTTTATTGGCCAAACATGAAAAATCAAATAACTAAATATGTGGCAAAATGTATTGAATGTCAACAAGTTGGATTGTTGCAACCACTACCCATTCCAGAATGGAAATGGGAGACCATTTCAATGGATTTCATTACGGTGTTTCCAAAAATAAGGAAACAACATGATTCTATTATGGCAGTGGTTGATAAACTTATCAAAGAAACACATTTCATTCCAGTCAAATCCACTTTTAAAGCTATCAATATTTCAGGGTTTTTCATGAGGGAAATTTTCAAACTTCATGGGGTGCCTAAGGTTGTGATATCAAATAGGGATGCAAAGTTCACCTCTAAAATTTGGAAAGGGATATTTTAAAATATGGGAACCAAGTTAAACTTTAGTACATCTTATCATGGTCAAATGAAAGGACCAATCCGATATTAGAGGACATGTTAAGGATGTATGTGAAAGACAAACAAACTAAGTGGGAAGACTACTTGCATCTAGTTGAGTTTGCTTACAACAATGGCTATCAAACTTATTTAAAAATGAGTCCTTTCGAAGTTATGTATGGAAGGATATGTAAAGTACTATTAAGTTGGGATCACCCTGAAGATAGATTGATGTTAGGACCATATATGTTAAAATAAATGGAAGAAATAGCCAAACAAGTCATATATAATCTAAAAACAATTTAAGATTGCGAGAAAATCTATACAGACCTAAAAAAAGCTTAGAAATAATTCAATGTGGGAGATCATGTGTACTTAAAGGTTAAACCTAAGAAGAGTACACTCAGACTTGGTCGTTGTGGTAAGTTATCTCCTAGATTTTGTGGACCCTTTGAAGTATTAGCTAGAGTTGGACCTGTCACTTACTGATTAGCCCTACCCTTCAACATTAAGATTCATAATGTGTTTGATGTTTCATTATTGAAAAAGTATATACATGATTTGTCTCATGTAATTGATTGACATGTTGTAGAGGTGGAACTAGAGGGAGAGTTCCTAACATAACCACTGTGCATTCTAGACCAGAGGGTGGTTACACTTTGGAATAGAGATGTAGTACATTTAAAATTTCAATGGAAACATTTCACTCCAGAGGAAGCAATCTGGGAGTTGGAGGATGCTTTCAACAAAGCTTATATTTCTATGATTTAGATTCTGAAATTATTTCCAAAAATAAAGTATTGATTGGGACATGGGGACGGTGTCAAAATTAATAGGGGGAGGATGTGATATCCCTGAGCTTAATGACTTTATTGTAATTACATGTGCATAGGTTTACTTTAAGTTGAGTATGCTACATTGATATACATTTAATTATCAACAACTTAGGTGATAATATTTGTGTAAAGTTGTAATTATGTTTTTATTTTGTAAATACAAAAAAGGGAAACTAATGGCTAAGTACATATGGATGAAAGAGGGAAAAATGTTGCAATTTTATTTAAAAAAAATAGTATTATCCATCAACAAGTCCTAGGCATATAATCTGGGTGATTAGATTTATTTCTAAATTATAATACTGGCCAATTAAATGTTTCCTAGAAGATAGGGAGTTGTCTTCAGAAGTGGGAAACAAGAGCTCATTAATGAGAAATTAACTATCTGCCACCTGTTGGTGAAGTGGAAGAAGTTAGTAACCACCAAAAGGCTGGTAGATGGATACTATCAGAGAATTTTATTTCTTTTGTCTCAAGGATTTTGAGAATAGAATTTTCTTGCAACCCTGGTTTGCTCGGGGGGACAAGCATTATTTGTTGTGTCAAGGCTAGGAGGATCCAAGTGATTAGCCATAAAATTCCCATAAACATCTTAATTTTGTAGCTAGTTGACAAATTCCAACCATGGGACAAGATTCCCATTTTCAAGAGGACAAATTTTGACTATTGAAGTGCTTTATTTGGACAAGGGAAAATGTACTTTTGAATTAAATCCCACATGTGCACAAAAGGACAGGTCAACCCAAAAGATAAATTGGATATCCATGGATGGCTATAAATACAAGTCAAGTGACCCTCAATTGGACATCAGCATGAAGCATTCTTCTATTCTCTTCTTTGGTTTTGGCTTGTATAGGTCTGAGGTAGGTCTGCGGAGAATTGGTTCGCACGAAGTTGAAATTGCATGGTCTGAAGTTCGCATTTCTGTTTGAGGGTTTTTGAGCCTCAGCCGCAGGCTCTCAACATTGAAATATCAGTTTCAACCACGTGCAAATTGGATCATCCGTGTGGCTGAAGCCTTTCAAGCACACACACATCTCATCTTCCCTACGGTGGAAAGTAGGGTTTGTTTTTGTCAATTTCCGCAGTTGACCGCAGATGACTAAAGTTGATTAAAGTCTGGTGAAGTGATATATAATCATTACTTTTGCTAGGATAATATCATGATGTTTTTTAGTTGATTTTGATGGATGGGATTAAGGTTGAAGATATGGATTATTGTACTCTCTTTTGTTGAATCATTTAATGACAATATAGTAAGAAGAAGAATTTGAAAGGGTTTTGCCTTGGTCTCCAACCAATCCTGGTGTCTCTATGTATGAATTCTTTTGTTATATTGTTCCTTTATTTTCCACTGCATTGATGATGATATTTTTCTTTCCATATAGTTGCATATGTTGCTAGATAATGATGTAAATTTGAATAATGATATGAAGCTTTGGGGTGAATTTAATATGTAAAATAAGAAATGTGATTATAAAGAAAATAACAATATAACCCTAAGAAAACTTTAACATGGTATCAGAGCTAGGTTGAAGAAAATTCATTGAATATCACCCCTATGAAGACAACTTTATTGGAGACAATAGAAGATGGAGGAGACCTAAAAGAATACTAGGGTTTGCAGGAAACCCTAGGAAATCTAGTTATTAAGGTTTGATGAATATTATGAAGTTAGGGTTTGGAAGAAACCCTAAATTATAACAAAGTTTTGAGATATGAAATCTAGAATCCCTAGCATGATTAGTGTGAAGATGTTCTAGCACTTGTGATAGGTTTGATGTAGCCCTAGGTGGGATAGTGTTAATTAGGCCTTGATTATTGATGAAGTTGATGAATATAATGAAGGAAACAATGTTATATGGTCAATGGATAGTCGTGACTCTTTAAGGTTGGTTCAAGAGGGACATGGTCACCTCTCATTGAATATATGTACCTTTTTCAATTTATGTTACTTATTGATGTATTTACTCTCTTTTAGATTTATTGATCTGATCATTGTTTATACTTCTACCATGTATATTTGACTATTTGGATACTTCTAACCTCCTGATGAGATGTGATAAGTGGATCCTACTTGAGGATTATCTGATGTGCGGGAAAAGATGGCTAGTGTAGGAAGATAAAAGCTACAATTTCACAAGAGAAGTAAGTGATAAAAAGTGCAAAGGAATCTGAATGTTATAAGGTATGCATATTGTTTCAGTTACAACATTGGACGGAAAGCTAAGCCCTAAGGTATGATGAGAATATCACCTTCACAAATGACTCATGCATGCATATGAAAGTAAGTTTTATTTATGGTACATGTGATATATATTGGTGCTCTTGATATTAAACAAGTATTTTACATTTTAGACATGATGGATTTACTAATCCCATAAAAAAGGCTATCACATTGATTCCTATATATGGAAGCTTGATAATATTTTTAATGCTTGTGATAAGCACAACAACCTTGATGATAAAAGTGTAACAATAAGATTGATATTCAAGATGTTCTTGTTGACTGTGGTTAGGTTTTGATAAGTTTAATAGTTACGACATATGGTAAAATTGGGTGCCTTGTCTTGATGATTGGATAATATAATAAAGAAGTGATGAAGTGATTATGCTCCTTGAAGTATGATGATACACTTTTAAGATTCCATAATCATATGACTCTAGCCCTTTATGAAAGTTTGATTTCATGTTCATAAGTGATGATGGAGTAGATGATGCCAACATGTTATGACGATGATGAATATATGTTTTAGAACCTCATATAATTTGATTTTATGATCTAACAGTTATGTTGATGCATGAAAATATTATGATAGATGGGTTGATGACTTGAATGATGATGACTGACGTGGTTACTCATTATGAGGGAGAAACTCTTCATAAAATCCCGACACCTATTATCATTTTCATTAAATGTATAAAAGATTCTTTATTGTTGAACTAAGATTTTTGGACATAAATAGACAAATACCTGATATTGTTCATATGCAGCAAGTTTTGGTCTAAGAAGAGAAGGTTTCTCTTAGTCTAAGCCCCAACCACACAAAATAAGTCTTAAGAGTTTGGTTTTAAGCCTCTCAATCACAAGGAAGAAGGCCTATGGGTGTGGTTGTGCCTGTAGGTCACAAAAACTGAAGCTCTATGCATGAAATTGGGAGTGCACTAAGGGTATGATAAGATATGGAGCAAACAATAGAAAGTTCTATAAGCAGAGAAGTTTGAATGTTTTATTTACTATAGAGAATGTGAATCTGTTGACTAAACTTTTGTTTGTAGGGGACCGAAATATGCATATCAGTGTGTTATTTTGATTTGATCATTAAAGCTAGTATATGACATTAATTGATAACAGTTGCAAGATTTTGATAAGACTTGGCTTATTGGTTTAATATAGATGAGAAGTATTGGAGTTTTGACATGATTCTTGAAAATTCATAGATATGTTTTGGGTTATGGATTGATTGAACTCACAATAGGGTTTTAATTTGATAACTGATGATTTGCCTTGATGATAGTGCTATGTGGGCATAATAACTTTTAGTGACTAATATTGTTATAGTGATTATGTATTGCCATCATTGGATTTGGCACATTGTTAAAATATAAACAATTGTCATTCAGTATGCATTAATTTCACAATGAATGCATGAAACTTATATGACTTATCCTTGATGTATAATGAAAAAAATAATTCATATTATGATTATGTGGATGGCCTGATGGATTTTGAAAAGGCTTAATAACAATTTTTTTACATGAAAATAGATGAATTCATAACTTGGTATTTGGATGTGAGCTCTACCTGACACCTAGTACGAAGAGTTTGTCATAGTGACATTGACAGTAACTTTAATAACTTTGTTACTAGTTTTTGATCTGGCATCTAAGGCTTGATAAGCTAGCTTAGTTAATTTGACTGCACAATGTTGATTTGTGTGAGGCTGAGTATATTGGTTTGATCAGTATAATATTTGAAGATAACATCATAAGGTTTGTCACAAGCTTCCCGAGCCTGGTATGTCCGCATTGGAAATTACCTAGTGAAGTCAGGAAGATGTGCCAATCCAATTCTTTACTTCAAAAATGGTCCAAGGTGTGAATTTGATTTTGTTTTTAGATGTTGATGGTCTATTCTTGACAGGTAATGAGACTTTAACGATCAAACTAAGAGGGATTTTTCCTCTGAAGTTCAAAATGAAGAATCATGGCATGATGAATTCTTTGTGAAGTTTCGAAAAGAAATTCTATATCGTGCAGCTATTGAAGATTTTTTGAAAAGTGGAAATGAAAATCCTTGGACACTCAAATTGAAATTCAGGAAGTTAACCGGCTAACCGATAGTTGATTCAAGTATTGATGTTTTGTGTGAACGCCCGTCTGTATATACATATGTTTTTCATAGAATATGAATATATTCATGATTGATCTACTTCATACACATTGGGTTTCCGCCAAGCACACTTCAAGATATTTGCATGACACAATCAATTTTTGGTATGAGATATTCTTCTTATGATATGTGATTACATATATGTATTGATGTTTTTAGGATCATTACTAATGAGATGAGCACATCTGGGCGTTTCCTTAGTATGAGATTTGCCATGATGTTTTGGATGAAAAGGCTATAGTGTTAAGCATGGCCAAGGTTGAGTAAAATGTTGCTAGCAGGGCTAGTTGTGAGGCGGGTTGAAGAAACTCTTAGGAAATCTATTTTGAACACATTAATACATTGTGATGATAATGAGTGGGATCTAATTAGCATAGAATAATATATATATATATATATATATATATATATATATATATATATATATATATATATATATATATATATATATGGGACTGAGATATATTCATATATTGAGTCAGTGTTGTTGTTTGAAACAAGCTTAGGCTTGTGTTTCTGCCTCCGTGAGGGGGAGGATGAATAATGTATCCTTTTTGTGATATATGTATGTTCTAATATTATTTTTTATTTGAAGCCCTGCGTGAATAAGAGACTGCTACTATTGAGACATTATGATTAAACTCTTCAGTGAGTTTTTTAAGTTTGGTATTGGATATGAGCACGATGATATGTTTCTGATCTACAGAGAGCAGAGTTGATCGAAGACACTGAGCTAGCTCTTCCCCCCTGTCTGAGCTCCCAAGGTGTAGAATTGAGATGAAGGAATCTTGGGGTTGATGGATCTCTAGATAATAAGGTATCACCCCTATCTATTACACATAGGGTTGGAGTTGTTGCTCCCCTATCTTGGTATATGCAGAGTATACCCCAGTTGGCATCATACCCACAATTTGGGCTTGTTGAGAATAATTCTCCCTGTCTGGCCAATGGGTTGAGAGAGTGCTTGGAGGTGTACAACCCAAGTTTATTATGATGCAGGTGTTCTACCACATGAATATTGAGTGTCATTATTGGGATATCATCAGGAAATAGGATTATCGTCATCCTTACCTCGTATATAAAGTGGTATCTCACCCATTGGTTGCTTCATGGGATGATTGTGATCCTTGCTTAGTAAGTGGTACCTCGCTTATTATTTTACATGGGGTGAGTCCCATAACACCTTCCCCACTTTCATGGACATGAATTCCACTTTCCAATAGAACCTTCCTCATTTTCATTGGTTTTTGGGATGAGATGTGCTCCCTGATGTGGTTCCATATTGAGCAGGGCTCCCTGATGATAAGCTCTCTGATGTTTCCCAAGTGGTAGTATTAGGCTCTCTGCTGGAAGTGATTCTGGGTGGTAGTAGTATATCCCTGATGAATAGAGGGTGGTAGCTTAGGCGCCCCTCCAATATCAAATTCTTCTTCTTCTAGATTCGATAATGTTCAACATATGAGCAAAGATAATCAAGATAGTAATAGAGATGAGAAGATATGAGTTGCGATGAAATTTGGTGATGAGATACTTGAGACAAGACGTGATTTGATGATAGGATACTTATGATGATTACGTGATGCAGTTGGAATTTATCCCTAGCTGAGAGGGAGTGTTGCTTTGGTATCTCAGTGACAAATTCCAACCATGGGATGAGATTTATCTTTTCGAGAGGACCAATTTTGACTATTGAAGTGCTCTATTTGGATAAGGGAAAGTGTATTTTTGAATCAAAGCCCACATGTGCACAAAAGGATAGGTCGGCCCAAAAGATAAATTGGATACCCATGGATGGATATAAATAAAAGTCAAGTGACCCTCAATTGGACATCATCATGAAGCATTCTTCTATTCTCTTCTTTGGTTTTGGCTTGCACAGGTCTGAGGCAAGTCCGCAGAGAATTGGTTCGCACGAAGTTGAAATTGTAGGGTCGAAAGTTCATATTTCTATTTTAGCTTTTTTGAGCCTCAGTCACAAGCTTTCCATGGTGAAATTTTGTTTGCAACCGCATGTGGGTCGGGTCATCTGTGTGGCTGAATCCTTTCAGGCGCACGTACATCACGTCTCCCCTGCGGTTAGAAAGTAGGGTTTGTTTTTGTCAATTTCCGCGGTTGGCCACAGATGAATAAAGTTGATTATAGTTTGTTGAAGTGATATGATCATTACTTTTGCTGGGATAATCTCATGATGTTGTTTAGTTGATTTTTCTGGATAGGATTATAGTTGAAGATATGGATCATTGGACTCTCTTTTGTTGAATCATTCAATAACAATATAATAAGAAGAAGAATTTGAAAGGGTTTTACTCGAAGTGGGTTTTTCCCTGGTCTCCTACCAATCTTGGTGTCTCTATGTGTGAATGATTTTCTTCTATTGTTCCTTTATGTTCTGTTGCATTGATGATGATATTGTTGTTTCTATCTAGTTGCATATGTTGTTGAATAATGATGTAAATCTGAATAATGATATGATGCTTTGGGGTGAATTTAATATTTAAAAGAAGAAATGCAATTATCATGTAAAGAACAATATATCCCTAAGAAAAATTTAATATGTTATCATAGCTGGGTTGAGGAAAATTTATTTAATATCACCCCTATCAAGACACCCTTGTTGGAAGCAAGAGAAGATGTTGGAGACCTAAAAGAAGACTAGGGTTTGAAGGAAACTCTAGGAAATTTGGTTATTATGGTTTGACAAATATTATGAGGTTAGGGTTTGGAAGAAACCCTATATTACGACAAAGATTTGAGATATGAAATGTGGAAACAATAGCATGATTAATGTGAATATCCTCTAGCACTTGTGACAAGTTTGATGTAGCCCTAGATGGGATAGTATCAATTAGGCCTTGGTTATTGACGAAGTTGATGAATATATTGAAGGAAACAATGTTATATGGTGAATGGATAGTCATGACTCTTGAAGGTTGGTTCAAGAGGGAGATGATTACCTCTCATTGTAGAGAAGTACCTTTTTCAATTTATGTTACTTCTTTATGATTTTACTTTCTTTTGGATTTATTGATCTGATCATTTCTTATACTTCCAACATGTATATTTGATGATTTGGATACTTCTAACCTCTTGATGAGATGTGATAAGTGGATCCTCCCTGAGGATCATCTGAGTTATAGGAAAATATGGCTAGTGAAGGAAGAAAAGAGCTACAGTTTCCCATGACAAGTAAGTGATACAAAGTGCATAAGCATCTGAATGTTATAATGTACGTATATTGTTTCAGCTACAACATTAGATGGTAAGGTATGCCCTAAGGTATGATGAGAATATCACCTTCACAAATAACTCATGCATGCCTATCAAAGTAAGTTTTATTTATGGTACATGTGATTTATATTGGTGCTCTTGATATTTGACAAGTATCATACATTTTAGACATGATGGATTTCCTGATCCCATAAAGAATGCTAGCACATTGATTCTTATATATGGTGGTTTGATACTATTATTAATGCTTGTGATAAGCATGAAATCCTTGATAATAAAAGTTTAAAAATAACATTGATATTCAGGATCTTCTTATTAACCTGTTATATTTTGATAAGCTTAGTAATTATGACATATGGTAAAATTGGATGTCATGTATTGATGATTGGATACCATAATAAAGAAGCGATGAAGTGATTATGGTCCTTGAAGTATTATGATACACTTGTTAGCTACCCAAATCATATGAATCTAACCCTTATGAAAGTTTGATTTCATGTTCATATGTGATGATGAAGTGGTTGATGCTAACATATTATGCCCATGATGAATATATGTTTTAGAACCTAATATAGTTTAATTTTATGATCTAATAGATTTGTTAATGCATGACAGTATTATGATAGACAAGTTTATGACTTGAATGATGATGCCTGAATTGGTTGTTCATTAAGAGGGAGAAACTCTTCATAAGATCCTTTACCTACTATTATTTGCATTAAACATATATAAGATTCTTTATTGTTGAAGTAAGATTTTTGGACATAAATAGACAAATATATGATATTGTTGGACTGCATCAAGTTCTGGTTTGAGAAGAGAGGGTTTCTCTTAGTCTAAGCCCCAACCACATGGAAGAAGGCTTAAGAGTGTGACTGTAAGCGTGTCAACCGTAAGGAAGAAGGCTTATGGGTGCGGTTGCGCCTGTAGGTCACAAAAATTGAAGATTTATGCATGAAATCAGGAGTGGACCAGGGTACCGAAGGCTTATGAAGCAGACAATAGAAAGTTCTATGAGTAGGGAAATTTTAATGTTTGACTTTAGAAAATGTGACTATTTTTACTAAACTTGTGTTTGCAGGGTACCGAAATATGCATATCACTATGTTATTTTGATTTGATCATTAAATCTAATATATGATAGTAATTGATAACAATTGCAAGAGTTTGACAAGACTTGGTTTATTGGTTTAATATAGATGAGTAGTATTGGAGTTTTGACATGATGCTTAATAGTTCATAGATATGTTTTGGGTAATGGATTGGTTGAACTCACAATATGGTTTTAATTTGATAACTGATGATTTGCCTTGATGAGAGTGTTATGTGGGCATAATAACTTTCAGTGAGTAACATTGGTATAGTTATTTTGCAATGGTATCATTGGTTTTGGAACATTGGTTAAAATATAAACAATTTTGGTTTAGTATGCAATAATCTCACAATGGATGCATGAAATTTATATGACTTATCCTTGATGTATAATGACAAAAAATAATTCATATTATGATTATGTGGATAGCCTAATGGAGTTTGAAAATTCTTAATAAAAATTTGTTGACATGACAATAGATGAATTCATAACTTGGTATTTAGATGTTAGCTCTACCTAACACCTGGTCTGGAGAGTTTGTCATAATGACATTGTAATAACTTTTATAACGTTTATACTAGTTTTTGATCTGGTATCTAAGGATTAACAAGTTAACTTAGTTTATTTGATTGCACAATGTTGATTTGTGTGAGGCTGAGTATATTGGTTTGACCAGTATAATAATTGTAGATAACATCATAATTTTTTTAGCAAGCTTCCCGAGCCTAGTATATCTACATTGAAAATTACTTGGTGAATCTAGGAAGACATGTCAATCCAATCCTCTACTTCAAAAATGGTCCAAGTTATGACTTTAATTTTAGTTTTTTATATGTTGATGGTTTTTTATTGACAGGTAATGAGCCTATAATGATCAAAGTAAGAGGGAGTTTTCCTTTGAATCTTGAAATGAAGAATCATGGCATGATGAATTCTTTCTAAAGTTTGGAAAAGAAAATCTATATTGTTAAGCTATTGAAGAGATTTTGAAAAGTGGAAATGAAAATCCTTGGACACCCTGATCGAATTCCAAGAAGTTATGCAGATATATTGTTGAACTAGACTTAGCAACTGATAGTTGATTGAATCATTGATGTTCCATGTGAACACTCGTCTGTATATAGATATGTTTTCATAGAATATAAGTAAATTCTTGATTGATCCACTTCATACACAATGGGTTTCCGCCAAGCACACTTCGAGATATTTGCATGAGATGATCAATTTTTGGTCTGATATATTCCTCCTATGATATGTTACGTAGATGTATGATGTTGTTTGGGATCCTACTGATGAGATGAGCACATATGGTGTTGCCTTAGTATGAGATATGACATGATTTTTTGGATGAAAATTTTATAGCATTAAGCATGGAGAAGGTCAAGTACGATGTTGCTAACATGGCTAACTATGAGGCAGGTTGAAGAAACTCTTTGAAAATTTATTTTGAACAGGTTTTGGATGTGACAGTAATACATTACGATGATAATGAGTGGGATCCAATTGGCAGAGAATCTTGTATATATCTGGGACTAAGATGTCTTCATATATTGAGTAAGTGTTGTTGTTCAAAACAATATTAGGTTCATGGTTTCCTCCTATGTCAGGGGAAGGATGAATAAGGTATCCTTTTTATGATATATATTTGTTCTAATATTATATTTAATTTGATGTCCTATATGAATACAAGACTATTGTTATTGAGACATTATGATTAAACTATTCAGTGAGTTGTTTAAATTCGATGTTAGATATGAGCATGATGATATGTTTCTAATCTATAGAGAGTAGGTTTGGTCAAGGACATTGATTCATACCTTTCCCCTATCTAAGCTCCCAAGGTTTATAATTGAGATGGAGGGCACCGGGGTTGAGGGATATCTAGAAAATAGGGTGTCACCCTTATCTATTACGCATAGGTTCAGAGATGTTGCTTCCTATCTTGGTCTATGTAGAGTATACCCCATCATACCCATAAGTTGGGCTTGTTGGGAATATCCCTCCCCGTTTGGCCAACAAGTTGAGAAAGTTCTTGGAGGGGTACAACCTATGCTCATATGATGCAAGTGTTCTACCACATGCCTATTGTGTGTCATTTTTTGGAAGATCAGTAGGCAATAGGATGGTTGTGATCCTTTCTTGGTAAGTGGTGTATCACCTATTGCTTGAAATGGGTTGAGAGTGTCCCATAAGACCTTCCCCATTGTCATGGACCTGAGGTGAGAGCGTCCAATAGGACCTTCCTCATTATGATTGGTTTTTCAGGTTGAGATGTGGTTCCATGTCGATCGGGGCTCCCTGATGATAAGCTCTCCGATGTTTCCCAGGTGGTATAATTTGGCTCCCACTGGCAGTGATTCTGGGTGGTAGTAATGGCTCCCCGATGAATAGAGGGTGGTAGTTGAGGCTCCCCTCCAATATTAAATTCTTCTTCTTTTAGATTCGAGAATGTTCAATATATGAGTAGAGACAATCAAGAGATGAGTTGTGATGACATTTGATGACAAGATACTTAATATAGGACATGATTTGATGACATGATACTTATGATGATTACGTGATGTAATTGGAATTTCTCCCTAGATGAGAGTGAGTGTTAATGTGGTAGCTCAGTGAAAAATTCCAACCATGGGATGAGACTCCTCTTTTCAAGAGGAACACTTTTGATTATTGAAGTGCTCAATTTGGATAAGGGAAAATTTACTTTTGAATTAAAGCCCACATGTGCACCAAAGGACAAGTTAGCCCAAAAAATAAATAAGATACCCATGGATGGCTATAAGTACAAGTCAAGTGACCCTCAATTGGACATCATCATGAATCATTCTTCTATTCTCTTCTGAGGTAGGTCCATGGAGAATTGGTTCGCATGAAGTTGAAATTTCAAAGTCTAAACTTCGCATTTTTGATTTAGAGTTTTTTAGCCTCGGTCGTAGGCTTTCCACAATGAAATTTATGTTGCAACTACATGTAGTGCGATTCTTCTGTGTGGCTTAAACCTTTCATCTACACACACATCACATCTTCCCTGTTGTTGGAAAATAGAGTTTGTTTTGTCAATTGTCACAATTGACCGCATATGACTAAAGTTGATTATAGTATGGCGAAGTGATATATGATCAATACTTTTTTTGGGAGCATCACATGATGTTGTTTAGTTGATTATTTTGGATAGGATTATGGTGGAAGATATGGATCATTGTACTCTCTTTTGTTGAATTATTCTATGACAATCTAATAATAAGAATAATTTGAAAGGGTTTTCCCTATAGTCGGATTTTCCCTGGTATTTGACCAATCTTTATGTTTGAATGATTATCTTCTATTGTTCCTTTATGTTCACTGAATTGATGATGATATTGTTCTTTCTATATTGTTTCATATGTTGTTGAATAATGATGTAAATCTGAATACTGATATGATGCTTTGGGGTGAATTTAATATGTAAAAGAAGAAATGTAATTATCAAGAAAAGAACAATATATCCCTAAGAAAAAAATTTAAAAAAATTATCAAGTTGATGTCTCCTAACTGTATACTCCTGTGATGAAAAATAACAAGAATACATTTTTACTTTCTGCAATTTTATAATTCATTCTATGTCTGGAGAATTATATAAACTATAACAATCTATGGATGAATTCTATATTTGTTGAAGAAAAGGATACATATTTATTTTACAGTAGTAATAGATATAAGATGGACAATCAATTTATGTTGAGTATTCTGTAAATAATAAATAAGAAAACAATAGAAAATTATAGCGTGAAGAATAATTAGACATAGGATAATTATGTTATATTTCACACTTACATATGAATATTATTTTAGAAAAGAAAACTAAGAAAAAGGTATTGAAAATTCAGTAGGTATAGATTATACCATATTTCACTTCCTTTGAATTAGATAATTCTATTTTGTGCATAAAAATAAGGGGAAAAAAACATATCCTTTAGAAACTAAAAATTATTTAAGCAGCTTGACTTCCAAATTTGTGTAGTGGATAATAACCTATGATGGTGTAGAAGTAGATGACTTTGATGTTAAAACTATTGTAAAAAAAAAAAAAAAAATTAATAATCCACATGGCATAAAGAAATATTGGAGTAAGACATTGTGTAACAGACTCTTACAAAATGAATGAAAACGTTTACAAATTAGAATACATGTGTTATATGAAGAATACATGTAGTTAAAAGTAAACAATATTTGTTATGAAATTACATAATGTGAACAGCAATATAACACTATAAAGCCACAAAGTAGTTAACCGATATTGAGACAAGAATTCAGAACGAGTAACTATAGAAGTCTGGCATGAATAGATACTGTTAACACCCAGGTTGTTCCCTATGACTCCCAAGGGAATACGGCCGGGGTAACCACTAACCAATCTTTGGATCACAGTTCCTAGCCAAACTGTAATCAGAGAGGGCTCTCTCTTTATGATTTGTCTCTGTTTTGATGGTGTTTTAGGCTAGCTATTATGCTCAGGTTTTGGTTGAAGGACTTCTTTCAGGGCTTAAGATGTAGTGTTCAGAGAGTAGTATATCATTGGGCAATGGATTCTAGAGCTGTGAAATGCTTTGAAATGCTGGAGTGATGATGTTCAGACTGCAGGGCCTATTGTGTATTTCAAACAAACAAATTTAAAACTTAAGTCGTGATGCACGGTCAGCCAACAGAAAGCAATTAAGAATTCTCTATTAAGCTGGTGATGTGAAAGTGAAACATGTTGCACAGGAGCAAACTTGAATTCCTGAAACAAAGATCACTGTGAAAGATATATTCTCAAAGTGCAGCAATTAAGAATTACACTTATCAAGATTATAGCTGAAGAAGACATTCATTAACAACACAGATTGAACTCAGGGTATTGCATGAATAAGTCCTGAAGGTTATTCTTTTTCTTTGTTGCTCAACACTTAGAAATTAGAAACAAATATGGATTGTAAAAGATTGAAGCACATAACAAAGAGAGTTACAGAAACTTATTGTATTGTGAAGTACACAGGAATCCTGCAGTTTTCAACAGACACCAGAACACATTCGACACTTCATAACTTTGAGAAATTCCATCACTTTCTTTATTAAACTCTGAAAGGATTACAACATAAGAACTTCTTCAAGAGAGATCAACAACAACCCCTTGCAAGCTTGTGCGAGGGGCAAATATATACAATCGGTCGTTACAAAATATCTGAGTGCTAAGTTATCTCAGAAATGAATATCTTCACCAACTTTTCAAGATATTTAGATCAGAAAGTTATTACATCATTGAATACAAAGTAAATGCATCTTTATGCTTGTCAGAAGATATTTTGGCCTTTGGAGGCCACTGAGTCGGTTGGAGTGATCTGCATTAATGCTGAGAAATGCGCTTTTGGAACTGCTCTGCTGTAGCTTCTCGGCCTGGACACCTGTAGCTTCCTACCTTGCTTCGTTGGCCGAAATTTCTGCTGAGTTGGCTCAGCCTTTATCTTTAATGTATGTTGATTCTTTTTAACTGTCCTGTGTATGAAAGTTTGCATTTTCCATGAACAAAATTTGTTGAATGGCATCTTGTTTATAAAATCGTCTGTATGGCCTTGGTCCACCATTCTAGTGTAGGTAGTTGATGCCTGAGAATTGCATCCATAGTCTCCTCTACCTCTGTATATTTGTAAAAATTGGGAGGCACCTAAAACAGGTGTTTGATTTCATTCATTATAAAAAATAAACTTTCTACTCTATTGTAGAGAGTCTGTCCTGTGGCTGGCCCTGTTTCCTCTGAGGTGTTGGGCTTCTCGTTGATCTGACTAGTGGCAAATGTATTAACCCTTTTGGCATACTGGTCATGGGTGAACAATTTCCCTGCGTTGTTCAGTAAGCTAGGGAGCCCTCTGTTTTCTAACACCTGAAATTTCTCCATAAACCTGTTCACCTCAGTCTGCATGTCCTGGGTTCTTCTCTCCAATGTCTGCACTAAGTTTCTCAATGTGATAACCCTCTTGATTAACTGAATGTGCTCAGTTCTATTTGAAATTCCCATGACAGCCAACTGAGTACTTGTTCTATTGTTAAGCACATTAATCATCCTGGTGGCAATTTCAGGCATATTGCTTAGAGCAGCTCTTGATCTCTGAATTTCAGTATGTGCTTTTGGAATGAGGTCTAACTGCTCATGGATTGTTTCAATATATTACCATTGCTCATTAATAGATTGGCCAATGTTAGCCCACATCACTATTTTAAGCTCAGCCACCACCTTATCTAATTTGAGCTCATTTTCTAGCTCTTTGATCCTGTCTTTGAGGGCTTTTATCTCCCTGACCTTTTCTGCCACAGACTGCTTGGATTTGTCATACCTTTCATTGACCTTGGCTAGCTTCTCCTTGGCCTCATTCAATTCTGTCATCTGTGCTTCCAAGGCCTGGATCTCATTCCTCAGCTTTTGCATATCCAAGCTAGGGGTCTGCTCAGTTGTTGGAGGTGCAGAAGTAGATGGTGCTGCCTTTTCAGTCTGTTGAGGAGGTGGAATAGTAGTTGGAGGAGCTTCCTCAAGGTTAATGACTAGAGGAGGAGGCTGGGAGGTCTAACCTTCTTCTCTTTGTTTCAGAGTTGCTTGTAATGCTGCCTGTGCAGCCTCTGATTCCCCCAGCTTTTCTTGTGTCTGGATGAGCTGCTTCTAGAGAGACACCAGCAAAGTTGTGGCATCTTGATCATGCCTTTGTTGAGCTACTTCATCTGTTTGAGGGTGAATTGTGGCTAGGAGTTTGATCTTTCTCCTTAAAGCTGCATGTCTGCATCCCTCAATTTTAATATTTTTGGATGCCCTTGATGTCTTTGGGATCATGCCCAATCTCAATAATTATGTCTTCTAAGGACCTTATTCTGTTGTCCTTTGCTTGAGAGGATGCCCTTTCCAACTCAAGTTGGGAATCTGTATTATTAAGGCTATTTTCTAGCCTGTAGTTGTCCAATGTCTTATCAGCCAAGGAAGCATAGACCATCTCACCTGTTTGTTTGTGCAACTCAATTTTATCCATTGGGTGGATGTCCTTGGCCAGGACCTCAAGATTGGTCCTCAAGTAATCTGAAGGGGACTTTGGCTGCAATGTAGTTGGTATGAGGTGACTCATGATCATTTTTCCCTCCTGGACATCATATGCAGACATTAGTCGTTGTTGGTTGGTGGGAGCCATTTTCAACAAATGGTTATATAGTTGTATCTTTATGGGCTCATTCCTTTTCTTTATTTCGATGAACTGATGTTTAATGCTCAGTTCACCCTCTCTCTGCTGGCTAGAGGAGCTGACTTCTCCTCCCACAGTTCTGTTCTGTTCCTCTTGGAAGGAACTTGCAGATGCTTCCCTGCTAGGTGGGCCCATGCCCAGAGACTGCCCTGTTGGCATTTCCTCCTCTGAAAGAGGGTTCATCCTGTGCCTCTTCTCACCATGACTTTCTGATGTGGTCAAGGGAGTCTCTCTGTCCCTTTTTCTGCTAGTATCCTCCTTTTGTGGAGTTTGGAGGATTGATGCATCAACTGATGTTTCTTGCCTAGGAGGCACTATGTTTTGAGCCTGCTGCTCAGTGAAGATTGGGGCCTCAACTGCCCCTTCTTGATGTGTGGGCTGCTCTATGTCATGCTGCCCTTCTGTTTGCTGTGATCCCTGTTGTTGCTATGGCTCTACCTGCTGCTGCACTTCTTCTTGCTGTCCCATCTCTTTATCTGTTTGGTCTTCAGTTATGGGAGGTGGTTGCTCTTGTTCCACCTGCTTTCCTTTGCCCTTGTTTCCTGTCTGTTGAGTGTCCATGGCAGCTTTCTGATGTGTTGTTGAAGAAGAGGCAGCTGCTCCAAGTTGCCTTTGATATGATAAGGAAACCTGTCAACATGTTTCCAAGTCAGCCTCCTTTTGCATATTCCTAGCCTCTCTCTCTAGTATCTGCTCTCTAGAGATTGGCTCTTCTAAAGTGCCCTCTTTCCAGCTTAAAGAATTTGCATACTTTTCAATGTGAGGCAGCTTAACATGTGAATAGTTACCCAATTTGTGTTTTATCCTCCTGAGGGAGATAAAATGATTACGGTCATAAGGTATCCATTTAAAGCTGGTTTGCAATTTGAGACCCTCTAAGATCATATCTGCCTCCTTCCATCCCTCCTCTCTTTTGTTGTACAAAAAGGGGCCTAGCTGGCTCCTTACCTTCAGTTGTACCTTCTTGTTTTTGCTTTGGAAATGGAAGCAATCTGAACTTCCAAACTGCCTAAAGTATTCTAGGGCAAACAGTCTCATGGGGACATACCTTGGCAGCCTGTAGGGGTCCAATTCACAGCCATATACTCTGATTACTGTGTGGTGTTGGTAAAGATACCAATCACCAATGCTGTAGGATTTGGAGAGATGGAGAATTCTCTGCATGTCATCGGTTAACCTTGGAGGAGGGACACCATACAACAATGTCATAGCTGGGTGAATGAACAGGTCTATAAATTCACAGTATGTGTATGGTGATTGAGAAACATAATGGAAAACTGAAGTCCAAAACACCACTGACCTTGGATTTCCCTGGGCATTAAGTTTCTTGAGGGGAATGGAGAAACTGTCTGGCTGATAAAACAAGAACAGGTGGTAGATGTATGAGGTGTATCTGAACACCCTTTCCCTTGGTAGATTCATCAGCTGTTCATGGATCTTCTCTGCAATGTAGGTGGCATAGTCATAGTGTACAGCTGGAGGCTTTCCAGGAGAAAACATGGACAACATTGCCATTATAGTGCCATCAACATCCTCAATCCCCTTGTATCCCAGGACATAACTGATCAAATCCACTAGCATTCTGCCCAGGTCATTCAGGTAGTGATATCCAATAGGGGGAGTCCTTATAGTCTCAGATCTTGGCTGTACAAATAACTGGTTAATTTTGGTAATCTGGGCACTTGACAGATTATTTCCCTTCTTTATTAAATCCAACATGGAAAGAGGGGCCAATGGCCTTGCAGTATGGAAATGCAGCATCTCATTTATGGTTTCTGGGGTGATGAAAAACAAAATTGAGCCTGTAGGACTGAGAACAGCTCTCTGGCAAGGATCATAGCATTCCTGGCACTTGTGGATCAAGTCTGGGAGGGCATTGACTTGAGGGAGGTTGTAAATGGGCAAATTTGAGTCCCAAATCCCTAAAATATCAGCTCCATTAAGGTGCTGAGCTTTCAATTCATTTATCATGTGAATATTGAACTTGGAACCCAATGGAAACTAATCTAACATCTGATAATCTAGATCTCCCAGGGCTTTCCATGTTATCTCCCTTTGAGGGGCATTCAGAGGTTGGATATTCAGGGCTATTGGTGTCTCCATGGCTAGTGAAGTTTCTGAATTGTATGTAGACTTCTCTGAATGAGCAGAGAACACAGAGGAGTGTTTTCTTGCAATGGAAGTGAATTGCAAGAAACAGAAGGCAAATTGAATAAACAGTAGTTGAAATACTGTCTAGAGGATTGCTAAAACAGTAGTAGGGCTGACCAGGAGTATTTTCTGTGGTGAATCTGGTCAATTGAAATTTCTAGTTCACGACTGCACGAACTAGCTGTGAATTCAGCTTAATTTGTCAAATTCGGCTCTGCAGGAGGTTTATGGCTTCACTGGTTGAAAGTGAGTACAAGTCACTGTGTGTTTGATGGTGAAAACAGTGTTTTACAGTCTCTTTATCAGTTTGCTTGAGGAAATACGGATAAAACCAGGCCCATGGAATGATTTTGAGGAATACCTGGTAATTTCGCCGGTAAGAGTTGCAAATGCAGGTGCAATGGAGGCGTCGGCGATCTTGGAATCAGCTTTAGCAGGTTGGCGATGGTTTTAACGTGAGCAGCATGCAGAAATAGCTAGAGTTTCTTTTGCCAAAAGTGGAAAAAACATGACATTTTGGCCTAAATATGGAACTTTGGCAATATTGGCGCGTTTTTGGGATGACGTCAGCATGACGTCATCGGGTGGGGTCGGATGACGTCAGCATGACGTCACCGGGTGATGTGGCAGGCTGTGATTGGTCCACGGGGATAGTGAGGTGGTGGCCATATCAGCGCGAGGGCGGACGAAGGAGTTGATGCGACGGCGAGGTGGCAGTGATGTGGCTCTGACGTGGGGGTGACGCACGCCCGGCAAAACAGGTGGTAAGCGGAACAGCGGTAATGGTTTTCTCGGACCGCTTACAATACGGCGACGGTTTTGTCAGAGGCCGACCCGAGAAGCTGTGAGGGCGATGCGTGGCAGAGGCCTGACGTCACCCTCTGACAGTTTCTCGGGTGCTAAACGTCGGACCTCGGGCCCAACCCGATATTCATAATATCCGTCCGATCAAAAGTGCCCGATCGGACGGTTGACGGGTTGATGAGTTGATCGGTCAATACGGAAGCGGAGAAGGGTTAAAATAATGTATTTTTTGGGGCGCGCGCTCAGCGGGAAACCTTTGGAATATAGTGTTTGTAATGTTTTCCAATGAAAAATAATGCGGCCCCGACACTTTGGATAATTGGCAAAAAGTGGGTTTTGATTTTATTTTGCAATCTAGAGCAGGTATGGGTAAAATGGGTCATTTTATAAGGTTTTCTTTAGCAAATGAAGGTTTTTAGGGGGCCAAATGAATTCAGAAGAGGGGAGGGGGGTTAGACTTAGGTTTATCAAAGTGACCAGATGTCATTTTGATCCCTACAGAGGGCATATGACTATATTGCCAAGGGGAGGGATATTTATACAATGTTTGGGGTTTATACACCATGGTGTTATAATACTAGGGGAAGGGTAATATAGGGGAATTATATAATAGAGTTAGGGTTAATATGGATGAAAGGAGTGGATGAGGGGAAATATCACTAAGTTTATTTGAAAATAACTTAGCTTAGGGAGTAGATCAAAATAAAAAGAGTTTTAGACAAGAAATGTAGCTTTCTGATAGGACTAAGAACCACCATAAAACCACCAATTCTTCCATGAACCTCAACTGATGATGGGATGTTAGTAATGAATAGGAAGAGGGGAGGAAGGGAGGTTAGACATGCTTCTTTGCTTGCTGCAACCTGCTGGAGAAGAACACCTTCTCAATTCATTGATTTTTCTTTATGAACAAGGCTACCACACATGCAATTTGTAAGAAATGATATTTCTGCAACCCCAACTACCTACCCATCTATTTGTCTAGCATTTTTTGTTTCTTCTTGGAGGGTGCACTTAGGCTTGCAGACCCTCATTTGCCTTTTCTTTTCTTTGGCTTTTTCTTTTGTTTTCCTATCTACTTCTACCCTTATTTCTTCCAAGGTCCCAGATTAAGCAGTTGGGAGCCTTTCTTCTCTACCTAAACTACTTGTCTGCCAAGATTAAACAGTTTGGACAGACTTCTTTCTCTATTCTACAACTGAAAATTTAAAACATGGCATGATCCAGATTAGGCTGTTGGACCATCCATCAAAATTGAGTTCACATCAAGATATATACACAGATTATATTCTCTTGGAAATATGGGATCTTTGCATCATCAAAGTAGAGCATATTTGGACCTTTCCTTGTCAATCATGAAATATGAAACCTATTGGTATAGGTAGCTAACAGTGGCTCCACATGGGGATGGTTTTTCATTTGAAAGACCAAGAACAGCAGGTCAGATTGCGTTGGCCCTTGACTGCTTGTATCAAAATTTTGAAGTTTGCTGCTTTGAAATATCAAAATTGTGTACTTTCCTTCTTGGTAGACTTCTTGATCCTATTTACCTTTTGTTGGTAGTTAAGAAAGCTTGAAAAACTGTATTTTACATCTTAACAGAAAATAATATATACATCCGGATATGTACAAGGGAAAACTCATGCTGCACTTATGGGTGGTAGTCAAAATAGTGCTTAAGCATCCTGCCATTCACAGGGCCTTCATCCAAATCAGTTTCATTAAGACTTTTAAGGAAATAAGTGTTGTTTCCTTGTACTGCTTGGACATCAAATGGTCCCCTCCAAAGGGAATCAAATTTTCCATGTTTTCCCTTATCCTCTCTTCTTGAATCCCACTTGAGGACTTTGTCACCAATGTTGAAATCTTCTGCCTTAGTTCTTCTGTCAAAGGCCTTCTTTAGCTTTTCTTGCAAAACTTGAACTCTGCTAAAAACCTGGTCTCTAGTTTGCTGTAAACATATTATTTGATTGATCCTTCTTTGCATATCATTTGGTTCAGCTTGGCTTTATTGAAGAAGTTTCATAACAGGCACCCCTAGTGATGAAGGGAATTTGGCTTCTAATCCACAAACCAACTCATATGGGTTGGTCCCAATTGATCTCTTGGTTGTTAGTCTATCTGCCCATAGAGCATTCACAAGCTTCTTATGCCAATTCTTTTTGTTCTCTTCCAGCACTTTCTTTATGATGTTTACCAGGCTTTTATTTGATGACTCAGCAAGGCCATTTCCTTGGGGATAGTATGCAGTAGAATGGCCCAAAGTAATGTGAAATTTATGGCAGAAATTCACCATCTTCTTGGATCTAAAAGCAGCAGCATTGTCTGTTATTATTTTTTCAGGACAACCAAATCTAGCTAATATGTTATTCTCCAAAAACTGAATGATTGTTGAATCATTTGCTTGTCTGCATGGAGCAGCTTCAATCCACTTAGTGAAGTAGTTTGTGGCTGTTAAGATCCATCTATGTTGGCCTGAAGATGAGGGATGAATTTCCCCAATGAAATCCAAGCCCCATTGTTGAAAAGGTCTCTCTGTTGCAATAGGCCTTAAGGGAAGTGGCAGTAACTGTCTCTTTCCCTCAAATACTTGACATTTATGACATGAGGTGGTGAATTTCTTGACATCAGAGAACATGATTGGCCAGTAGTAACCAGCCCTTAGTATTTTATCCACAGTGGACTTCCAGTACAAGTGTCCACCACAGTCACCTGCATGAAATTCTTTTATGATATTGTCAGTTTCATTCTCAATTAGGCAGTTCAGCAATATCCCTTCATGGTTTTTCCAAAATAAATTTTCATCCATAACACATAATTTAGAAGCTTTCATTTTTAAGAACCTACATTTAGTTCTGGACAATCCTGGAGGAGCACACAGGTTTTGTAATACATAACATATATCAGAGTACCAAGGGGATTGTTCAAAGGCTACATTGATCTTTGGAGTCGCCAGCTCCGGTTCACTGTCCAGCTGGTTAATGTCTAGGGCTTGGAAGTTTGCTTCTGTCATTAGTTTGGCCAAACCTTGCCCTTTTATTAGCTTTGTAGGTTTTATCTCAATATCAAATTCCAAGATGTTGGCAATCCATTTTCCTCTTCTGCCCTCTAGGTTTTCTTGAGTGAGTATGTCTTTTACAATAGGACTTGGCACATATGCTATAACATGTGAATAAAGGATGTAAATCCTAAAGTCTTTGATGGCTTTGACCAAAGCATAAGCTTGCTTTTCCATGATTTGATATTTTAAAGGTGCATCTCTAAGAGCTCTGCTAAAGAAAGCAATTGGCTTCTCATTTCCTTGGTCATCTTTCTGTAACAAAACAACAGCAATGGTATGCTGGGAGGCAAAAGAAAAAATGATAAATTCTCTGTCAAATTGAGGATTGGTCAACACCAGGGTTTGGGTAAGAGCCAGCTTTATACCTTCAAAGGATTGATTTGCTTCAACTGTCCACTTTACCTTTGAATCTTTCTTTAGCATCTTATTTAGTAATCTGATTAGTTCTGCTAAGTTTGGGATAAACCTTCTCAAGAAATTGATTTTTCCCAAAAATCCCTGCAATTCTTTGATATTTCTTGGGTGGGGCATTTGTAGGATAGCTTGTATCCTGTCTGGATCAATTCTAATGCCATTTTTTGAAATGATATGTCCTAGCAGCTTGCCTTCTTCCAAACCAAATAGAGACTTCTTGGGATTCAAGGAAATTCCATATTTCCTACATGTTAAGAAAATTTGCCTCAAGTGTTTTAAATGTTCTTGGTCAGATTTTGAAAAAGGTGTGAGGTCATCTAAGTAAATGACTAAAAAGTCATGAATCTCTTTGGCAAAAGCAATATCCATTGCTCTTTGAAAAGTTGCCCCTGCATTTTTCAATCCAAAAGGCATTTTTACATATTTGAAAGTTCCCCATGGGGTTGTGAATGCAGTTTTGTCTTGATCATCAGGGTGTACTAAGATTTGATTAAATCCTGAGAATCCATCAAGTAATGAGATCCTTGAGGCCCCTACCACTCTTTGGAGAATGTGATCCATCTTGGGTAAGGGATAGTTGTCTTTGAGGGATACTTGATTCAGATTTCTTAGATCCACACACAGCCTTATTTCACCAGTTTTCTTTCTTGTAGGGACTAAGTTTGAGATCCACTCAGAGAATCTGATTGGTGCTATGATGCCTGCTTTGAACATTTTCTGTACCTCTTGTTCCATTGCTGGGAGAAGCATAGGATTGATCCTCCTTAATTTTTGTTTAAAGGGTTTTTGATCAGGCTTGAGAGGGATAGTATGCTGGATAACAGAGGTGTCATAGGACTTTAGGTCCTCATAACTCCATGCAAAAACATCCTGGAACTCTTTAAAGAGGTCAATGTATTTAGGCTTTTGATCAGGAGGTAAAGATGCAGACAATTTTATTATTTTGGGTTTGTCAATGGTACCAATGTTGCATTCTTCAATGGCTGCATTTAAGGGCTGCATTTTTGGTTTTCTGGGAATATCATTTGAATCAAAGATGTCCTCTAGTGGAGTTAAGCCTGTTGGCAGAAAATTGTCTTTCAGCTCTATGATTTCAGTTTCAGCATTGGCCACTTCTTCACAACTGACTGATTGAATTTGCTGAATGCTTTCCTTGTTGAAAATAGTTGGGTTTAGCATTTGTTTTGTTGTTCTAGGTGATATTGGGTGAGTAATCTTTTGAAACTGTATTTGTGATGGACTTTCTCTTTCAAGTATTTGTGATGGACTTGCTCTTTCAAGTATTTGTGATGGACTTGCTCTTTCAAGTATTTGTGATTGACTTGCTGTATCAGTGTCAATATTTAATCCTGCAAATTCTTGTTGCAGAGTTAAGAAATGGTTTATTTGCTTGTCATCCTCAAATACTTGCCAATCATTAACATTGTTTGGAATGGAGGGTCTGTGTTTTACCTCAGCTGTAAAACAATTGTTAGGTTCTAATGGTAATTTGCAAGTACTAGCAAATGTAGCTAAACTATGAGCATGCAGATTGTGGGTTCTAGGAATTTTAGTGATTTGGAATTCAGAGAAAAAGTTTAGTACTTCGGCAACAGCAGACCTATAAGACCTTAGTCTTTTGTCATTGGTGACAAAATTTCCCTTCACTTGTTGGATAACTAAATCTGAATCACCCACGATTGAAACCCTGGCAACTTGCAAGAACTTTACTAACTTGAGGCCTAGTAGAAGGGCTTCATATTCTGCCATGTTATTAGTACATCTGAAGTTTAATCTATAGGCTCTGCCTTCTGCATGACTGTTTTCTTTATTTTGTACCCAAACTCCAGCTCCTGCCCCTAATTTGTTGACTGAGCCATCAAATTCAAGGAACCATAGAATATCTTGTTGTGAAGGAGATTTAATGATCTGTTCATGGGCTGGCAATGTAAGTTGAAGTTGTGGTTTTTCATCTGGCTTGTCTTTTAGGACAGTCTCATCATTTGATTGGATATTCTTGACAACTAGGGCAACAGCAGTATCTAGTGTTTGATTGACTGTTGTTTCATGGGTGGTAATTCTTTCATTGGAGTCTTCCTCCTGTATGAGTATCTTGGCTTCAACCTCACCTTTTGAGGGAGTTGTGCTGTCATTGAAGAGAATGTATGAGTCTATGTCTGAATGGACAGCATATATGGGAAAGTTTTGAGGCTTTTCTTCACTGCTGACCATGTATTTCATGAGTGTTTCTCTGTACAGTCTTTTTGGTTGCCCAAAAACAGAGATGGTGGCATATGACATGTCTAATTGTAGGGAACCTTGGAGTTTAGCTCCCCATGACCTTGATAACAGCATCCCATACTTAGGTGGGATATCAGCAACTACAACATCCATTAGAATGGTTTTGTTTGGGTATTGAACGAGAGACACACATAAATCTTTTAAGAGGCCTAAACACTTGACTTGGCTGGAGTCAAAGGAAAATAGGTCCTTGTATGGTCTTGTTATATCTAGATTCAATCTCTCCATGACTGCCTTTGGCATGAGATTGTGAGAGGCACCTGAATCAAACATTGCATTATGTAATATTTTATCATGAATATGTAAGCTGACATAAAAAGTTAATACCCCTGTGAATACTATTTTTCCATCCACTTCTGGGCCAAACAGTAATTCTGGGGTATCATCCAACACATTAACATCATCTTTGTTGCCAGTGAGTTGAAGGGATTTCTTGATTTGTAGTTTATAAATGTCATGCTTGGCTAGTTCTGAGAGAGGAATTGCTATCTTTAGTTTGCCAATCTCTGTTTCTAGGTCAAAGGGTCTTTCAGATTGGGTCTTAGGGTTGTGGATGACAGTCCTTTCCTTGTTCACTAGATCTTCTTGTTGATTTTTATCTTGATTTTGGGACTTGTCTTTTTTACTCATGTCTTGAGGAGTAATATTTAACTTAGGGTGAGAGGATGGAGTAGCCATGGGCTGCTGTTTTAAGGATAATGGTTCAGTAATCTCTTCAATAATTACTTCTTCTGAAGGTGAATTTGTTTTGTCATCAGGTTCTGTGACTATGGCTCCTTTAGGCTGTTGATTATCCTTTATCTTTTCAGGCTGATTTACATTCACAGTTCTGCTTCTTAGCTTGTATTGTTTATGGACTTCATAAACAGCAGTGTCGTAGCCTTGTTTAAAGTCAAAGGATTCACCTGATTTAGTTTGGAACAGTTTGATTTCATCATCCTCATGATCTTCTTGTGTCAAAAAGACTTGACTTTCACCATCCAGACCCATTAAATTAATCTCGGGATCTTCATTGGGTTCAGTTGATGTGGAAGTTTCTGCATAATTTTCTTGGAAAGGGGGTCTTATGTCTTGATCAGCACTAGCCTTGCCAATGTCTGGGTTTTGAGTTCTCCTAAAATTTGGATTCCTAGGAGGGTTGTTTTGTGGTGCTTCCCATGATGATTTTCTCTCCACCGATTCCACTCTATCACCCAATCTTTTCATTCCAGTGAGTATTGCATCCAGCTTTTGGTCAAAAGCAGAGGGTTCTTCTTTGAAGGTTGTTCTCTCTTCCAACCTTGCTCTGTTTCTTTTGGCAATTAGGTTAGCTTCTACTGTGACAGCAACCCTTTGGGCCTCTGCAAGGGATTGAGGATCTCTTTCTTTTAACTGATAGGCCATGTCAGGGTCAAAACCATCAGGGAATTTGTACAAAGCTAAATCAGGAGGGGGTCTTAAATTTTGTGGAATTGCGTTATATACATTGTTGAATCTTGCACAATACTCCAAAACAGTTTCTTGGGGACCTCTTTTGATAGTGTCATATTCCCCAAGTATGTGCAGAGGGTCCTTCTTCTTTTCCCAACTGCTAGTAAAGGCTTGATACAGTTCATCAGGAGTTGTGATGGAATTTGCATTCAGGGATCTAAACCAAGTTCTTACATCCCCAGTTAGGCTTTGAACAAACATCCTCATTCTCACACTGTCATCATCTATTTCATAGGTCTCAAAATGGTCTTGCATTTTTTTGGCATGCTGGACAGCTGTCAAAGGGCCATTGGAGTCAAAATATGAGATTTTGGTTTGGTAATCTTGGGGTAGAGCTGCAGCATTAGCTGTTATTTGCAAGGGTGCATATCTGTTAGCCATATTCACAAGGTTTGGGGGATTTACAGGGGCAACTGGGATAAAAGGAACAGTGTGTACTACAGGGGTAACAGGTGTTGTAGCACCTAGAGTGTTGTTCCAGGGGATAGATGCAGTGGGTGAAGATGTGAGAGGAGGACTTTGAGATGTGGATGGTGAACTAGGGGAACTAGGGGTAGACCGGAAAAGGACCTTGCATGGAGTAGAGATGATGCTGGGGTGATCTGAATCTGAGGTTAAATCAGCAGGCTGCTCCTGCCTTTGCTGCCTCCTAATGTTTCTAGGGATAGTATTTGGATTATCAACAATGATGGGTGAATTAGGGTTAGGGTTTGCCCTAGTATGCCGTGGATTTTTCTTGGGAGCCAGCTTCTAACTATTTTTAGGATTTTATAGGAAGTTTTTATATCTGCAAGGACTGGATAAAGATTTTGAAATGGCTATATATATTTCAAAGCTGAGATGAAGATTCACTGAAAAAGCTCTTCCCTAAAGCTGTCAATGTGACACAGAAACAGCTTTGAAGGCCTCCTGACTGATTTCAGGCTTGATTTGTAGCTTCGAGAGATGTATAGAAATTGGAAGATCCTAAGAGGTCCCCAGTGGAGTCGCCAATTATGTTAACACCCAGGTTGTTCCCTATGACTCCCAAGGGAATACGGCCGAGGTAACCACTAACCAATCTTTGGATCACAGTTCCTAGCCAAACTGTAATCAGAGAGGGCTCTCTCTTTCTGATTTGTCTCTGTTTTGATGGTGTTTTAGGCTAGCTATTATGCTCAAGTTTTGGTTGAAGGACTTCTTTCAGGGCTTAAGATGTAGTGTTCAGAGAGTAGTATATCATTGGGCAATGGAGTCTAGAGCTGTGAAATGCTTTGAAATGTTGGAGTGATGATGTTCAGACTGCAGGGCCTATTGTGTATTTCAAACAAACAAATTTAAAACTTAAGTGGTGATGCACGGTCAGCCAACAGAAAGAAATTAAGAATTCTCTATTAAGCTGGTGATGTGAAAGTGAAACATGTTGCACATGAGCAAACTTGAATTCCTGAAACAAAGATCACTGTGAAAGATATATTCTGAAAGTGCAGCAATTAAGAATTACACTTATCAAGATTATAGCTGAAGAAGACATTCATTAACAACACAGATTGAACTCAGGGTATTGCATGAATAAGTCCTGAAGGTTATTCTTTTTCTTTGTTGCTCAACACTTAGAAATTAGAAACAAATATGGATTGTAAAAGATTGAAGCACATAACAAAGAGAGTTACAGAAACTTATTGTATTGTGAAGTACACAGGAATCCTGCAGTTTTCAACAGACACCAGAACGCATTCGACACTTCAGAACTTTGAGAAATTCCATCACTTTCTTTATTAAACTCTGAAAGGATTACAGCATAAGAACTTCTTCAAGAGAGATCAACAACAACCCCTTGCAAGCTTGTGCGAGGGGAAAATATATACAATCGGTCGTTACAAAATATCTGAGTGCTAAGTTATCTCAGAAATGAATATCTTCACCAACTTTTCAAGATATTTAGATCAGAAAGTTATTACATCATTGAATACAAAGTAAATGCATCTTTATGCTTGTCAGAAGATATTTTGGCCTTTGGAGGCCACTGAGTCGGTTGGAGTGATCTGCATTAATGCTGAGAAATGCGCTTTTGGAACTGCTCTGCTGTAGCTTCTCGGCCTGGACACCTGTAGCTTCCTACCTTGCTTCGTTGGCCGAAATTTCTGCTGAGTTGGCTCAGCCTTTATCTTTAATGTATGCTGATTCTTTTTAACTGTCCTGTGTATGACAGTTTGCATTTTCCATGAACAAAATTTGTTGAATGGCATCCTGTTTATAAAATTGTCTATATGGCCTTGGTCCACCATTCTAGTGTAGGTAGTTGATGCCTGAGAATTGCATCCATAGTCTCCTCTGCCTCCGTATATTTGTAAAAATTGGGAGGCACCTCAAACAGGTGTTTGATTTCATTCATTATAAAAAATAAACTTTCTACTCTATTGTAGAGAGTCTGTCCTGTGGCTGGCCCTGTTTCCTCTGAGGTGCTGGGCTTCTCGTTGATCTAACTAGTGGCAAATGTATTAACCCTTTTGGCATACTGGTCATGGGTGAACAATTTCCCTGCGCTGTTCAGTAAGCTAGGGAGCCCTCTGTTTCCTAACACCTGAAATTTCTCCATAAACCTGTTCACCTCAGTCTGCATGTCCTGGGTTCTTCTCTCCAATGTCTGCACTAAGTTTCTCAATGTGAGAACCCTCTTGATTAACTGAATGTGCTCAGTTCTGTTTGAAATTCCCATGACAGCCAACTGAGTACTTGTTCTATTGTTAAGCACATTAATCATCCTGGTGGCAATTTCAGGCATATTGCTTAGAGCAGCTCTTGATCTCTGAATTTCAGTCTGTGCTTTTGGAATGAGGTCTAACTGCTCATGGATTGTTTCAATATATTGCCATTTCTCATTAATAGATTGGCCAATGTTAGCCCACAACACTATTTTAAGCTCAGCCGCCACCTTATCTAATTTGAGCTCATTTTCTAGCTCTATGATCCTGTCTTTGAGGGCTTTTATCTCCCTGCCCTTTTCTGCCACAGACTGCTTGGATTTGTCATACCTTTCATTGACCTTGGCTAGTTTCTCCTTGGCCTCATTCAATTCTGTCATCTGTGCTTCCAAGGCCTGGATCTCATTCCTCAGCTTTTGCATATCCAAGCTAGGGGCTGCTCAGTTGTTGGAGGTGCAGAAGTAGATGGTGTTGCCTTTTCAGTCTGTTGAGGAGGTGGAATAGTAGTTGGAGGAGTTTCCTCAAGGTTAATGACTAGAGGAGGAGGCTGGGAGGTCTGACCTTCTTCTCTTTGTTTCAGAGTTGCTTGTAATGCTGCCTGTGCAGCCTCTAATTCCCCCAGCTTTTCTTGTGTCTGGATGAGCTGCTTGTAGAGAGACACCCAGCAAAGCTGTGGCATCTTGATCATGCCTTTGTTGAGCTACTTCATCTATTTGAGGGTGAATTGTGGCTGGGAGTTTGATCTTTCTCCTTAAAGCTGCCATGTCTGCATCCCTCAATTTTAATATTTCTTGGATGCCCTTGATGTCTTTGGGATCATGCCCAATCTAAATAATTATGTCTTCTAAGGACCTTATTCTGTTGTCCTTTGCTTGAGAGGATGCCCTTTCCAACTCAAGTTGGGCAGCTGTATTATTAAGGCTATTTTCTAGCCTGTAGTTGTCCAATGTCTTATCAGCCAAGGAAGCATAGACCATCTCACCTGTTTGTTTGTGCAACTCAATTTTATCCATTGGGTGGATGTCCTTGGCCAGGACCTCAAGATTGGTCCTCAAGTAATCTAAAGGGGACTTTGGCTGCAATGTAGTTGGTATGAGGTGACTCATGATCATCTTGCCCTCCTGGACATCATATGCAGACATTAGTCGCTGTTGGTTGGTGGGAGCCATTTTCAACAAATGGTTATACAGCTGTATCTTTATGGGCTCATTCCTTTTCTTTATTTCGATGAACTGTTGTTTAATGCTCAGTTCACCCTCTCTCTACTGGCTAGAGGAGCTGACTTCTCCTCCCACAGTTCTGTTCTGTTCCTCTTGGAAGGAACTTGCAGATGCTTCCCTGCTAGGTGGGCCCATGCCCAGAGACTGCCCTGTTGGCATTTCCTCCTCTGAAAGAGGGTTCATCCTGTGCCTCTTCTCACCATGACTTTCTGAAGTGGTCAAGGGAGTCTCTCTGTCCCTTTTTTTTCTAGTATCCTCCTTTTGTGGAGTTTGGAGGATTGATGCATCAACTGATGTTTCTTGCCTAGGAGGCACTATGTTTTGAGCCTGCTGCTCAGTGAAGATTGGGGCCTCAACTGCCCCTTCTTGATGTGTGGGTTGTTCTATGTCATGCTGCCCTTCTGTTTGCTGTGATCCCTGTTGTTGCTGTGGCTCTACCTACTGCTGCACTTCTTCTTGCTGTCCCATCTCTTTATTTGTTTGGTCTTCAGTTATGGGAGGTGGTTGCTCTTGTTCCACCTGCTTTCCTTTGCCCTTGTTTCCTGTCTGTTGAGTGTCCATGGCAGCTTGTTGATGTGTTGTTGAAGAAGAGGCAGCTGCTCCAAGTTGCCTTTGATATGATAAGGAAACCTGTCCACAAGTTTCCAAGTCAGCCTCCTTTTGCATATTCCTAGCCTCTCTCTCTAGTATCTGCTCTCTAGAGATTGGCTCTTCTAAAGTGCCCTCTTTCCAGCTTAAAGAATTTGCATACTTTTCAATGTGAGGCAGCTTAACATGTGAATAGTTACCCAATTTGTGTTTTATCCTCCTGAGGGAGATAAAATGATTACGGTCATAAGGTATCCATTTAAAGCTGGTTTGCAATTTGAGACCCTCTAAGATCATATCTGCCTCCTTCCATCCCTCCTCTCTTTTGTTGTACAAAAAGGGGCCTAGCTGGCTCCTTACCTTCAGTTGTACCTTCTTGTTTTTGCTTTGGAAATGGAAGCAATTTGAACTTCCAAACTGCCTAAAGTAGTCTAGGGCAAACAGTCTCATGGGGACATACCTTGGCAGCCTGTAGGGGTCTAATTCACAACCATATACTCTGATTACTGTGTGGTGTTGGTAAAGATACCAATCACCAATGCTGTAGGATTTGGAGAGATGGAGAATTCTCTACATGTCATCGGTTAACCTTGGAGGAGGGACACCATACTGCAATGTCATAGCTGGGTGAATGAACAGGTCTATAAATTCACAGTATGTGTATGCTGATTGAGAAACATAATGGAAAACTGAAGTCCAAAACACCACTGACCTTGGATTTCCCCGGGCATTAAGTTTCTTGAGGGGAATGGAGAAACTGTCTGGCTGATAAAACAAGAACAGGTGGTAGATGTATGAGGTGTATCTGAACACCCTTTCCCTTGGTAGATTCATCAGCTGTTCATGGATCTTCTCTGCAATGTAGGTGGCATATTCATAGTGTACAGCTGGAGGCTTTCCAGGAGAAAACATGGACATCATTGCCATTATAGTGCCATCAACATCCTCCCCTTGTATCCCAGGACATAACTGATCAAATCCACTAGCATTCTGCCCAGGTCATTCAGGTAGTGATATCCAATAGGGGGAGTCCTTATAGTCTTAGAGCTTGGTTGTACAAATAACTGGTTAATTTTGGTAATCTGGGCACTTGACAGATTATTTCCCTTCTTTATTAAATCCAACATGGAAAGAGGGGCCAATGGCCTTGCAGTATGGAAATGCAGCATCTCATTTATGGTTTCTGGGGTGATGAAAAACAAAACTGAGCCTGTAGGACTGAGAACAGCTCTCTGGCAAGGATCATAGCATTCCTGGCACTTATGGATCAAGTCTGGGAGGGCATTGACTTGAGGGAGGTTGTAAATGGGCAAATTTGAGTCCCAAATCCCTAAAATATCAGCTCCATTAAGGTGCTGAGCTTTCAATTCATTTAACATGTGAATATTGAACTTGGAACCCAATGGAAACCAATCTAACATCTGATAATCTAGATCTCCCAGGGCTTTCCATGTTATCTCCCTTTGAGGGGCATTCAGAGGTTGGATATTCAGGGCTATTGGTGTCTCCATGGCTAGTGAAGTTTCTGAATTGTATGTAGACTGCTCTGAATGAACAGAAAACACAGAGGAGTGTTTTCTTGCAATGGAAGTGAATTGCAAGAAACAGAAGGCAAATTGAATAAACAGCAGTTGAAATACTGTCTAGAGGATTGCTAAAACAGTAGCAGGGCTGACCAGGAGTATTTTCTGTGGTGAATCTGGTCAATTGAAATTTCTAGTTCACGACTGCGCGAACTAGCTGTGAATTCAGCTTAATTTGTCAAATTCAGCTCTACAGGAGGTTTATGGCTTCACTGGTTGAAAATGGGTACAAGTCACTGTGTGTTTGATGGTGAAAACAGTGTTTTACAGTCTCTTTATCAGTTTGCTTGAGGAAATATGGATAAAACCAGGCTCATGGAATGATTTTGAGGAATACCTGGTAATTTCGCCGGTAAGAGTTGCAAATGCAGGTGCAATGGAGGGGCCGGCGATCTTGGAATCAGCTTTAGCAGGTTGGCGCTGGTTTTAACGTGAGCAGCATGCAGAAATAACTAGAGTTTCTTTTGCCAAAAGTGGAAAAAACATGACATTTTGGCCTAAATATGGAATTTTGGCAATATTGGCGCGTTTTTGGGATGACGTCAGCATGACATCATCGGGTGGGGTCGGAGTCAGATGACGTCAGCATGACGTCACCGGGTGATGTGGCAGGCTGTGATTGGTCCACGGGGATAGTGAGGTGGTGGCCATATCAGCACGGGGGCGGACGAAGGAGTTGATGCGACGGCGAGGTGGCAGTGACGTGGCTCTGACGTGGGGGTGACGCACGCCCGGCAAAACAGGTGGTAAGCGCAACAGCGGTAATGGTTTTCTTGGACCGCTTACAATACGGCGACGGTTTTGTCAGAGGCCGACCCGAGAAGCTGTGAGGGCGACGCGTGGCAGAGGCCTGACGTCACCCTCTGACAGTTTCTCGGGTGCTAAACGTCGGACCTCGGGCCCAACCCGATATTCATAATATCCGTCCGATCAAAAGTGCCCGATCGGACGCTTGACGGGTTGATGAGTTGATCGGTCAATACGGAAGCAGAGAAGGGTTAAAATAATGTATTTTTTGGGGCGCGTGCTCAGCGGGAAACCTTTGGAATATAGTGTTTGTAATGTTTTCCAATGAAAAATAATGCAGCCCCGACACTTTGGATAATTGGCAAAAAGTGGGTTTTGATTTTATTTTGCAATCTAGAGCGGGTATGGGTAAAATGGGTCATTTTATAAGGTTTTCTTTAGCAAATGAAGGTTTTTGGGGGGGCAAATGAATTCAGAAGAGGGGAGGGGGGTTAGACTTAGGTTTATCAAAGTGACCAGATGTCATTTTGATCCCTGACAGAGGGCATACGGCTATAATGCCAAGGGGAGGGATATTTATACAATGTTTAGGGTATATACACCATGGTGTTATAATACTAGGGGAAGGGTAATATAGGGGAATTATATAATAGGGTTAGGGTTAATATGGATGAAAGGAGTGGATGAGGGGAAATATCACTAAGTTTATTTGAAAATAACTTAGCTTAGGGAGTAGATCAAAATAAAAAGAGTTTTAGACAAGAAATGTGGCTTTCTGATAGGACCAAGAACCACCATAAAACCACCAATTCTTCCATGAACCTCAACTGATGATGGGATGTTAGTAATGAATAGGAAGAGGGGAGGAAGGGAGGTTAGACATGCTTCTTTGCTTGCTGCAACCTGCTGGAGAAGAACACCTTCTCAATTCATTGATTTTGCTTTATGAACAAGGCTACCACACATTCAATTTGTAAGAAATGATATTTCTGCAACCCCAACTGCCTACCCATCTATTTATCTAGCATTTTTTTGTTTCTTCTTGGAGGGTGCACTTAGGCTTGCAGACCCTCATTTACCTTTTCTTTTCTTTGGCTTTTTCTTTTGTTTTCCTATCTACTTCTACCGTTATTTCTTCCAAGGTCCCAGATTAAGCAGTTGGGAGCCTTTCTTCTCTACCTAAACTACTTGTCTGCCAAGATTAAACAGTTTGGACAGACTTCTTTCTCTATTCTACAACTGAAAATTTAAAACATGGCATGATCCAGATTAGGCTGTTGGACCATCCATCAAAATTTAGTTCACATCAAGATATATACACAGATTATATTCTCTTGGAAATATGGGATCTTTGCATCATCAAAGCAGAGCATATTTGGACCTTTCCTTGTCAATCATGAAATATGAAACCTATTGGTATAGGTAGCTAACGGATACAACATGTTATGAGGAAAGATTACAGTCCATGGTATATAATACTATATAAATAAATAGTAAAATGATTGACAATAAAATAAGGAGAAATGTTAGTTGAATTCTTTCATAAATTTCATATATAATCTTTGTGAATATGAAGTATAGGAAGAGTAAAGTAAAATACTCAAAGAGAGTTTTCATATATAAATAATAATGAAGAAAAATTCTTCCAATTCTTCTTAATAGAAGAATTTGAATACAATGTAGGCATAAAATCCTATATTATAAATAAAAAAATTTGTTACAATTATGAAAGAATTATTTGTTCTGAATAATTTATCAAAGAAAAACTAGGGAAAATATTATTAGACTTCTAGTTTTGAAGAATTGTCTGTCTATACAAAGACCTCATCAGTGCGCAAAATAAACTAGAGGGTAAGGGTTTTCCCCAACTTGTCAAGAAAATGAGTAAATTCATTCTTTAATTTTGTGCTTGGTAAATAATATTATTGGCTACAATGAGTCAAGTCGAATTCCAACTGAAAATTAGAGAGAATGCCCATTACATAGAAAATGGCGAAGAATTAATATAAGGGAAAACAAATAAATAAATAGGAAATAAAATGGAAAATTACAAGAAAATGTTACCTTGTGAGAATGGTCATGAAGCTCTTGCCTTTCCTGTACAAAGAGGGATATATATATATATAATCCCTTTAACAAATGCATACCTATATATAACAAAGAAACCTTTTGCACTAACAAAAAAATGATTTTCTTTCAAATGATTTAAATAACCGACAGGGGTTTCGAAATAATTTAGGATAAAAGACCAAAGGCCCCAAATATATTTATGAGAATGGAAGAAAATTTATATACACTTGACCTATGAATAATATCAAAATGCCAAAAATACAAGAACAATATTGTCAAAAACACAAAAATAACGCATGAAATGAGACAATATCCAATAGAGCAGATCTCAGTTACAATAAAACTTGATGAAACTTCCTTTGTTATTTAAGACTATATATAGTTTGATGAAAACCAAATCCCTAACTACACATGGCCCCTTGCATAATATGGGTTAATCTCCTTATTTATTAAATATGGCTTGCTTATAACTAATTGTGGTCCCTTTTCTATAATGCAGGTTGTTATAGACATTTTTGGGCACTGCAACCCCAAGCATAAATGTCCATAAACCAAGGGCTCCTAAGTCCCTAAAGGTGTTGTTCCAACCCCTAAAAGAACAAGGTCAACTGATTACAGCGTCTCCCAGAAGTTCTCCATGAAAAACTACTCAGAACTGATCAAAACTGGACCATTTCACTTGCTCCATAGGCAAAGTGCGTTGCATCCCACCTAAATACACACAGTAGGTGCATTGCATGTAAAAAATCCCTTCTATGGGGTGTGATGGGCGAGAAGGGAAAAATGGCAGGGTCAATCCGCAAGGTGGAGAAGCATGGAATCTTCCAGAAACTTCTCCTGTGACACTTGCCTCTCTGAATTCGACCAGGGATGAGTAAGAGATCATCAATCTCCAAGTGGAATCAAGAACTATCAGAGGGGAGACACTAATCAAATCTCAAAAGCTGACTCACCTCCCTTGCAGACATCTATATATGGATCCCTCATCCCAGAGATCCAGAGGTTGGAATTTTGCATCTTGTAAGGAAGTGCTGCTGGTTTCTTGGTGCAATATCATAGTGTTGGGTGATCTAAGCTTTTCATGAGGTGAAGAAGGGCTTCTTGCTGAGAGGATGATGCTGGGTCAGAACAATTGGTTGTAATTCTCTTGGCTCTTTCTTGATTATCAATAAAGCTATTCAAGGTTTCCTCCATACACCTGTGTGATTGATGTTATATGCATTTGTATGGTTAATATAAATCTGATCCTATATTGCTTATGATAATAGATCTATGTTCTCGTATAGTGTTATGCTGCTTCGATTCTACAGGTACTCTGTGAAGTTGGGTACACAAGAAAGCAAGTAGAAAAGGACTATCAGAAGAGAGACGAATCAAGCAAGGAACCAAGCGCAAGACAGAGGTTGGTCTCCTTTATTCTTCTCTCATCTATCTCTCATAAAGGAAAATCAAAGTAGTTTTAAGTTTGTTTGTTTCTAAGGTAGCTACCAGCCTTAGTGGGATTAGCAGCTCTGCATAGACACTATTCCCAGTAACAAAATGGCGACTTCGCTGGGGAGCGAGTAGATTGTTTGTTCATCTACATTTGTTTACTTTAAAAACTTACAGACGGAGCCTGAAGTCAAGCCAGCTAGCCTTCAAACTGCATTTGCTATGCAAGTGCAAAGTAGATCAACGTTGCTTCAGTCAATCTCCGGGTTTTGTTTATGAATTAAACAACTGATTTACAAACTCTCTAATTTCCCTTGTGGTGGCTCTAGTAACCTCCTTAGATCTACCCCTGTGTTTGATGTACTGATTACCACTTGCTTGGCCTAAATCCCTGAACTGAACTGCAAACTGTGACCCAGAATCCAATCAAAGTCTCGTCCCTGGTCTAGCGCACTATCTGTTCACAAAACTTCAAATGCAGCGCACTTCCTGAGTGTAGTAGGTGCGTTGCATTTCAGTTTCACTGTGTTACAGGTGCGTTGATCAGACAAGGCCTTGTTCCTAAATTTTGGTTTTTGTGTTCACTCTTTTCAGCTCTATTCAGGAGTTTTGCTGCCTGTAGTAAGTACACCTCTGTTTGAAACCCCTTTCCTTGCTGTTATTCCACCTCCATTGTTAAAAGAACTGTAAATGTTTTTATGTATTTTTTGAGTCATTTTCAGTTCTGCTTTACAAAGAAGTAGTGTAATTGTACTGTCGTTTCTAGATTTGAAAGTGTCGCAAGTGTCATTTTCAGTCATAGAAGAGAATCTGATTGTTCTTAATAGTCGATTACCCTGTTACTATTATATTCGATCTGAATTAGTAGTTTTTCTAGTGTCGAAAGCAAGTTTTCAGTTCCAAATCGCAAAGTGTTGTCATTGTCCTCATTTTGTCTTGAAAAGAAACTTGTTAGTAATTGTCGCTTTGAAAAATAATTCAGATTTGTGCATTAGCTTTCTTTTTATCATTCACACATTAAGAAGGCCAAAAACAAATACATGCATGTGCATTTGCATTTAGACTGTTTTTCGATTTGATTTAGGACAGTGCATATAGTGTGTGCTCTTTGCTCTTTGTTGAAAGAACGCCATCTCTCTTTCCTTAGTAGCTAGGATTTTCATTACAAAAAGAAGATTAAACGACTGTTTCCCATCTTAGATTGCATTTTAGGAATTGTACATCTACATCACGCGGTGAACCTGAAAGGCAAATTTCTTAAACAAGATCAACTATAAAATAAATTTAATGAATCTAAAAACGCTTTGGAACCTAACACACACTAGAAGTCTAGGCTAGAGACATATTCTGGCGTCGTAAAGCCTGGTAACTGTTGTTTTCACCGTTGGTTGGGTGATTCCTCCACTTTGAGACAATAAGTGCCAGTACGGACTTGTGCTCCCACGTACCGTCGAGTATATTTTGGGAGACCACAATAATCCTAATCCTTTATCCATAGGAAGCCGTGTTTGCCGCCCTATCGATCGCAATGCACTGAACAAAACATTCGGGAAGATTGACTGCCGTACCGTAAAAAGTATTCTGCAGTTTTGCGATTGGTTTGGTAATCCCTCTGTGTATATTTCCAGAGCAGTCCATTTCATTCCTTTTCAGACTCCTTAACGGAAAAGGTCCATCTGAGCACTTGTCACTTCAGGCTCATTAAAAATCGAAGGCGACTAGAGTCATCTTTTATTTTTTCTCGACTCTTAAAGATTGAAAAAACAAGTTGTGTCAAAGCATCTAAAATTCATCTAATTCGGAAACATACTTCCCCTTGATTTTTAGTTGATAGAGTAATCCGCAATCGTGGAAGAAAGTCAATTGAAACCCCGTCGTTCGTGGAGGCTTATGAGTCAACCGTCTTTGTCTCCGGAATCGAAACTGTTACGGACAAAGCGAACTCGTTTAACCGGTTCCAAATCCCTTGGTAAAGTTAGAACAAGTATTCCAACACCATCAGAGACTCCGGTTACTCCAAGCATTTCTGGTATCCCTGCCTTTACAGAATAAGTTCAGCAGCCACCGAAGGACAGTAGAACTGATCCTAGTGTGAGGGTAAACACTTGTGTTATTGAACCAGTTCCATCTATAACTAATTCAGAGGGTGTTATTCCCCGAGCATCTATCGCTGCAGATTCCATACCTTCTTCGGCACCATAAATATTTTACGGACCAGATGGTCTACCTCTTCCACCTGGTCTGATTGCTATAGAAGAGATTGTGGAGGATCCTCCCTCTAGTACTCCGTCACAATTTGGAGTCGGGATCACTCTGTATCCTTATTCATCAGAAATTAGTCTATCGCCATCAGAAGATCCTGTAGAATCGCTAGGCAATCTTTTGGATAGACTAGAAATGTCTGAACAACCGTTGACATCTAGGACTATGTCGTCTGACACAACGACAACAAAAATTTCTGCTGTCACTCCAACAATGTTCGCTGGTATACCATCTGTCCCAACTAGCTCTCAATCGCTAGAAGGGGCCCACTCAGGGGCTATTTCGACAGTATGGTACGTTCCTGTTTGTTCATCCGAAATAGTATCCGTAAACTCTTATGTTGAGTCTCAACAAATTGATCCTTTAGGGTGTCAATTTGGGCAGTCCGGTCCTCAAGGGCAAACAATTCCTTTAAGTATCAGATTACCGCCGTATGGGGGGAAATATACCCTTTCATAGTCTCCTCCAGGAGGAAAACCATACAGGAGTTCGCAACAAAATTCAGATTATGCTGGAATTACATCTAGCGGTTGGGTGCTGATACTACCTCAACAACCAAGAGTTATGTATTCGATGCAACAATGTTTACCTATGTCAAATATACCAACTACGCCGGCTATTGTGACAATGTCGCAAGTACAAGCACTGCCTGTTGTATGCCAACCTCAGGTTTCTCAAGTTGTAATGCAACAGCCTCTTGACCCTTCGACTCAACCACAATCGCTAACTAGTGGAATGACACAGGCCCAAACGGGTACAATTACCCCTCATCTTGGTCAAACAGTTAGTATCGGACAACAGCACATGGCTTCGCAACCATGGCTGGTGCAATACCAAAAACCACAATTCCGACAGATATACCAAGGATCTGTGCAACAAATATTTGCAAATAGTGGGCAACTGTATATTCAAAATGGTCAAAATCAACCATTCTACAATGGTTATTCCCATCAACCTTACCAAAGTTACCAGCATCAAATGCATTATGCTGGTATGCAGAGACCAACTGCTTAGGTGATTCCATCTTATCCTTGGTATGCTTCACCTAACCTGAATCAACAGTTACCCTTCGTGGCGACTTTAGAGTTACCGAATCTAAATTGGTTAACAAACGATCCAATCGCCTACGCCCCTTGGTGGCCAGCGATTCCGCATAAACTTCTGTCAGATATTCCTAAATTTAATGGAAATCCGGGTGAAGATCCGTCGAATCATGTGATGACCTTTCACCTGTGGTGTTCATCAAACACACTAAACTATGATTCGATTAGGCTTCGCCTTTTTCAGAGGACGTTAACTGGTCCGGTAGCAAAATGGTATATTGAATTACCCAGAGCTTCGTTTGACAACTTTAGTACCCTAGCCACAACCTTTTTAACCCATTTTCAGCTACTGATAAGGTATGAAATGGGAACGGAACTTCTTACCAATTTCAAGCAAACAACAGCCACTCACATATTCGATCATATTCATGAGTGGCGACGTCGTCGTAGAAATGTAAAAACGTATGTTCCTGATCAGCTTTTAGCTGAATGGTTTATTAAGTCATTATTGCCTTCCATCACAGAAGATGTGGCAAAAGGAGGAGTCGTCACCAAAGAGCAAGTTATCGCTCGTGCGTAATATTTATACTTGATTTACACTCAGTCTGGAACGCTCTACGATAAAATACCTGACGCTCCCAGACAAGAATTTTTAGTCCCCCCTCCTCCTAAATCAAACAATGACTCTCATGCCGGCGATGGCATGATTGGTACAACCGACACGAAATCGAAAAAGGCTACATCTAAAAAGGCCCGTAATATTTCCAGTCAAAATGCAAAAGAAGAACTTCTTGCCTCGGAAGTAAATGTCGTCTCGACAGATAAAGGCAAAGAAACCAAGAAACCGGGAGGCAAGAAGAAAAACAAAGGGAAGAAGAAGAAACAGGAGGAATCATCACCTGAAAAATCTTCTGCAAACCCTCCTGGAGATAGGAAACCAAAAAATCCATGCGTAATATGTGATGAGGATCATTGGACAAGAGATTATCCACATAAGGCTGAGCTTAAAATATTCATCAAGAATTCAAAAACCTCGGCAGTATTGACTAATCCATTTCCAAATCTAGGGACAAATCTGGTTGACAGTGGAAATGCTTTCCCATCCCAAGTGTTGATGTTGTCGGTTTCCAAACAAAAAAATGATGCTTTTATATCGACAAGGAACAAAGATTATGGGAATCGACAGCTGTCAAACAACAAGGATAAAGATCAACCTAGTAGTTCGACAACAACTTCGACAGAAGTTGCACCGCCCATCATTCCAGAACTGACAATAAAACCGCCAAAGGGAGTGGTACATAAGTCGACATTTAATCCTCGTGCTAGAGCAGCACAACATTATAATATAGTGGAAGATCTGGCCCAATCGCCATCCGCTATGTCAACACTTGAGGTACTACAAAATTACCCATCCCAAAAGCAGGCTTTATTATCAGCTATCGGTGGGATAGACCCAAAGGATTCTAGTCTTGTGTCCTTTAATCATAAAGGATACGATCTTCAGATACCAACACAACTAGCTTTCCTCATTCAAGTGAAAGCCCTCAACAAAACTGTTCATCGAACAATTATTGATGAGGGGGCATCTACATGTATTATGTCGATGCGTTGCTGGAAAACTTTAGGATCTCCAACCTTGTCGCGATCTTCGACAACATTAAAAGCATTCAACGGATGAACATATACCCCGTATGGTATTCTAAGTAACTTACAAGTTGAACTAGGGGGGAAAACAGTAGAAATAGATGTTGAAGTAATCGACGAAAACCTCGATTACAACATCCTACTGGGAAGACCATGGATATATGCTATGGCTGCTGTTGTGTCGACCTATTTTAGGAAGATTGCATTTCCCTTTCAAGGAGGGATTACAATCGTCGATCAACAAACTTTCCTCCCCAATGGTTCCCAAGTTACGGGAAGCATTCCGATGATCCATGGAAGCCCCCATTCGCTTCAAAATATCGGAGTAGGCCTACTAAAAGACCCTATATTAATGGGTACTTTTGCCCTTCCGCCTCCAATCAATCTGGCGGAAGTAACGTCGGTAGGAACCTGCAATATGATATCTTCTATTAACAAGATCTCAGAAAGCGATATTAACATGGATCTTCTATTGGTGTCGCCTCCAAGCCAAATAGAAATATTGTAGCAATCAATGTTTCTAGCATGGGAGGCAAACCCAAATCAACGCTCATCAAGCGTTTGGATAGATAGGTCTAAGGAATATGGCAACCCTTCAGATCCTTGGTCGCAAGTGCATTACACCGACGAAGGAATTGTTCAATCAATGGTAATTGAAGGGGTGCCATGGGAAGATTATCACCATCGTTCCCATCTTCCGACTTGTAAAGAAGATACTCCTGATGAACTTCATCATCAGTCAGTTTTTGATTTTGTATCAAATACTGTAAACACGATGGATTCCGAGTGAAACTTGTCCAACATTGAAGAGACTATCGCCATAAATATCTCGACCAAAATAGATGTTATAGAGAATATTTATGTTGGAAAATGTTGATCCCCTTCAGAACTGGAAATATATAATGCTCTTTTTCTCGAATTCAAAGATGTCTTTGCTTGGTCATATGATGAAATTCCAGAAATTGACTCGAGTATAGTTGAACACGAAATTAAGATGTATCCAGATGTCAAACCAGTATGACAACGGCTACGACAGGTGCACCCCAAGAAAGCCGTAGCCATCAAGGCAGAAGTTGAAAAGCTTCTCCATGCTGGTTTCATTTACCCGGTTCCTCTAACCGATTGGGTATCTAACATTGTTCCTGTTATGAAAAAACAAGGAACGATTAGAGTGTGCGTCGATTATAGGGATGTAAATCAAGCTTGTCCAAAAGACAACTACCCTACACCCTTTATTGACCAGATAATTGATGAATGCGCCGGATGTGAAATATTTTCATTCATGGGATGGATTATCCGGGTACAATCAAATAAATATCCGCCCACAGGACCAGTCAAAGACTGCATTTATTTGTCCGTGGGGCACATTCGTATATCGCAAATTACCCTTTGGTTTAAAGAATGCAGGGGCAAAATTTCAGAGGGCAATGAATTATGCCTTCCATGACATCAAAAACATCGTTCAACCATATCTCGACGACCTTCCAGCTCATTCGCGAAAGTGGACCGATCATCCGTAGCATTTGAGAGCGACATTTCTATGTTACCGACACTACAAGATACGACTCAATCCACACAAATGTGTGTTCTGTGTCAGTTCTGGTCGTTTACTTGGTGTTGTAGTCTCAAAGGATGAGATTCGTCTCGACCCATGTAAGGTTCAGGCAATCATAAATTTTCCTCCACCTTCAAATTTGCTTCAGATTCAGAAACTCCAAGGGAAAGCAAACTTTCTGAGGAGGTTGATTCCAAATTACGCCGAACTTGCTAAAGGGTATACACGTCTATTGAAAAAGGGAGTTCCCTTCGTCTGGGATCAGGTCGCACAAGCTTCATTTGATGCTTTAAAATAATCCCTAATGAAAGCGTCATTAATGTACGCTCCTGATTATCAAAAAGACTCTAGCCTGTATCTGGCTGCAGCGGATACAACCGTCGCAATGGTTTTAGTTCAAGAAGACAATGGAATTGAACATCCTATATATTATTTAAGTAGAAACTTAAATGATACAGAGAGCAAATATTCCTATGTTGAAAAGCTGGTGCTCGCAACTGTTCAAGCGATACAGAGATTTCGACACTATGTCCTCTTTCGAAAAACTACCATTCTGTCATATTGCAACCCCATGACTTATATATTGTCGCGACAGTTGCTGGGGGGAAAATATTCAAAATTAATAACGATACTACAAGAGTTTGATCTGGAATTTGTAAAATCCAAGTCAAAGAAAGCCCTGGTTTTTGCAGAATTATTATGCGATCTCCCATCGTCGTCCAACGATGAAACATTCGAAAAAACAATCGTGGATGAATCTTTGTTTCTGATATCTTCAAGAAATCTGTGGTATGGAGATATAATCATCTATCTCCAAACCCAAAAATATAGGCCTAACACCTCCCGCTCCGAACAAAAACGTATTCGATACCAATCAAAAGACTACGTGATCGTCGGTGACACGCTTTACCGTCGTGGTGTCGATACAGTTTTGAGGAGGTGCCTCACCCATGAGGAAGCTAAAAAAGTCCTGAATGATTGCCATTTAGGCGCGTGTGGGGGGCATCAATCCGGTTACGCTACGGCGCAAAAGATTTTACGAGCAGGATACCTCTGGCCAACAATGTTCAAAGATTGCATAACCACAGTCAGAAGTTGCCATGCCTGTCAAATTTTCGATAGCAAAACCAGAAGACCACCCACATCTCTACAGCCAATAGTTGTTTTTGGGCCATTCGCCAAATGGGGCATTGATTTCATGACATGTAACCCCACCTCGACCGGGGGGCATGGGTACATCATAGTCACAGTGGACTATTTTATCAAATGGGCCGAGGTGATGCCTACATTAGATAACACTGGTGAAACAACTACCCTTTTCTTTTTCAATCATGTAGTCGCCAGATTCAGCGTTCCACAGGCTATAGTCACAGATCATGGATCACATTTTCGCAATCACATGATGGCCAAATTAACTGCCAAATTAGGGTTGTCTCATGACAGCTCTACTCCATATTACCCGCAGGCCAACGGACAAGTTGAAGCAATCAACAAGGTCTTGAAGCGCATGCTGCAAAGGATGATTGGAGTCAAAAAATGGAGCTGGCACATGATCTTGTACTCGGCCTTGTGGGCATACCGAACATCGGTAAGGAATGCAACCGGGTTTACACCTTTCCAACTGGTGTATGGCCTAGAAGCAATCTTACCAGTTCAATGTGAAATCTCGTCCCTCAAACTCGCAATCGACCTTCTCCCCAGAACTTTAGAAGAGGAGGCTCATTTCTTGGAACTAATCCAATTGGATGAAACCCGTCGTGATGCCGCTTTCGCTAACGAAGCCTATAAGAAACGAGTCAAGGTGCAGTTCGACAAGAATGTCAAACCCCGTGTCTTCTTGGAAGGTGACTTGGTCTTACTTTATGACCAGGAATCCGATAAATTAGGAGCAGGTAAATTCAAGTATTTATGGATGGGCCCCTATATTGTTAAGTGAGTGTTAGCAAAAGGAGCCTACGAGTTAGAAAGATCGACCAAAGGAAGGTGCAATAAAAGAATTTGTGAGGTTGATTTATGCGTACAAGCTAAAAGGATCGATATTCATATAACAATTGTCATCTGTGTTAAATAAATGAGCTTATCTATGTCGAATGAGTGGTTATGTTAAATCGATCTGAATTTGATTGATAATGGAAAGAGGAGAGCGCCAGTAAATGTGAAAACCGTTATGCATACTTGGTGAGTATAAAAGGCGTTAAACCTCTGCGTAAGGGGGTATTTTAATACATTTTAGGTTTACAGTTTGGTGAGGAATCTTGTACGCAAAACTCTGTTATGTCAGGCTTATATATTTCTGAGTGATCGATAGCAGAAATTGCTATTCGTTGGTGCGTTGAGACCATTGTTGAACTGAATGGAAAGCGTTAAGCTGTATAGGAACAGGGTACTTTTATATGCATTGATTAAAAAAAAATCCAACTGCTATATGACTGTGCGGTAATGTAGAACAGTAGCAGTTTTAAATCGATCTCATCTATGGAGAATTTGGATGCGCTGTTCTATGTGGATCAATATTGTAATTGTTAATTGCAGAAATCGATGGGATTATAATTGTTTGCAGCTTGTTGAAAGTTTTAAATAAAGCGCAGATTTAATTACAATTCAGTGGCAACAAAAGCGTGGAGTGAAAACGCTGGTGCAGAGGACGAGTTTATTATCAAAGGTGTCAGGACGGATTGATGATAGGTTGTATAAATCAGAAGCACTGGTATTGAGACAAACCAGTTCGAATCCAATGCAGATGTTGAAGCGCCAGATGTGAACAAGGTAACGCAGGTAGGCACAGCATTCAATTAGCAATTGTATTGATGTGTTGAGTTTTGTATTAGACTTTGAATTAGAGCGCTGGCATGTTGAAGAAGTCAATATTGAATCTGGGTTTTACACGAATTACTGGTGTCTGAGGGACGCAGTAAGTCAATTTCTGAACTTTGTGGATATGTTGCTGAAATCGATTCCACTAGTGGCATCGATTGGAGGAATTCTGTTCGATTAAATATGTTGTAGACGAGTGAATACCATTGAAGTCGATTTCAGGTCCGTGTAATTTAGATTCAGAGGAATCGAATGTCAGTTTGAAGCGGCAGTTCGAATATTTAAAGATCCAGTTTGGAAGCAGTGTCAAAGAATTGTGTCAGCGCTGGAGAATTGGGGAAATACAAGTTGGGTAAATTCGCTGAAGGCAGCGTTGGGTAAGCATGAAATTCTATGAGTTTGGTTGGTTTGGTTTAAAACAGTGTCTAATGGAATATTAGAACATGGCGCATTTGTTTGGTTGAAATCTGATCATAAAAAGAAATCTGATCTTAAAAGGCTCATGTACAAGATTGGGCTTTAGAATGAATGATGTTTATGATTGAAGTTAAATGAGTTTCCACATAAATGAATTTGCCAGAGATTGAAGATCCTGGGTATTGCAGGTTTAGGCCTGCATCACATTCTGGTTGACTTATATACTTCTTCTTTGTGCATAATTTGTGCAAGCTTATTGTCATTCTCTAGACTTGTTATCTTTTCCTTAAGCTTGTTCATCTCTATGGTCTGAATAGACATGTCCTCCATTGCTTTGACCAACTTGCTTGCCTCATCACCTGGCTGAGTTGTTGTTGTTGTCAAACTTGTTGCTGATGTAGATGTTGTTGCAGCTAGAAGTGTTGTAGCCAGTGGAGATGTAGGAGCCAACGAAGCTGCCAACGTGGATGGTATTGCTGTAGTGACTGTTGGAATGACATTGGTAGTGGCAGTCTCAAGACTAGCTTGTTTCAGTTGTCCAACTCCTTCTCCATTTCCTTCAGTTAATCATTTAGTTGGAGAACAAGGTCCATCATTTCCTCCTGATGTGTTTGGCTTTCTAAGACCTCTTTTGTCTGTGGATGCTCTAAATGAGGCAGTTTCAGTTGTTTTTTGAGAGCAAGAATGTCCTCATTCTTTTACTTTATCAACTTCTCAGCAGCCTTGATATCATTGGGATCATGTCCAAGCCTAATGAGCAAGTCCTCCATTGACTTGATTATGTTATCTTTGGCATGTGAGGAGGCCTTTTCCAGCTTGTATTGTGCAGTGATATTATCTAATTAACTTTGAAGTTTGTGTGCAGTTATAGCTTTACCTATCAAGGTGGAATAGATCATCTCACCTGCCTGGTTGTGGAACTCAATTTGGTCAATGGGATGAGCATCCCTGGCCAAAACCTCAAAATCTACTTTCCTATAGTCTGCTGATGATCTTCGCTGCTGGACTGTAGCTTACATGAATGTCATCTGCATTTTACCTATTTTAATGTCAAAGGATGACATTAATCTGTTTTTATTTTTAGGTGTCTGCTTGAAATACTGGGCATAAGTCACAGCCTTCAATTTCCCATTTCTCAACTTAATTTATTTGTACCTATCTTTGATATCCTTCTCTTTATCCACAGGCCTGGTGAATGAAGAGACCTCAACGCTGAGTTGTCTCTCAATAAGTTGGGTATTTGAGTTAGAAGGCTGGTGTGTTTCTCCTGAAGCTTATGGTCCTTTTCTTCTTCCCACCATTGTGTCAGTGTCAATGATTTCCATTGAGTCAATGGTGTCTTCCTGTTTAGTTAAATGATTAAGCTTGGACCTCTTCCTGTAACTAATCTCAAACTATTCATCTATGGTTTCCATGGCTGAACTAGAACCTTCTTCCCTGGTTCTCTTTGCATTTTTGTCTTCATTTGCTGGAGTCTGTAAAAGAGGAGGAATATTCATTGGTTCTCTTAGGTCTGGAACCTGCAAAAAGGAACTTGTATCAATCTATTTTTCTACATCAATTAATGTATTCTCCACATCAACTACAGTACTATCCATGTCTATCAAAGTGTTTTCCAACCATTTTGATTGATTGGAATGTAGAAATTTGAATAATATAACACTTATTCATAGAGATTATCCTGATTATACACTATTTTCGAAATGCATGCATAATACATAACCTCCTCTACCATTGATCATCAATTTGCGGAATTAAAAAAACAATCGCATGCGGCACATTGAAACATCAATCACACATATCAACACAGTATGTAATGGGGAAAGCATACAGCTGAAAACCCTCAACTATCTGTATATTATAATGATAGAGAACATGTAACAACACATAGTACAATACTCCTCACAAGTACTCAGTACTATCTCCACATGTTACACACAAACTAGCTCAGATCTGAACAAGTCACGGGTTCAAATCTCCTCCACTGTTTGCCTGCCTCTACTGCACAATCCAAGTTGAGAATAGATCAGATCCAAGTTTGAATTCCCTTGGCTTGTACTGTGAAATCATCATTGGCTATCTCAATCAATGATTGTGCAAATCTCATGCACATCTATAGTCACAACTGATAGTAGTCTCACCCTTTCACCCACCTCTAACACTTGTCTCCACTGAACTGTCCATGCACTGAGTTAACTGATGCATTCTTTAGTTGATTTATGAGTTAATAATTAGTGAATTAATCAATAATTAATTCACATCACTCATCACTAGTGTATTTGGCAGTTAGACTAAATACAACTAGTTCAACTAAGTCAAACAGAATACAACTCCATCAACTCCTCAATCAACTCCGCCAAACTCAATCACTTGAGTTCTAACTGAGGTCCATCATGCAATAGCTCAACTAACCCATAGGAAAAGTGTATTTCCTTCTGGCAGTTGCATGTGCCACATCCGTAGCTTGAACTGAAGCGCTGCAAGAGGATAAGATAATTTTTATAGTCCAAATATTATTAAGAGCTAATAATATTTGACTGTTCTATTTTTTGACTGGCAGTCTAAAAATAGACTCCGCCCATATGTCTAAAAATAAAGGTCCATCTATATTTACCAACATGACCAATCATCCATAAATAGCATCCTAAAACTCAGAGACCATGATCCATATGTCTAAAAATAGACATAGTCTAAAAATAGACTTTACGCCAAAAATAGCCTGCGGGCCCACTTAGAGAAGGCGACTTCTTTTCACTAAGCTCCATCATCTTGTTGCATTTTCAACACTCCCTCTCAACAAGATATGGATTATTTTCAACCCCTATCCTACCTCTGTGGTATTCGAATTTGCTCCTGGTGAGTGCCTTCGTCAAGATATCAGCATCCTGATCCTCCGTGGGAATGTATGAAAGTAACATGATTCTCCGCTGCACACAATCTCTGATATGATGGTATCTAATGTCGATGTGCTTGGATCTATCATGAAATATTGGATTAGCCGAGATTTTAATGCAACTCTGGTTATCACAATAAATCACAGTAGGCTCCAAGTGTGACCCGAACAACCCGACCAGGATCTTCCTCATCCATATAGCCTCGCATGTAGCCAAACTTGCTGCCATATACTCGGCCTCTGCTGAACTGAGTGCCACAGATCTCTTCTTCCTGTTGTACCAAGAAATTGTTGTTGACCCGATGCTGAAGATCCCTCCAGATGTGCTCTTTCTGTCCGTTGGGCTCCCTGCCCAATCTGCATCCATGAAGCCACATAGCTTCACCTCATCCTCCTGTCTGTACCACAATCCATATCCTGATGTGCCTCTGAGATAACGCAATACATGCTTGCATGCCTTCTAGAAGAGCTTGGTTGGCTTAACCATAGCTTGTGAAATTTGGTTAACAGCATAGCATATATCAGGTCGTGTATTAACCAGATACATAAGCGACCCCACCAACTGTCCATAAACAGTGGCATCCACTACCTCCGTTGAAGTAGCATCCTCCTTCCTCCAACCTCCAAGAAGAGGAGTATCAATAAGCTTGCAGCCATGCATGTTGAACTTCTCCAGTATCTCCCGGGCATACTTACCCTGAGAAACAAATAGTCCATCACTACGCTGCCAAATTTCAATCCCAGGAAATAATGAAGGAGGCCCAAGTCCTTCATCTCAAACTCTCTAGCAAGATCCTCCTTGCATGAAAGTATCAACAGCTCATCTCCCGTCAAAATCAAATCATCTACATAAAGTACAATGATCAGCAACTTACCCTCCACCATCTGCCTCACTCTTGGATAATCCAAGTCCGGTGAAATAACTGTCTATCCGTGTGTACCAATCACAAGGTGCTTGTTTCAACCCATACAGCTCTCTCTTGAGCCTGCACACATGCGACTCGCTGCTGAAGATATCGAAACCTTTGGGCTGCTCTATGTACACCTCCTCCTCAATGACTTCGTTGAGGAATGCAGTCTTCACATCCATCTGATGGATGTGCCACCCCATCTGCGCTGAGAGAGCAAGAATCGTCCATATGGAAGAATACCTTGCGACAGGTGCAAAGGTCTCCTCATAATCGATCCCCTCTATCTGTGAGAAGCCTCGGGCAACAAATCTTACCTTGTACTTCTCCACACTCCCGTCAGCTGCCTGCTTCAATTTGTAGATCCATCTCGAACCCACCACTGATTTCCCCTCCGGTCTTGGGACAATCTCCCATGCATTGTTTCTAACAATCGAATCATACTCTTCCACCATGGCATCTACCCATGTGGGATCCTCCATAGCTTCCTCGAAAGAGGATGGCTCAGTCACGAAAAATTTGCTCACAAGAGCCATGTATCCAATGTACCGATCAGGTGACTTTCTCTGTCTGCGCTGTGCTATAGGTGGTCCTACAACCTTCTCTGCATCTTGAGCCAGTGGCTCAACTTCTGTAGTGCACTTTAGCCCTCTGATGGTTGGCGCTGCATGAGTGGTCTCTTCCACTCCATGAACTTCATCTTGTGGCTGATCCACATCTTGAAGCTCATCCTTAGGAACTAATAGCTCCTCATCTACATGCAAGTGTGGCTCCCTCTCAAGCGAACACTTCATGGCTTTCTCCTCCTTAAATTTGATATCCTGTCTCACAACAATCTTGCGACTGTTTGCAAATACACACGATAGTTGTGGAGCATATCAGTGTACCCCACAAATATCCCAACCTCTGTGGTCGGCTCCAAATTCTTCCTGGCATCCTTCGTCACATGCATGTAAACATGAGAACCAAAAATCCTCAAATGGGAAATATCATGCCTCTTACCAGAATAAGCCTCCTCGGGTGTACTCATGCCAAGTATCTTGTGAGGACAACGGTTCTGCACATATACTGCAGTATTGCATGCCTCTGCCCACAAGTGAAGGGGTAGGCCCTGATAATGCAACATCGCCCATGCAGCAACCACGATCGTTTTGTTCTTCCGCTCAACAACCCTATTCTATTGTGGGTTATGGGGAGCTATGAGCTCTCTTCGAATCCCTTCTACACTGCAAAAGTCCTTGAACTCACCAGAGATGAATTGACCACCATTTTCACTCCTAAGAGCCTTCACCCTCTTCCCTGGTTCCTTCTCGACCAGTGCTTTGAACTCACAGAACTTTGAGTATGTCTCGCTCTTCTTCTGCATGAAGAAGATCCAGCACTTTCGAGAGAAATCATCAACAAATATCACATAGTACTTGTGCTTTGTTGTCGAAGCTACTGAGAAAGGTCCACACACGTCTGTGTGAATTCTCTCAAGGATCGTTGTGGCGTGACTATCCTTCTCGTGAAAGGTGGCTTTCACAAATTTTCCCAAAGTACATCCCTTGCACTGATCTGATTGCGCAAGCGTGCCTTTAGGAAGCCCAGTAGAAATCTGTTGCAGTATCTTCAAGCCTCCATGGTGAAGGTGGCCCAATCTTCGTGCCACAACTCGCCATCATCCCAGCTCACCAATCCTTCTACCTTGCATGCCATTGTTGCGCAGCCATCTACAGGCAATTGATAAAGGTTCTTGACTCGAACCCCTATCTTCCGGGTTTCTCCAATTGTCTTACTGCGCAGGAAAGCCTTTCCCTCGCTGAAGACAACATCATATCCCTTGTCTTCTAACATCGCCACAAAGATAAGATTCTTCTTCAATCCTGGAACATGCATCACTTCCTTCAATACGAAGGGTTTACCAGACTCCCTCTCAAAGGAAATGGTACCAATACCGGTCGCACTGTATCTACCATCATCGCCCATCTTGATGTGCACTCCAAGATCTTTCTCATCCAGATCAAAAAACAAATCTCGATATCCTGTCATGTGAAAAGACACACCACTATCCAAGAACCATACCGATCCCATCACACTTGATACCAATCATGCGATCAGCGAAAAATCCAACTCAAACTGCGAGGCTAAGGCCTCTCCCAGCTACAGATCCAACAGCTTGCTTATTTTTCTTCTTCTGCGGAAAATTTGTGGCATAATGTCTGTGCTGGTGACAGTGAAAGCACTTCACCTTGGACATGTCCTGCTTCTTGCCTTTCACACTAGAATGAGAAGATTTCTTGTTCTTCCCCTTCTTTGCTTTGGCAGCCAAAGCGCAATTTTCTTCATCAGATGCCTTTGATGAAGATCCGTCCCTGGTATTCCGCCTGATCTCCTCTTGCGCAAGATCAGACCAAAGTCTCTCCCATCTTGGCAATTTCTTCTGACCATTGACAGAGTCCTGATAGGAATTCCAGCTCTTTGGAAGACCAAGGAGAGCCAAGCTCACCAAGTCCTCATCATCGACAATCACCCCCACACTTCCCAGCTCATCCTAGCATTAGGTGAACTTCGTGAGATACTTGGGCATACTGTCTCCTTTCTCACACTTAATGTTTCTGAGTTTATCCTTGAGCACCAACTTCCTCTGGTCACTCTTGCTGTGGAATAAATCTATCAACGCTTTCCACATCAAGTATGGAGAAGCCTTTCCATGCAGGCTAGATACAATGTGATCCTTCACACCCTCCAATAGAATCCTTCGACACTTTGTTGTCTTCTTTTGCCAAGCCTCAACTTGAGCAGCATCAATAGGCTTTGGGACTTCAGCATCTATGAACTCCTTCAACCCATTGTCATCTAACACCGTCTCCATCCTGTCTTTCCATGAAATATAATTCGAGTTGCCTTCAAGGGCATACTCCAATCACAATCCGTTGAAAGACATTTCAACTTCGACACCAAGAAAACACTGCTGCAAATTCGAATTCCACCAGCTCAAAACTCAACCGCTTCTGATCTAAAATTCGTGAGAACAAAGTATTTCTCATACAGAGATTGACTGTATGGGAATTTACCAGATATCTCACCTTCCAAAAGAAGGATGAATCCAGAGGCTACCTGGCCCGATTACAGACTCTGCCTGAAGTAATAAAAGGTAATCACTTTCTGAATAATAGATCTGATAATCAACTTTGCTCTGATACCATGTAGAAATTTGAATAATATAACACTTATTCATAGAGATTATCCTGATTATACACTATTTTCGGAATGCATGCATAATACATAACCTCCTCTACCATTGATCATCAATTTTCGGAATTAAAAAAACAATCGCATGCGCACATTGAAACATCAATCACACATATCAACACAATATGTAATGGGGAAATCATACAACTTAAAACCCCCAACTATCTGTATATTATAATGATAGAGAACATGTAACAATACATAGTACAATACTCCTCACAAGTACTCAATACTATCTCCACATGCTACACACAAACTAGCTCAGATCTGAACAAGTCACGGGTTCAAATCTCCTCCACTGTTTGCTGCCTCTACTGCACAATCCAAGTTGAGAATAGATCAGATCCAAGTTCGAATTCCCTTGGCTTGTACTATGCAATCCTCATTGGCAATCTCAATCAATGATTGTGAAAATCTCATGCACAGTTATAGTCACAACTGATAGTAGTCTCACCCTTTCACCCACCTCTAACACTTGTCTCCACTGAACTGTCCATGCACTGAGTTAACTAATGCATTCTTTAGTTGATTTATGAGTTAATAATTAGTGAATTAATTAATAATTAATTCACATCACTCATCATTAGTGTATTTGGCAGTTAGACTAAATACAACTAGTTCAACTAAGTCAAACTCAACACAACTCCATGAACTCCTCAATCAACTCCACCAAACTCAATCACTTGAGTTCTAACTGAATTCCATCATGCAATAGCTCAACTAACCCATAGTAAAAGTGTATTTCCTTCTGGCAGTTGCATGTGCCACATCCGTAGCTCAAACTGAAGTGCTGCAAGAGGATAATATAATGTTTATAGTACAAATATTATTAAGAGCTAATAATATTTGACTGTTCTATTTTTTGACTGGCAGTCTAAAAATAGACTCCGCCCATATGTCTAAAAATAGAGGTCCATCTGTTTTTACCAACATGACCAATCATCCATAAATAGCATCCTGCAACTCATATACCATGATCCATATGTCTAAAAATAGACATACTCTAAAAATAGACTTTGCGCCAAAAATAGCCTGCGGGCCCACTTAGTGAAGGTGACTTCTTTTCACTAAGCTCCATCATCTTGTTGCATTTTCAACATGGAAAACCTCTCTATGTCTGGCCTGGGATGATGTATGAAAGGGCCCAATTTGACTTTGAGCCTTAATTTATTTATGACTCCATGAGGGTCATATTTCCACATAAAATTGTTCTTAAATTTCATATGTTGTAGAATCTTATCTGCCATTGGCCTGGCTTACCTATTATTACAAATAAAGGGGCCCAATTGGTTTTTCATTTTGAATTTATTTTTCTTCTTGGTGTAGGTTTTAACCCCGTACATAAATTACCTGCATACGAATTCTAAATCATGGAAAATAAACAATTCGAGAGCATAACAAATAAAACACATATACACAGAGATTTTCTCCTGGATCCCAAAACCGGGATTACCAGCTTGATTTTTCATTATGTTCCTTTCAATGTTACAATATATATTTATACATGTTGAAGCATCCAATACCATGGACCGAAAACCATCGCGTCCTAATCCATGTACGAAAATCATGCACAAAACCGTAGGTAGGTCCGCCCTATGACTCCCTGCACCCCTCAAACCCCCTGTGACTCCCCCCACTAAGCAGTTGGCGCAACGAAGGGGGGGCTCTACCCCCTTTCTAACCCCTCGGTTAACTACGTGGGCTAGTCATGGAAAGAATATAACACAACCCAACACTTGGCTGCCAGGAAGTTAACTTCATCAGAGTTTATTATATGCCTAAAGTACTCTAATGCCAATAACCTCATGGGGAGGTATTTGGGAAGTTTGTAAGGAGTCATTTGGAATCCATATATACTTATTTCTGTGTGGTGTTGGAATAAATACCAGTCTCCCACTTTACTGTTCTTTGCCAACTGTAAAACCCTTTTAATTTCCTGACTGATCCTGGGCTGATAGCTACTAGTTAGCATGTTTACAACAATATGCACAAATGAATCATTGAAGTCTTTGTAGGAAAAAACAATGGAGTATTGTTGGATCACTAGTGTCCAATAGATGGCTGATCTTGGATTGCCTTTGGTGTCCAACTTCTAGATGTTGATTGGAAACTTCTTTGTCTAATAGTAGAGGAACATATGAAACAAAACTGAAGAGTACTTGAAAACTCTCTCATTTTGTAGTCTAATGAATTGTTCATGCATTCTATCTGTTATGAACTGAGCATAGTTATACATTATAGCAAGAGGTTTCCCTGACCAAAAGATAGAGAGGAAAGCTAGGACAACCTCATCCACATGTTCATCTGTGGTGTATCCTAAAATGCAATAGAGCATGGTAATAATTTATCTGTCTCTCTCAGAAAAATGGTGGCAGCATAAGGAGGACTATCTGTTGGAATGTGAGACTCTTTAATGATGAAAGTTTGAATAATCTAAGATTTCAGGTATGTCTAGCTTGGTGTATAGATCAAGCAAGCCTTCAATTGAAAGTGGGGTCTCATTTTGGCTTGGCCGGATTTGTAGCATTTGATTAATGGATTCTGCAGTGATGTTGAATAAAACTTGTTGGTCAGGGGTGACAATGGCTCTTTGGCTAGGAATGTAGCAATTTTGGCAGAAGTGGATGATTTCTAGGAAAGGGTGTACCTGTGGGAAACAGTACTTGGGCAAGTTGGACTCCAAAAGGTGAATATCATCGTTTTGGTTTAAAAATTTGTCCTTACTCCAGCAGTGGAACTTTAGAAGGTAGGCAGGGGAAGCAGTGTCCTTAATTTGAAAGTTTTGGTCTGCTAAGGCAAGGTGGTCAATGTCTAGGTGAGGGGTTTGCATAGTTCTCATGTCCAGAGAGGTTTGGGAAGCCATAATTGGGTTTACAGATTTGAATTAGGCTTTCAGTGGTTTCAGGAATGAGGTTTAGAGGTTTTGGAACTATGGGTTGGTAATTACATTCTGTGAAAAGGGTTTGGGATATACAAATAAGTTTCTCTTCAATTTTTGGAAGGTTTCTTAATTAATTTAATTAATTAACCATTCAATTATAACTGTGCTTTTTCAAATTCAAGGGCCATTCCTATTTTTTCCAAGAATACTTGGAAATTGGCGATTTCGCATGCAGAGGGGTTTTGTGGTAACTGCAGAAGGTATTGAGGCTTCAACTGTCAGTTGGCTACTTCAATTGGGTATCCGCATCGTCTTTAGGCAGCAAAAGGTGGTCAATTTGGTCGCACATAGGTTCAGGGTGTCACAAATGGCTTAGCAGAGGTTTATAGTGAAAATGCAAGAAAAGAGCGAATTGGGGCTTTTTTGGCCTTTTAACCGATAACGGCCACATTTTGGAGCGAAAATAATTAAATGAACAATGCGCAATTTTGGGTTTAGGCGTGGAGGTGGTTTTGCGCGCCATCGCATCGCTTTTGGATGGCGGGCAGTATTTTTTGCGAGCACGCAATGTAACCTGGTGTTGCCACATAGCAGAATAGTGCCCAACTAAAACCACGAATCTCGCATGCTCTCAGGCTGTTAACGGTTGGACAATGAATCCGCGCGATATAGCTATACACTGTGAGATCTGGGGGCAAGAAATCAAAGGGATATCGCGCAATTGAGTTGCACGGATGGAATCAGGAAAGTGATTTGGCGGGGCCCAGGATTTAATTACAGATAATTGTAATTAATTAACCAATAATGTCAGGATTTTCAATATAAACAAATGGTTAATTAAGGTGGGACCATGGGTTATATGGCGGGGTTTTCTTTAACTGCACCAAGGGTTGGTGGGTTAAAAAGGGTTGTCGGGAAATACAAAGTGGGGGATGTTAATTACATAATGTGGGGGCATAGTAAATGTTAGGCCCCTATACTACTAGTGTAACCCCTTATTGTTATTAGTACAACCCATTTATTATATTGATGTACCCATGTAGTGCCCATATTGTTACTATTGTGCCACATAGAAGCCCACTATTGTTATTATTGTGCCCTTACATTATTATTGTTATGTTGGCTCTGATTATGTTATGACCCCTTAGACTCCTATATATAGAAAGGAGGTCTTTTCATTTGTATCACCAAGAATTGTTCATTGATGTAATGTGAAGGAGGTTTCCCCCTCGAAGAGGCTGAATTCTAAGGCGTTGATCTATCTTTTCTATCTTTTCTTGAGCTGGTTTCATAACATTTGGTATCAGAGCTTCGGATTCTAGGGTTTCACTGCTCCAAACAGGTCATCGTGGCATTTTCGCTATAACTTTTTTTCTGCAACGTTTCAGAAGCTAAAAAAAAAACCATTTGAGAAGAAATCGCGTTGAATCTCAGGTCCAAATTTCAAAGCTTTTTGCGCTATATTTGCGGAGATATGATCTGAGGAAGTTGGTATTTTTGCAAACACTTGAATTACATTCCAAACAAGTGACCTGGGGAAAATCGTCATAACTTTCTCTCTGAGCATCGGATTGAAATTTTGTAAGAAGTTACAGAAAGAGGACGGACTGTAGTTTCTTGTAGATATTTTTCAGAGCCAAAGGTCGAAACAGTGACTCGTGGCACGTCATACAAGTTCGCTCTACTGAACTAGTCTATAATCAAGTCACTGTGGGAGATTTCGCATAACTCTTCCTTGGAGAATCCAATTTGGGTCAGACTGGTGGCATTGGAAACAGGACACAAAGGGCTACTACAGGTTGCAATTTTAGAACTTAAAGATCCGAAAGTACAAAGTTACAGTCGTTTCAAGATAGAGCTCCTAAAATAAAATAAAAAACAAGATGAGGAAGTTTGATGGCAAGGATCCAGTAAATTGGATACTTCAGATGGAGCAATATTTTGATCTACATGGTGTACCACTGTTACAAAAGGTATGTATTGCATCTTCATATTTAGAACCGGATCAATTTTTATGGTATGAAGGGCTTTGTTCTCGTAAACAACTTGTTACGTGGTCAATTTTCACGGAGGAAATGATAGCACATTATGAGGATACAAAGAGCAACACCACAACAATTGGAAAGAGTAAAAGGGCTTTGTGACATATTGGAAAGCAAAATTATGGAAACCAGGAAGCATACCCCTCACAACTATAAAGATGGAAGAGTTGTTTCTCCCAGCCTTCCACAACCTACAAAGGTTACACCACAACAATTGGAAGAAAAAAGAGAAAAAGGGCTTTGTTACAATTGTGATAGCAAATGCACTAAAGGTCATAAGTGTGCTGAGAAAAAATTATTTTACATACAATATGAAGAGGAGGAAGAAAAGGATCAAGAAACATCGAAAGAAGAGGATATACGCCAGGACCTCACCCCAGAGAAAGAAGAAATGAATCAGACCATATCTTGTAAAGCATTGGAAATAATTACCACTCCTCAAACTCTCAAGATAGAAGGACATATCAAAAAGAAAAAGGTGAAAGAAGTGAAAGAACACATCGAGAAAGAAGAAATGAATCCAACCATATCTTGTAATTCATTGGTCGAAATTACCACTCCTCAAACTATCAAGATAGAAGGACATATCAAGAAGAAAAATGTTCAAGAAGTGAAAGATCACATCGAGCATCAAGAAATGAATCCGACCATGTCTTGCAAAGGATTGGAAGAAATTACCACTCCTCAAACTCTAGAGATAGAAGGACATATCAAGAAGAAAAAGGTTCAAGCAGAGAAAGATCACATCGAGCATCAACAACAAGTTCTCCAACTTTTAAAGGATAATGCCACTTCGGTGCAAAATCAAACGAAACAACAGGTAGATCAACATCGTAGTGAAAAATGTTTTGATGTAGGTGATTGGGTATTTTTATTGCTACATCTCAAGCAAGCTATTTATGAGAAGGAAATGTTGGCAATACTACATGCACTTAAAAAATGGCGACCTTACCAAATGGGAATACTCTTCAAGGATGAGGATGTGGAAGCATTGTTTTGTGCTATTTCTATTATCCAACCAGATTGGATAAATGAAGCAAGGGATGAATGGAAGAAGGACAAAGAAGTATGGCCACTTATTCAAAAGTTGCAAAAGATCCCAATTCAAACAATATTGCCAGAAATTGAAGAGGAAGGAAAAATCATATTGGAACCTGGAGCAGTCACAAAAACAAGAACCCAACAGTTACGAAATCGAATAATTTCAAAGTATCTCATCAAGTGGAAGAACTTACCCGCTAAAGATTCCACATGGGAGGAAAATAATTTTATACAGAAGCATCAAGAACTACTCAAGCGTTGAGGACAATGCTTTTTGAAGGAGAGGGGCATGTTAGGCCCCTATACTACTAGTGTAACCCCTTATTGTTATTAGTACAACCCACTTATTATATTGATGTACCCATGTAGTGCCCATATTGTTACTATTGTGCCACATAGAAGCCCGCTATTGTTATTATTGTGCCCTTACATTATTATTGTTATGTCGGCTCTGATTATGATATGACCCCTTAGACTCCTATATATAGAAAGGAGGTCTTTTCATTTGTATCATCCAAGAATTGTTCATTTATGTAATGTAAAGGAGGTTTCCCCCTCGAAGAGGCTGAATTCTAAGGCGTTGATCTATCTTTTCTATCTTTTCTTGAGCTGGTTTCATAACATTAAAAGCTTAGGATAAAGGGTTTTTGTGGGTTTTTAGGGGAAATGGGGAATTAATAAAGGGGGAAGGTAATATTGGTAATGGGAAATGGGTTTCACACTAGGGAAAAGGGGTTTGGGGAAGGGGGAGTGATTTTTGAAGGGTAATTTCTGGGGGAATGTGTGAAACCAAGGGGTAAAGGTCAAAATAAGGGGAAAAGGGTATTTATAAGTAATGAAAGGATAATGGAGAAATTATAAAATAAGTATGTGGGGGTGTGGTGAAATGAGGGGAAAATAGTAAACAAGCTTGGTGAATATCCTTTCTTTCTCACAATTCCTCTTGCACATGAAACACAGGAATAAGCATGATAAATGTGCTTTTGACTTAGCAACCTTGCAATTTGCAATGTGTCTTCTACCTACCCTTTATTTACCCTAATATTTTATCTTCATTTTAATGGGTGAATTTTAGCTTGCAAACCCTTTATTCCTTTTTCTTTTGATAAGCAAACTATCTAATTCTAACCTTATAACTTCCAATGGCTCAGATTAAACTGATGAGCTCATTCGTATTCTCTACCTAACTACTGATCTGCCAAGGTTAAACAGTTTGGCTAGATCTTATTCTCTATCTATCAACATGAAATTTAAAGCATGAATAAGTCAAGATTAAGCTATTCGACCATCATGTATTGTTGCATTTTTGACAAGCTGCACACAATCTTATTTTGCATAGTAAAGTAAAAAGTAGTGGCATTTGATTTTGCACACTTTCATGATCTTTTTTTTTTTCTTTTTTGGGGTTCATATTTTTTACTTTTTTGATCTTTTTTCTTTCTTTTTGTCCTTTGATTATTCTTTTAGGACATACCCTCTTTACATTTTTTTATTTTTAATATGGAAAACATTTTGCGGAAAGCAAAAGTATGTACAATATTACAAGACTAACCATAGCCAATTCAAAATTATGAATCCTATTATTATAGGACCCTAACAGCATCAAAACCTGGGAACCATGGAGTAATGAAGAGCCCAACTCTACCCCAAAACCATGGCCTGTCATTCAGAAAATTCTCCAGATCTTTTTGTGTATCAAATTGAACAATGAGAATCCTTTTGAACATAAATAGATGCCACGGTTGGGTGTCCAAGAAGAAAAAACCCACTGGTGTAATGCTTTAGATCTAGGTCGGAAACCATTAAACCTACAAATAACAACCTTGAATTAGAGAGCAGAAAGGAGAGAATTTACTTCTGGAAGATTAACTTCCATGACTAATGATTGTTCCATTTTTTTCTATAGTGTAGGGTATTGGGACATTTTGGATATGATCTGCTGGGATGTAAGCCTTCTCTTTCATTACATCCTTGAAAGAGATAGATCCGCTAGGGTTTCTAAAGCCTTAAGCTCCACCACGAATGCACATATTAAAGATAATGGTGGTGTTCCTTGAGATGCAACATTCCTTCATCTAGAAGGATCCTTGTAGTAGTTTCCCTTTAAATAATAGGCATTGATAAGTTGCAGGGATGCCTAGACTAAACTGAATGCTCTATTTCAAGTTTTCCACTTGGTTTGAGTCCCTAATCTAGAAGATGGAGGTCTTTCCATTTAGATTTTTTAAGAAAAACTAAAAATTTTCCTTTTCTGACTTTGCCTGTCTTTCAGCCAAAATAGAGGGGGAAATTAGGGGGAGAAACATCCAAGTGCATAGATTTCGTCTCCACCACGGGCCACAGAAATAACTTGACTATGCAGAAATAAGAAGCTGAATATGTGGAAGAGAAGTATTTGGGTGGAATCCCTGGCAAGTACTCCTACCACAACCTCTCCATATGTGGGAAACCACTAACGAATCAATATTTGAGATACTTGTCAACACTTTGAAGACAAGTTTCTTTCACAAAATGGGCCCAAACATTAGGAACTTCCACGAGGCCAAACCCATACTTTCTCTCTTGGTCCTTAGTTTCATAGCAATGGATAGGCATTCAAACCACCACAGGTAAAACCCAAAAACATCCATGTTCAGTGCCATCAAAGAAGTAGAAGCCAGCATCCCCATGCCTTGGCTTGCCTTCATCACCAAGAGCAAGCATGATCTTGATGGTGGCATTTTGAGCAACACTACATAGAGAAATAACTCTAGTGCTTTGATCCATTATTCCAACCCCTCCTCTCCTCTAAACATGTTAATAATATGTCTCTCCAGTTGAACCTGCACCCTATACTAGTGACCATATATATGACGGGGACCCAAGCTTCTTTGAAATTCTTGGTATACAATTTTCCATATAGCCTACAAAGCACAACTATCATGAGTTGATATGGGGTTTTCAACATATTTGTAGGGTATTCCCCTAAAGGCTTGGACTTTAAGTTCTTCTTTTTGGTCCACCATGTTTTCATCAAATTCGTGGTTCTTGTCTTGAATGACTTGAGCTAATCTCCATCGAGGTTTATCTCTTTAGTTGGTATATGCACAAAATAGAGGGGATAAAAGAGGATAGTGGCTTTCCCTTGGCATCTTTAATCACCAAGTTTTCTACATCTATGTGGATTATAATATAGGATATGGCCTTTGAGCATGCAAAAATGATGGGTGTGTCGTCATTTTGTTTAACTGATCCAAGTGGATATCAATTCCCATCCACCCCTTCCATTAACTTAATGGTTCTCTATCTTCTTAGAAATTTTCCCATGTTTTTTTGTCCCAAGTTTCCATGGTTTTTTTTAGCCCTTCAACATTGTTTTTTAGCCAATTAGGGGACTAAGGGTTGCAATGGAATACCTTACACCTAGCCAAAAGTTATAATCCATGGATAGTTCTTTATAACAATATATTGTTCCCCCAAAATAGACATTATATTAAAAAGTTTTGTCCCTGGGAGGTTGATGTACCAACTAACCACATTTGGGTCCAAAAACCCTTTGGTGCTCCATATTCTAGGTTAGAGATTTAAACATTTTTGGTTCCTTTTTATGTTAAGGCCTTTTTTTTTGCCTCTTGTAATAGCTTTTTGTGAATGTGTGTAGTCACCATCACTTTCTCTTCATAGATAACTACCATCATTCTAGCCAGTTTGTGTTCTATAATATTTTGTTATTTTATTTATTAATATAAGTTGGGGTTCCACTATATTATTGTTCTCTCTACTATATTTCTTTGCATGTGTGTTTCATTTACTTTCTTTCCTTTCCTTTCATTCCTTGTTTCTTTGTGCATGTCCCTAACAAAGTTAGGGTACAAAGACTTAGGTCTCAAGCTAGTTTCACTTGGGAACAATCACTATTGTTAACCCAAATGGCCTCCCATGGTGGAACAAAAGAGATATGATGAAGTTGGAGATCCTATCAAGTTATTTCTCAAGTAATTACTTGTGCGACAGAGGAATGAGATTATGAACAATTTCACCTAGATCCTTCGACGTATACCAACAATGGTGAGACACCTTTAACAAGTGGCAATTTTGGAGGTGTGACACACTTCAAGGGACAAGTTAACTTTGATATCCCCTTATTTAAAGGACCAATAGATTCAAATTCTTTAGAGGAATGGTTAAATTTGTTAAAGGGCTATTACTCTGTCCAAAAAAATTCAACAATGAAAAGACTACCTTTGCACTCTTGAAAGCTCTTTTCATGTAAATATGGATGGGAAGGTTACTAAGTGATACACAATGAATATGAGTATGTCATATCCAAGGTATGGCCCACTTAGGCCTCTTTTTTCAATGCCCTCAAGGAGGAATTCTACCTTATAGGAAATTCAAATGACTAGTACATGAGATGGAAAAATCTACGACATAAGAGAGACCATATGGTGGCAGAGTACACCAACATTTTCTATACCTTGCGCTCAAATCTTGATATCAAAGACTCTAAGTGACACCTATTTCTAAAGTATAATAGTGGTCTACATAGTTGCATCCACATGGGGATGGATTTCCTGGATAGATCCTCATTTGGATACACTTATCTATATGTTGTCAAAATTGAGGAGAAACTAAAGCAGAGGAATAACTGGGAGTTCGGGTTTGCAAATACATTACAATATAAGCTTGGAAAAGGCACCCCTACCTCATAGAATAGGGATAGAGAAAGGATATCCAACCTAAATACAACCAACCCAAGTCATATGTAAAGAAATGTAATGGGAAATCAAAGGAGGACACTAGAAAGTGGTGTCGATTCCATAAAATTCATTGGCACAACATTAATAAATGTCACTCAAACAAATCATTGTTGGCTAAGATTAAATAAAAAGAAGCAGACTTTTTCTCATATTATTATCTATAAAAATATAAAAGGAATAAGATCATCAATGTAGAACCCAATGCTACCCATCACAACTGTAAATATCCAACAAAAAAAGTAATAGAACCCTAAGGAGGGGGATTAACTCTTCCATTCATAGATGTGGGTGAAGGGGGCCCCTCTACATCTCATTGTTGATAGCAAGAACTATAATAAACTTATCTCAATGGAGATAATCAAGAGATTGGAGTTATAAACAGTGGCACACCCCAACCATACACCATTGGTTAGTTGATCCATGTACAAAATATTTGCGTCTGAAAAAAAAATGACGCATGTCTTATGGCATTAATCGCTTCAATGATGAGGTATTGTGTGATATTTCCCAAATTGAAGTTTTTGATGTTCTTTTAGTACAACCTCATATGTGGAAACACCAATATATTTATGAATATTGTTCCTGTAGTGTCATTGTCACTCTAAGGAATTACTTCTACATAGTATCAGAGGTATCTATGACTACCACAATTACATTGATCTCGACACAACAATGTTGAAAGGTAATCTATAAAACTGTAAAGTTTTTACTCTTCATGGTTTGGTTAGAAGGTGAAAGGAAGGTCATTGCAACCACCATATCTTCAACATCGGCCTCTCTACACAAAAAAAAGCAAATAGACAAGATTGTAGAGGAATACATGGATATATTTGCTTCACCTATGGGGTTGCCTCTGCAATGTTAGGTCAAACACTCAATTGAATTGATACATGGTGCTTCTTTACCTAGTGGCCCAGTATATAGAGACTCTCACTTGGAGAATAAGGCAATAAAATGTCAAATTCATGAGCTCATCTAAAAGGGCCACATTTGATCAAGGTCCTCACCTTACAAGAACCCAAATGTGTTGGTGCAAAATATGGATGGGACATGGATCTCTATCGTGTTTATAGAACCTTGAAAAAATCATTGTCAAGAAAAAATAGTCAACCCCCTAGATCAGCGATCTTCTTGATCATCTTAAGAGTGCCAAGTTCTTTAGCGAGATTGATCTAAAGTTGAGCTACCACTGGGTTCCAATTGAAGAAACCAATGTATGGAAAACATCCTTCAAATGTAAAGAAGGCCTTTGTGAGTGGTTGGTCATGATTTTTGGCTTGAATAATTCTCCATAAACATTTATGAGGATGATGCATGATATCCTACACCCATTCACAAACTCTTTTATGGTTGTATATTTGGACAATATCCTCATCTTCAGCGAAACCAGGGAAGAACGTTTGCATCACATTCAATAGGTCTTAACATGCGACAACACAATTTGTAGGCCAATTTAGAGAAATAATCATTTGGCATGCAGTCAAATTTAGTATTTGGGATAAAAATGGTGTGCATTTGGACCTAGCCAAGATCCAAGTCATTTGGGATTAGTTACCTTGTCAATCCTAATAGAGCTTCATAGCTTCTTGCGCCTTGTTAAATCCTACTAAAAGATCATTTTGGGTTCTCTCATATCACTTGGCCCTTAAATCAAGTGAGAAAGGGTGGAGTTAAATAAAATTCCTCTTTGTGTAAAACTCAACAGAAATCATTTCAATATCTAAAACCCCGCCTCTACTCTGCACTAGTCCTCACCCTACTAGACCTTAAATATCCATTTGAGATTGAGATATATGAATTTTACTATGATATTGGTGCAATCCTCACTCAACAATGACATCTAGTAGCATATCATAGTGAAACACTCTCGGTACTCCCTATAGATAACCCACCCATGACAAGGATATGTACTCCACTATGAAATCATGCTAACGTTATAAGCATTATATTATGGGGAAGGAGACGATCATCCACACCAATCATAGACCTATGTCATCTTAAATGGTCCACATACCTACAACAATTCCACTTGAACATTAAGTACAGGAAGGATGGCACTAACCATGTTGCAAACTACCTTAGTCAGTGCCTGATTGTGGAGCTAACCAAAGTTCTTAACTCTTATGAGAATATGAAATTTGATTGCCTATAATTATACAATGGTGAATTTGACTTCATTGCTACATATTCGATGTGAATCGCAGGTAAACAAGTTATGGATTTTCACCTCAAGGATGAACTCTTGCGCTACCTAGGCTACCTTTGTGTTCCTTCAAACAAGTATGTCGAGCTAATTTTAGAGGCATAATATAATCGAGTGATAGGGTAATTTGGTGTAGAGAATATAGTAGCAGTACTTCAAAAGTATTTCTATTGGCCAAAGATTCGATAGGACATCAATCAATATATCAGATTGTGCACCACCTATACCATTGCTAAACCAACCTTCAAGAAGAAGGGTTTGTACTCCCCTCTACTAATCCCAAACAAGCCTTTGGAGTTGGTATCCATGGATCATATATCAGGTTTACCCTGCAATAAGCATGTTAATGACTGTGTTTATATGGTTTTCAATCGGTTCTTTAATATGGCCATTCTAGTACCATGCAAGAAGAGTATCACAACCAAATCCACTACTAAATATTATTTGAACATGTTTGGGTTCATTTTGGGCTACCCAAAAACCATTATTTAAAACAAGGATAACAAGTATCTCAGTGATTTTTGGTATAGCCTATGATATCTAATGGATACCAAGTTAACCAAATAGATTTCCTTTCATCCCCAAATAGATGGACAAACAAAAGTAATCAATGGGATGATTATGCATATCTTGTGCATGTATAACTCCAAGTATCCATGTACATGGGATAAAATCCTTCCATATGTTAAACATAGCTATAATAGATACCTCCACAACTCTATTGATCATATTTGTTTTTAATTATGCTTGGGGTTCCAACCATTGGCCACAATTGATGTATCTCTACCAATTGCATTTTCACTGGAAAATTCCTCCCATGCTCAATCTAAGAAAGATAGGTCAACCTAATTTGTTAAATATATCCAATTCTTCCAACAGTAGGTCCACAATATCTTGAAAAAAAACCAATGCCAAGTACAAGCAACGACATGACCAACATCGGGTCCCACAACAATTTCAGGTTGGTGATAATCTATGTTTGTATTTATAGAAAGAATGCTTCACAAGCCCCCATAGGAATCTCATTCCACTCCATATGCGCCTTACATAATCACACAAGTTGTGGGTGAAAATGCTTTGAATTGAGTATTCCCCTTTTCCTTGGCTTGCACCTACTATTTAAAGTGGAGCAACTTCTACCACATTTTCCACCTCTATGGACCACCTCAGAGGCAGCTGAGTAATTATCCCACATAGAAATCAATCCTAAATGCAATCAATAGGCTATAATATATCATATCATGGACACCAAGATGAAGGAAACATGCCGACAGAACATACAACTCTATTGGGTTTTCAAAGTGGGGCGGCTTCTTCACCAAGGAAAATGGCTCACCAGGAGCCAAATTCAGCAGAAGTTTCCCCATATTATGAGGGAACTTGATGCAATGGAGAATTAACTCCCACAGGAGGAGGAATTATCCTGGTGGATATTGGTGGCCACACACCTCTTTCATTAACTCAACAATTTTCTATCTTATTTGCAATTTTTGCATGATTTTTTGCGACCTAAACATCGAGGGCCATTTTGAGGCATTAAGCAATGCCATTTAGGGGGTCGTCATTTTCCATGGAATATCTTGGCACAAACCAAAAGTTGTAATCCTTGGATAATTCTTTCCAACGAGCTAATGTGTGCCACAAATGGACATTGTGTGCAAAATTTGCACCCCAAGAAGTTAATTTACCAACAAACCACCTCAAGGCCCGCAAAAAATTTAGCACTTCATGTTTCAGGGTTAGGGTTTTATGCCTCTTGTGCTCTTTATTTTTTCTAAAAGGTCAACCTTTTGGCCTCTTGTAATAACTTTTTGCAAATGCATGTAGCTACCATCCTCTATTCAGAGATAAATACCAACCATTCTAGCCAGTTTGTGTACTGTAGCATTTCATTATTTTATTTATTAATAAAAGTTGGGCTTTCACTATATCACTGTGCTTTATACTATATTTATAAATGTGTTTTTTTATGTTCCTTTCCTATCATTCATTTCATTTCTTGTACAACTCACATCAACAACCATGATTTCTTGATGGTCGAATACACCTAGGTCTAGAGAATATGAAGCCAAGAGTAGGGTTGCTTTTAGATGAAATATCTAGTATATATCATTACATCTGTAAGATATATCTTTTTCAATGACATAATAAGTGTCATAAAAAATTGGACTTAGGTACTGAAATTTTTCTTTTCCTCCTCACTACCAGATAGTATCTCGATGGTAGGGATCTTTCTAGTATTTTTACATTGGGAACGCATGATTTGCCTCTTTAAAATGGAGGGGGTTTCTGATCTAGTCATATGGTGAATGTTGACATCTCCATGGAAGATTAGTTGAGAAGCAATTCTTAAGTTCTTGGGAGGATGTGGACAAAACTATACTAAATGGATGATAAAAAATAAATGGGAAAATGCCCTTTTATAATATTTTTAACCTTTGGCATGAATTTTTAAGGCGGGTTAATGATGATAGCAATTTCTCATAAGTAAAATTTTATGAGGAAAGTAATTTCTTCAGCAACGTGTCACTGGAGAAAGATAATTTCTCAACAAATTAGAAAAGGAAAAATAAAAATTTCCATATCACTAGAGAAATATGATTTTCTAGCACTATTTCAATGAGGAATGATCATTTGTCTATAGAGAAAAATGGTCATTTATTAATGTAATAATTGAAGAATTTTTTTTCCTAATGATATGCCACTAGAAGAAATGCTTTCTCATGGTGTCATTTCACATGAAAAGTATCTTTTTTTTGCAAAGAATGTATTGAAGTCAAGAGTTTGAAAAAACATAAGCATAGAAAGATTTGTGTGGCAGAAGTTAAGTGTTGTTTCATTAAAAGAGGTTCTTTTCTTGTGTCGTGTCACCAAGAAAGAGATTTTTCCTAGTATATGTTTTTAATAAAGAACTTTCTCTACGGTTGTATTGCAAAAGAAAACATTTTTTTCTAAAGATATAAGGAAAATTAGTTAAGGAAATTTATGTCATAAGAGTTAATATGATATGAAAATAAGCCCATTAACTAGCAAAATAGAAGCGCACATGAAAAGTGAGTCCAATAACATATAATATGGTGAAATAACTTCATCCCTTGACAAAATATAACTTCAAAGTTAACCATGGAAGGAGGACCCCTATACTATTTTGAGCGTACTAAGGAATAAAATGCTTTAGGATAACTCAAGATCAAGATAGTAAGGGAAGGTGATGATGATAACACAACATTTTTCACCTCCCATGCCAATGAAGACATTTTCTCCTAAAAAATCCTAACTCAAGGCAAGTATGAGAAAGAGGAGTCACTTCATCCAAAAAATATTAAATGGTAAAGGATGCTAGAAATAAGGGTTTCCTAAGATGGAAATACCCTTAAAAACTCAAGATTACTCTAGATTTTGACATTAATTTTGTACCATAAGTGTGCTTCCCCATCTCCTTCACCTTAAGTATCTATTTATACCAATGTCTGATGGTTGGGGTAGTTATGCACCAATAATAAGATATGAGTAACCTAAAAAGCTGTAAACTATGTTGTTGGCAGGCCAACCACCTCCCCTTTAATTCATTACTAAATGATATGGACCCGTCTCTAATTTTTCCTTTCTTTTAATTTTTTCAGCATTGTTTGGTTTGCATATGTAATTAATTTTGCTTCTGTTGAGTTGTGTGATTTGCCTTGATGATTTGCTACAATTTTACATTTCTTCTCTATGGTGATTATTCATACATATTCACTAGATTTCTAGCAAAGATTAAGGAGCCTTGACATTGGTTTGATAATGAATGTATTTCCAAAGGATTACCAGTGATCTATGACAATTGAACATTTGCAAAGAAAAATGTTGTTACAAAATTTATGATCTGAAGCAAATATAATGTATAACTATAGACTATAACCTATTCTTCAATTAGCAAATGATTTATTTCGCTACAATTTGTATGCAACATTTTATCCTCTTTTCCAACTAGAATCCTCTTCTCCAAAATTTGCAGATGATCACACAAAAGGTCAGTCTAAGCAGGATTATGAAACCCATATTAAAGATAAATTGTTAAAAAAAAATCTAGATTGCGACGAAATAAACATAAACTCCCTTCAAATCAAAAATTTGTTAATCTTGAAGAATCTTAGCCCAAGAATACCAAGCCTCAGTCCACCGGTGAACATGACATCCCAAATGGTGTCAATATCACACCTAAGTCAGATAGTAAGATAGATAAAATGGCTTTTGAAGCTTTGATAGACCTTTATTGGAACTAACGATTCATATTTATTGTACCAAGACTAAATTGTGGAGTCAAATAATTAACTAGAGAAAACGAGCAACTCAGGGATACCTGTATCCATAATGAAACTCTAAGGCAACAAAATTCTACTAAAGTTGTTGAGATTTCACAAGGCTCTGATACAAAGATTATATTAAAATCTTCAAGGATAAATCTCATCATTTCTCCAGAATCAGAGGATGCTAAATAAAGATTTTAGTTTGTTATTCTTTTCACCAGTTGGATAAGATGAGGTACAATTTCATTTTGATTTTGATTTTCTAAATTTAAAATAAATGTTACAAAATATCAAATTCAGTAACATCCCTAGTCTGCATTGTATCTCTCTTTCTAACTGATTGTTTACTTTCCAACATGTGATTTTTCTTGTTAAGATTCGTTGTTATTGCGGTCATAGGATGGACATGCACGAGTTACCCACAATTTTGGAAGTTGTCAACGACAGTCTCATGTAAGTTATCTTGTTGGTCTCTTATTATTTCCAAATTGGCCATGAGGCCTAAACAAAGCAATTTCTATTATTTTTGTAAAAAGACAATTTTTAAATTTTAATTTTGTTAGGGATATGACTTAAAAACATAATTTATATAAAATCCTCATTTTGAAGAATAAAAGAGGGGAGAGAGATCTCAAGGGTGAGAGAAGAATTATTATTTTCAAATAGAGAAGTGTTGTTACTATTGACAGTGGAAGGAATTAGAGTTTGTAGGTTTTTGTGGTGAGGATTTTGATGTGGAGATTTTGGAGCATCCACAGTATTCATTTTTAATTCGATGTTTCAAGTCAAAACCATGACTCATCATCAGGAAAAACCTACAAAGAAGATAAGCGAAAGGAAGAGATAAATATAAAAGAAAGGAGGGGAAGGAGGAAAAGAGCCGACCAACAAACCTAAAAAGATAATTTTATTTTTTTTATTTTCAATTATTATTATTTTTAATTTCTATATGCATATCGCTTATCATTTTAATGTCAATACTATAAAGGTGATTTAATACTATAAATAGATTAAGTTAATATATAAAATTATTTTATGTATGTATCAAGAATGGAATGTATGTATAAAATTAATTTATGTATGTATCAAGGAAGGAATGTTAATACAAGAAATTTGATGTGGTTTGATTCCATCTGTGTCTTGGTTTCTCTTATTTCCATAGTCATGTTATAATTTTGTTATATATTTTGATTCACAGAATATATTCGTTGTTTGTTAGATAATGTGGATCTCTAGCAAGCGATTTTTTTTTTTCCTGTTGCATTTCTCTGTTACTCTAATACATCTAGCCAAATTTGTTTTTTAAACAAATAAAATGTTACTCTTCAATGATTGGTTTTCTAAGAAGAACAGTTCGATTTCGAAGATTAATTCGCTTGAAAAATTGTTAGGCTAATTAAGACATTCATTCCTTTTATATGGATCTGCATTAGAGTTGTTACAGTGAATGTTATCTTAGTTGTTTATTTCAATTCCGATTTGGTGGTTAATTGATTTGACTCATTAATTATCAATGAAAGTATGAGAATCATTTAAAGGATATTGTTTATTTTCATTACTCTTCCACTCAAGAGTTGGTCAAACATTGATTAGAATTGTTAGAATAGTTATTATGTTATTTTTCTTAATGTAAAAACAATCTGAAAAAAGCAAGCAAAGTTTAAAATTTTGTTTTCTTAACAATATGAGTTCTTTACTTATTGCAGTTACTCCTTCTCTTCTTAATTACATTAAGAAAAGACAATCATTTCTTTTTCTAGGCATAGGACTTAGTTTCAATTTAAAGAATATAGACTTAGTTTCAATTTAAAGAATATAGTTATTATATTTTAACAGATTCATTTTTTTCTTACTATGCTAACTATATTTTTGTTCTAGCCTAACTTTGTTGTTGTATCATAAACTGTAGATAATGTACGACAGTTTTAACTTTTTTTATTCTAACTTTGATTAGAACTTGGTTTTATTTCTAATTGTTCTAGTTTCCTTTACTACAATTAACATAGCTTGAGTAGGCATAGAACCATTGTAAGCTTAGATTAGGATTAGATAGTATTTGGGTTCAATCCTCCTCCTCTGGAAGTATCCACAGCCAATGGAGGCATTAAACCCATCTAGGGTATCCTTTCCAAATGGCTTGGGTTGTTAAAGAGATGGTCCAGGTTGCTTCTCCTTTGTTGACATAGGTGTATCAATGCCCTCATCAACATCTGCCTAATTCCTATTTTGTGGACATTAATATTTGTTTTTGTGCATTTTCGAGGCATATATTCTTTATCAAAGTTAAAGCAATATAATGTATGCAAATTTCATGAAGGAAAGTAGCCTATGTATGATGGTTGCTTTCCCAAAAGTGGTATACAACTTTAAGAGTGTTTTTGGAAGAGATTCAAGGGGAACCTTGGTTTGCAACAAAGGAAGGTTCAAGGATGATGGCCAATAAGTGTGTTTTTAACATATGGGTGGTAAAAGATGTTGATTGCATGGATGGATTATTTTAAGCACTCATCCTTCCAATTGGTTGCAACACCCTTATAAAAAGTATATATGTTATTGTGCTAACTAGTAAATTGTTAACAAAATTTATACCATAGCCCCTTTTCTTAGCTTTCATGCCATTTTTCAAGTGCAAGTCCATTTTTTATTCTATAACAATTACATATTTGTACAATGTGGTGTGAACCATGAATTCATTAGTGGCATTTTTTCTACACTACAACAACTTCATAATGGCATGGATCATTTTGGTATTGATTTAATTTCATATCCATCCAAATCCCTCCATAATGAGTCTACATTAGCAATACCCTTACACACTTATTGATCATTGCATAACTTCTAGAATATGGCACATGTAGCAAGCTCATAATGTCGGATTTGAAAAAGGCACTAAATGTCTTTAGAACCCTAGTATTGTCTTACATCTATTCCAAGCATTGATTTAATGAAACTTAGTGAGAATAATATAATTATATATGTCAAATTCATTAAATGTGTCAACTCAACATAGTCTTTCCAGTGCTCATCTTTATCAACACGCACTTATACTTCTTATCTCTCTTTGAGTAAATTGGGATTTCCAGATCCAAGATGGGGCCATTGTCCCCTCTTAAATTGTTTTTTTAGCCTTGATACCCATTGACACCCTACCTACCATTGGTATTGTGTGTGGTGGCATTCTCCTTATGCTTAAATATTGCTTAAGAATAGAAGCCACCTTTAGCTGCTCTTGCTTCATGTTCATTGAAGGTTTCTCAAATGCTGAAAGTTGTCCCACGATCCTCATATCCTTCACTTCACAGTCCTTGAATCCAAGTTTCTCAAATAGTCATCCTTTACCAGCTCCACAACTTTGATTTGTTATAGATTTCAACTTTTAAACTCTTATAATGTTCCAATCTCACGTGTTCCATTGGTAGGGAGAACATATACATGACTACAGAAGGACTTCCAACTCAAAATTCCTAAGCTAATTAAGTTAATTAAACTTAATTAACTATTTGCAAGTTTCTATGAGAATAGAATTTGATTTTCATTTTCATTTTAATTCAAGGACAAATTAAACTGAAATTTCTTGTTGTCATTTCTCAACAAACCGTGATGGAATCATGTTGTCTCACTATCCTCAAAAAACCTATGATGAAGTCCATGGAAATGACGTCCCATTTCCATTATGGAATCGCAATTGGTTGTAGTTAGTTCTTAATAAGACAAAAATGTGTAACTCATTCAATTTTTAATATAAAATATTTTTTTTAGACAAATTTCGGTTGCTATATATTGATCTGAAAAAAAGAAGAGGCAGTTCGCCATACTTATAGTGCTTCCTGAGAATTCTGGATCCAAGGAATTACAAAAAGGGTTCCTTCCTTGATCCTTATTCTAGTATTCCTGCCTCTGAGGCTTCTTATACTACTGTAAATCCTTACATACTGCAAACACCAAAATTTACAACTACAAAGCATAACTAATCTATCTCTATATGACTGATCTTCCTTGCTGTGGACGCTTCTGGGTATGGGTCTGGCTCATCCTGTTTTGCACTAGAAGAGGAAGGAGCATCCTTGAACTTTTTTTCCATCATGAACTTGAGGACAGTTATCGATTCTTCTGCATGGCTGCACCTATTGGCCAAGCTGCTGAACTGCTCATGTAAGGAATTGACTCTGTGTAAGAAAAGATTGATCTCTGCCCGATACTTCTCATTGAGAATTCTGTCCTGATCTTCCAGTCTTGTTTCCAGACTTCGAACTTGATCCTCCAGGGCCCGCTGTTGTGCTCACAATTCCTCGAACTCTGCCTGAAGGTCTCTGCAGTGGAAGCAATCTTCTGGATGATCCATTAGCTCTGGATAATTCCTGTCTGCGCTGCCGGCCTCTTTAGTGCGGAACCTCTGGGCTCTCCACTTACAACAGGCTACAATCACAGCTCGTGCAGGGTTTTTGTGATTCTGTTGAGCGCTATGACAGCTACCTCGGGCTGCTTGGAGATAGACGGAAGCGATGATATATTCTGATGCTCGTGGACACAAGCTTTCACTATGAATTGAAGGGTCATGCCACCCAGGATATATATAGAGTTCATTCGCAGGCTATGAGGGCGGGAAGATGCCCATCTACGTCTCCGTGTACTCCACCAAATGGTCAAATGCATATCTTGAACTGCGTATGAAATCTGTCTGTTAGGACGATTTTCTCCTGAACTTCTCTTGATTCCCATGCGCTGAATCGATCTCCCAATCTTATTTCTAATCCAAATCCTACCTACCTTACCTGTTCTGTCATCCACATTGATTACTTGTCTGTTGTCATTGATTCTGTCATCTGAGGTACACCTATTGTTGACTAGACATTAAATATTCATGGTAACGGTTGGAAAAAGGTATTATTGTTACAACTCAGGCTACCCTTGGAGCGTTCGCATGCCCTGTTGGAATACTTATCAGCCTCCTTGTTCAGTCCACGAAGGATGTGGTAGTATATGACCTCTTCCATTGAAGCGTGAAGGGTCTGATTCCTATGATTTATCTGTTGTAGAAGGATATTCGGCGTGGTATGCCTCTGCGCCATAAGCCTAATAATTATTGCTGAGTCCCCAAACACTATTGCCTTCTTTATCCCTAACTTTAACAGCTGTGTGAGGCCCTGATACAATGCCAATCCCTCTGCCCTGTTATTGGAGATCTCTCCCAGCCCCCATTCGAATTGTAGAATTCTTTCTCCATTAGCATTGCAAATTAGACCCCCTGCACCGGCTTGGCTCGGGTTCGATTTAGTAGCATCATCAAAAAATAAGTAGAACCTGTTACAGTTTCTCAACCAATTCGCAAATTCCTCTTCCTTTAGCCTCAGCTTCCACTTCCATGCCCTGTTTGTTTCTTTCGTTTGTATCCTTCCTTGGTTTGTTTCCTGAGCACTAACAATATTCTCTTGAACATAACTGATCAGGTTTCTCTCTTCCATGCTGTAATTAGTTGCCTCGATCTTGCCTTTGGTGTGGTTTGTGACTGTCTCCACCGCTAACATCTTTGCCTTGTGGCACATAACTCTGATGTTACAACCTTTCTCCTGGAAGACCTTTCCATTTCTTGCCAACCAGATGCGCCATAAGAGGGTTAGAGGTATGGTATTCCATATCCTTTGCGTCAATTTACTCATTTTCTCTTTCCATGGACAATTCTTCCTCCATTTGTGAATCGTTTCTGCAATAGTTGCCTGAGGCTCCCAGGGAGCATCCCCAATTGAGGCCATCTTTCTCTAGCATTCATCAGCCACCGGACAATCTATAAACAGGTGTTGTATTGTTTCCTCTGATCTACAGCAGTTTGGACATCTGGATGGCCCCATTATGCCTCTTTTCTTTAAATTTTCCGCTGTTATAGTTTTCCCTTTCAGGAGCAGCCAAATGAAAAATTTGACTTTGGGGGGTGCTTCTGCTCTCCATACCAGTTTCCATTGGTTCCATATGTCCTGTGGGAAGTTGTTGTCACATAAAAGTTGATGAACAGCTTTAGCCGTGTATTGAGTTCTGGTTGGGTCCCATCGATATCCATCTTGCTTACCTTCTTGGATCGGTGCTTTGCTGTGTAGGAGATTCTTTAGGGCAGTGAGACTAGTATCTAGCTCTCTGGGATGATCCAGGAAATTCCAACCTATCCATGCTTGAGAATGATTGTCCCATTGTGATATTTGAGCCAAGTACAATATTCCTTTACCATTTAGCCAATTTATGGCAGGGATTGCCTCCATTTTTTATCCAATGGGATGTTGCCCTAGAATTCTGTCTGTGGAGAAATTGATGCTGCTCCCCCCTCCTGGGACCTTTGAAATATTCTGAGACATAAAGGAAATGGCCTTCTTGCAGAGTTGCCAAATTTTTGTACTATCTCTGTTGGGTATATTAGTCTCCAAGAGTTGTTGCCTTGTACTATTCAAGTATTTTGCTTCTAAAACCTTCTTCCACCATGTTGTGGGTCCTGTGATCATTCTCCATATTATTTTAGCTCCAAGAGCTAAATTTAGCAGTTTTGGTGATCTTATTCCTAATCCTCCTTTTTCCTGAGACTGAATGACATTCTTCTAACTTACAAGATTGAATTTTCTTTTTTCCATTTTCCCTCCTTGCCAAAGAAAATGCCTGAGGGCTCTTTCCATTTTCTGATGGAAAACAGCAGGAGCTTGGTATAAAGAGAAATGATAAATGGGGAGAGAGGCCAGTCCTGATTTTAGAAGAACAAGTCGTCCTACTGGGTTTAGCCACATGGTGCCCCATTGTTGGATTTTTCTCTTTATTTTGTCAAGGATTTCGTTCCAGGTATCAGCTTTCAGCAGTCCCATACTTACTGGCATCCCTAAGTAGGAGAAGTGGTTCCAGACTAGTTTACAGGAGACTCCAAATATACTTGCAATGCTATGGATGGTATGATTTGATGTGTTCCAACCATATATACAACTTTTTAACTGATTGAACTTCCCTCCTGAGTAATCCGTGAATTGGTCTAAGATCTTCTTAAAACGCCTTGCTATAGTGATGGACGCTCCTCCTATTAGGAGGGTATCATCTGCAAATTGAGAGTGGTTGATGTTCTTTGTTCCTTGCTCAAAATTGATGTCAGTGATTAGACCTATTCTCCGGTTGAAGTCCAGGGTTTGACTGAGTGACTCGGCCATGAGAATAAACAAGTAAGGAGACAGGGGACAGCCTTGTCTAAGGCCTCGAGAGGATTGGAATGCAGCACATGGCCTCCCGTTTATCAGAGGGGAGATCCAGGGGTCCGATATACAAGCTTTGATCATTGTGATGAAGGAGGAGTCAAATCCCATTTTGTGAAGGACAGCAAACAGGAAGGAATGCCTAACCCTATCAAAAGCATTGGCAAGATCCAACTTTAGGACAAACCCTTTCTCCTTTCTGCTTAAGCTTGAGTGGATGGCCTCTTGCACAAGAAGGATGGAGTCTGTAATGTGCCTATTGGGGAGAAAGCCCCCTTGATTTTTTGAGATCAGGGAAGAGAGGTGTGGCTTGAGCCTGGATGACAGAATTTTTGATATTATTTTGTATGCTGAGTTGCATAAAGATATTGGCCGAAATCTTGAAAAAGTGGAAGGTCTATTCTCTTTAGGAATTAAGGCTAGATAGGTAGAGTTGGTAAATCCCCCCATTTTGCCTTTCTTTAGAACCCAACGTATCATCTTTAAGAGATCTTTTTTGATCATCTGCCAATACTCTCTATAAAAACTGATTGGAAACCCATCAGGTCTTGGAGCTTTATCTGGGTGTAGACTCCAAATTGCTTTTTGGATTTCTTCTTCTTCTACTTCTTTTTTGAGATTGTTGTTCATTTCTTGTGTGGCTCCTTTAGACAGGTGTTGTAGCATACTTGAGTAATCCTCCTCATCTTTATCCTCAGTCAGAAGGTTTTTGAAGTGTTTGGTGGCTGCTTCCTTTATAGAGTCCTGAGTATTGTAGTTGTTCCCTTCATTGTCCCTAATTGTGCTCACAGTGTTTCTGGCCTTTCGAACTGTAGCCTGCTTATGAAAATAAGAAGTGTTTTTATCTCCCTCCTGCAACCAGAGCTGCCTTGATTTCAATCTCCATTTTGTTTCTTCATCCCTTATAGTTTGTATCAGCTGGGAGTATAGTCTTGTTTCTTGCTCTTTTGCTTGCTGGGACAGCCCAAAGGCTTCAATGCTTTGCTGCACTTCATCTAGATCTTGCTTAATTTTCTTTTTGTTCACCTCGGGCTCTTGGTAATTGTTCTTTGCCCAATTTTTTAAAGCCTGTCTTACTCTCTTTAATTTTGTCTCCCAAATATAGGTTGGGGAGCCTTCTACGTGTTGGATCCAAGCCTGCTGCACCACATCTTTTGTTGTAGGGGAACGATTCCAAATGGAACAGTATTTGAAAGGAAGAGGTCCTAGCTGACATTGACTATGAAGAGTGAGTGTTATTTGATAGTGATCAGAGGCGGAAACATTGAGAATATCTGACTGACCTGTAGTGAAGGTGGACAGATATGCTATGCTTATAAGGAATCTATCCAGACGCTCCATAATATTTTCGGCTCCTATTCTTCTGTTACTTCAAGTGTACCTACGGTTTTTAGGCCTGATATCGACAAGGTCTTGCTCCTGCATAATGTTCTCAAGTCGATTTCTGAAAGGATCCGGGATGAAATTTCCCCCTCTTTTTTCGTTAGCGTGCATTACCAGATTTAAGTCTCCTGCTATAATGAGATTGTTGTCCTGCTCTTCTTCTATACTTGCTTCCAATGCGTTCCAACACACTTCTTTCTCTTTGTACTGATTCGGAGGATATATGTTGTAAATTGTTACCTTTGAGCCACCTGTTTTGCTTTCTAGATTGACACGGATCCAGTTCTGATGTATTCTGGTGGAGTCACAGTTCCATTTATTACTCTCCCACATAGTTAGAATGCCGCCTGAGGCTCCTCTTGCTTCGCTTGCACATCCACTGTAGCTCTTTTGCTGACTTATAACTCTGTTAATTTCTGATTGATCTTGCTTTGTTTCTTGGATAAGAACAATTTCAGGATTTTCACTTTGAATTAAGTCCTTGAGGGCTACTATCTTGGAGGGGTGCCCTAGTCCCCTACAGTTCCAGGATAGTATTTTCATCATGATTTACTGGTTACATGGAGAGGTGCTCGCCTCTCTTTGCCTTTGTTATTATTTTCTTTATCCAAGTGTCCAAGAATGAAGGATTCTATAAGAGTCTGAGAGCCCATGGCGATGTCTTTCTGAGTATTTTCTTCTCTCTGTTGTTTGGCCGATTTTCTGCCAGGCCCATGTTTTTTTGGGATATCATTGGGCGCTCCATGTTCCTTTGAAGAGCTCCTGGTAATCCTAGTGGAGGGGGTATCAGGGGAGGGCTGAGAGATGTGAGGGGGTGAGAGATGGAGAGGAGGATCAGAGGAGGGGAAATCAGGCCCGGTATCTTCCTCAGAGAGGGTCGCATAGGGATTAGAAGATGGAGGGATAGGAGGAGAGGAGGGTTGATGAAGGGGAGGCTGCTGGGAGGAGGAGGAAGGTTGTTGGTGGGAAGAATGCTGGAGGGAAGGGTGCTGATGGGAAGGGCCAGGGGCTTCAGTATCCATAGATTTGAGGGGAGGAGATGATTTTTTCCTTTTTACAGTTTCCCATTGCCCATCTTGCTCATCAGATTCTACATTAACTATTTTAGTGCATCTATTTGCAAAGTGTCTGTATTCGTGGCATACCTTGCATTTGAAGGGTATCTGCTCGTAATCCAACTGCTTTATATGGCACCAGTCATCTACTTTCAGTTTGATTGCTTCCAGCAGTCCTCGGCCCAGATCAACTTCAACACAAATCCGCGCACATGCCTGCATGTTGTCTTTAGGTTCACTGCGATCTATGTATTTTCCAACCGCATTTCCTATTGCTTTAACCGAATCGTCCCCCCAGCAGTGAAGAGGGAGATGAGGCAGTCTGACCCAGACTGGAACCGCATTTGGTATATCAAGTTCTGGATCAAAATCCGGAGTCCATTTATTGAGGTAGAGGCCCCTGGAGTCCATAAAGTAAGGCCCGTTTCTGAATATTAGATCTTTATCCTCTTTGGTTTCAAAATGAAAGGTAAAATACCCTCTGCCACAGAATCTGATGGATATTTTACCCTGGATCTTTTCCGACCAGTTTCGTTCGACCCATCTTTGCACTGTTCTGGGTGATGGCCATAGTCCTGTAAATTGCCCGATTAACCCTTTCTCTGCTAGGGAAATGGCTGCCATGCGTGGAATGGTCGGAGGTAGTTGGACTTCCTGTAATACATCAAGCTTCTTCACAAACTTTGTTGCTGTTGGTCTAGGTCTTTGCGGAGGGAGAGACTTTACCAGATTGGAGAAAGCTCTTTGCAGCTCCGGATCCCCACCAGGCGGATCCGGAGGATCCATGGTGCAGCTCAATCAGTCGGTCCCAGGCCAAGGCTCGGTCGCAGGCTTCAGGCGCGCGCGCAGCAACAAGATGTATTTCCTTTAATATAAAATATTATTAATAATAAATTATTCAAAAATACAATTTAACTAATTTAATATTGGTTTATAAAATTCAATCTCTTATTAAATTTAAAAAGCTTAAGTCACAATTTTTTATAACCGACAGCCCAGATCCACCTTAACTCTGGATCTACCAAGCGTTGAGAGGGATCAAATCCCTTGCGATGCAAACACCTTTTAGAGTGAAAAGAGATTTGATCCCTCCAGGCGCTTGGCAGATCCAGAGTTAAGATGGATATAAGTTGATATAATATATATCTAGTTGACATTGAAATATTTTAAAATATGCCCACTCATAATTTTTTCATGTATATACACATTTAATTATTTTTATTATTAATATTTTCTAAAATATTTCATATCAAATCCATATTAAACATTGAAAATTTTACAAGTATCCCTCATACATTGAATTAGAAAACGACTATTAATGGAATAAGAATTCTCTCAATCTTTTTCACTAAAGTGAAAAAAAAAAAAAAAAAAAAAAAAATCAATTTAAATTACTTTACTTTTGTCTATATAAAGTATCTATAAAATTATGTTATTTAATATGGACATTGAAATATTTTACTTATCATTAAAAAAAATTATAAATATATTTTTGTTTTAAATATCACATGTAAATGGAACATAGAATGAATTACAAATAATGTAATATCAATAATATTATTTCTTGTAATTATGGCCGACATTAATTTCTTTTGTTATTATTTTTAATTTATTAATTTAAATTATTGTTTTACTATTTTTAAATGTGACGTTACGTGACAACATCTTTCCAATAATAAGTTGTAGAGCGCCTCTCGGCGCAATTAATTTAGATTTAATATAACTTTAAAAAATCTATTTTGATATTATTTTGGTTCTTTATTCGCTATTGTATTGGTTTAAATTTAACTTTTTAATAATAAATATGAGTTAAATAATACAAAATTGATAATATATTAGTTCAAACTTTTGACAAATAATATATTTGATTATTTCTTAATTTACATCTCAAAAAATATTATAGTTTCCACATACTCATCATGCGATAGTGACTAAAATTCATGTTTTTCACATTTCTCCTAGCTAATATTACATCACGTTCATAATGATAAAGACATGTCTATTTTAAATAATTTAGTTATAAATACAAAAAAAGTGTTTATTTCACATAATCTAAATAGGAAATAAAAATGCATCACCAAGTCTATTTGAAAGTCAAACAAATGTCTCTTAATCACCATCACAAAGTCACTAATTTGTTCTCATTTTCCTATTTGAGAAGGGTTGTGACCTTGAATCCTTATTATCATAGATAATGCACCCAATCATAAATAATTAATTCTAAGTATGTAAAAATGTTTCCACTGCAAAAAAACGTGTAAAAATGTTTGTGAATCTTACCAACTATATTATAAAATCCCAACAAGATGAATAAAAAAACTAATTAACAAAATAATGGTAACAAAAACATACAACAATGGTATAAATGATTAAATAACATAAGAAAATATCACTCTCCATTGTCATCACCCTGATTATCTTCCTCTCTTGGCATGATAACGATGTTGTTCTCAAAAATATGTTTTGATCTAGGGTAATGTCTTAATACAAACTACCAATCCTTGTCCAACACATCTGGGTAAAAAACACCTAGTTACAATGTTTTGGGAAAACTTAAGGCTCCCTAGCTTCATGCCACATATTTCTAGAGTTTATAGATATTCGTCCACTATCACAATATTCCTTTATATTATTCCAATCAAATTTGTCCCACCACTTGCACCTAAAAATAACACATTGGAACTAAGGGAAATCCACTTGAATGATCTCTTGTATCTTTCCAACATAAGCTAATGTCCCCTGCATTAGGTTTTAATCACGATGGCTAGCATGACTAGATTGGTCGAACGCGACTTCCAATCTACAGTCTTGTGTCATGCATCCATCATCGGCATCGTACGTGCGAAAATGATGCCCATATGCCCACATAGATGGGAACAAATGCACCTATAAAAAAAAGTGAAAAAATCACAGTGTCATGTGTCTAATAACTCGAACATAATTAAAAATATAAAATATATATAGATGTTAAAATTAAAAGGTGTAGTGTGAAGTTAAAACTCATGTACATAAAGAGAATATAATTACTAATTTGTTGCACCCAATCCCTATGTTTAGCGCATCCTCTATAGCACATGGGTAACAACCAGATGCACCATATTTCTCTTTAACTTGATCAAAAACCCAACTATTAGGGCATGCCATTGGCATATTTTCTTTTAAATGATCAGGATAAGACAAACTTCTACCTTTCAACTATTTGAATTCTTTCCTATCACTGTCCCATTTCCTCCTCTTCTCTTCATACAATGCGACCCATGGTTGTCGCTGCCATATTGTAAAGAATGAATTTGTTGATGGATTCAATTTCTGAATTCACCGATGAAATCAAACCAACATCTACATATATATCTATATATATATATAGTACACATGAGATCAAAATATGCATTAATATGAAGTTCAGTGTGAATAGTTATTGTGTAGTAATTAGCCAAATGACAAGTCTGCACTTACTCTTTATAATGCACCTTTTTCCATTCGTTTTGAGAAGCTCCCCTTCTCTTTTGTCTTCATCCCTTTCATCGTCCCAAATCATCGCACCTGGTGTGTTATCGATATGATTGATGTACTCACTAGCATAATAGAAAGACTCATATGATATATAACCCTCTGCCATAAAGCCTTCAGGTTTTGCCGTTTTTCGAACAAAACCTTTCAATTTCTTCATTTACCTTTCTAAGAATAACATCCAATGACAAGAAACGACCCCAACTAATTCAACCTCATCTACTAGGTGAATTAGAATATGAACCCGCAAGTCCATGAAACTCATCGATATTTCCTTATGAAACATTCAAACAATCTTGGCTATCTCTTCATGCCACTGTGGAATGCTAGCCATATGAATCTCCTTTTATGTGATCCAACGTACAAATGCAAATAATTTAGATATGACACATCGTAGGTCTTGGAGGAATTCATGATTAACACACGCACACACGGGCAAAGGATAATGACACCGCACAGTAAATAGTACATTATACAAAAATCAATTATAAAATATCCCATTACATAGAAATAAAAATAATAAAATCATGTTTTTAACATACATGCTCTTAGAGGGTTCAAATAGTCATGTGATTTCAACCCCGACAAATATTCTTCCACAGTGAAGCAAATTCGTAGTGAAGACCCATATAAAGAAGGCACCCTCACATTCATTATAACTTCCTTTGCCAAAGAAAGATCATATTTCTGTAAAGTCCATGGGACATCACCTTCTTTGAAAGACCAAGAAGGACTAGCCTCTCCCCTATTTTCTTGTCTTTGCCAATGTTTCTTTTTAGTTTTTGAAGAAATAAGATCTCTCCTAAAGCCAATGTGTCACTTTACTTCGATGATATGTGCCTCCATAAAGAAGATGAAACATTTTTAAATATGTGCATGGGATATAGTAAGTGGGAAATCTTAAGATGTTCCCAATATGAGAGCTCATAAAAGGCAGATTTCCTTTTCATCCCAATGGGAAATTTCCCAACATAGGTGTCAAGGAATTATGGATCATCAAACATAGGCTCCCTATTTGAATCAAACATTTTTGCAAATTCCTTCTTCTTCTCTCTCTCATATGCTCTAAGCCATTTAGTTGGTGTCATTATTGCAGGCCTTTGGGTTCCCTCTGGTTTACCATTGAAAGTGGATGTTGCTCTTCTGTAAGGGTGTTCTTCTGGGAGGAATACCCAAGAGCAATCATACTCTAGCTTTCATAGGTGGTCGAACTGCCTGGCATTCAGAGAAGGTCCACAACATTTACATCCATGATACCTTTTGTTACAAGACCTGCGAAATTATTGTATACAGGCCAGGACGTTAGCGACCATGAAGATATGAACAATTGCAACTAATTAAATTAATATGCAAAACAAAATTGTTACTAAACAGATCAATAAGAATGTAATATTTTACCAGAGAAAACTCATAAGCTTGGATAGTCATGTATGGTGTAAGCACGTATGCCATATGACTTAAAACTCCTCTTTATTGCCATGGGTCTTGATACATCGTATAAATGTATCCCTTCCCATAATTCCTTCAATTCATCTACCAATGATTATAAGTAGGCATCCATATTCTTCACATAAGATGTTCATTCTTCAAGAAAAACCATGGGGGTGATATTGTTATTGATCACTACTAAAGGCCAAATAAAATAATTGGTGTTTTGGAGAGAATATGGGTTGACACCATCCATGGCTATGATGAGTTGTAGATTTCGTACTTCATCCTTGAATTTTTCAGGCCATGGATCCTTTATATGCTTCATGGCTATTGTATCTGTTGCGATTCACATAACTCCTGACTCACCTCTATGTTAGGCATGCCATCCCTGCAACATAGCTAATTCTTTGCAATGAAAGAGTCTTTGAATCCTTGGGATTATAGACATGTGCCTCAATATCTTATCAGGATGACCATGTGATTTACATGTTTTTTAATTTTGGTACTTGTTGTTATCACAAAACCAGTACTAAGGGCTGCAACCAAGTAAGATCTTATGTAACTCTTTCAACCAGACTTTAGACTAGGAATTAGCCTTCCTAGTCAGAGAGGGCTCTCTCACAGACTTTTGATAGAAATCAATCACAACAACAGATGGCTAACTCTTCACACACTTATGAAAATAAAGCTGGTTGGACACACATCAAATTTGGTCTTCATTGGGCTATGGAGTCTCACACATTTAATAAACAAAAGTGCAGTCATTTCATAGAAGTCAAGGCTCTTTGCATCAGATGTTCAAACATATTTCACATAAACCACAGCTTGCTAAACATACAGGAAGTCAGAGCATTAAAAATGAATTCTAAGTGATTATGCTATAACAAGGCTGTAAAAGAACATTGAGAGAATACACCACCATCACATTTGAACAAAATAATCCATTGAGAATCTTGAGAAGAAACAACCACTGTTTTACTATTACTGTAATAAGTCTTTACATTGGCCCAAATAAACTCTGTTTTTGTATAAAATATCCAACCCCTTGTTTATTTCTCTCTCAGCTATTTATAAAGTTCTCCTACTTGACTCCGATTCCTCTGAGGGGAATTCGAAGTCCTTTCTTAATGACACCTATTCACCTTTAAACTAACTAATAAAAGCCACTTTATGACTAATTGACAGCTCTGGACTCCTAAAGCAATTAAAACTCTAATACTACATCATGCTGGAAAAAGCATTTATTACAACCAAGATTCACTCTCTGCCAAGTGGATTACTACAGCGGTAGCTTTGATGGCCTTAATTACAATGAACTTCATTCTTTGACATCTGCTTACTTTCTGGCGGTGGCTGTGATGAAACTTTAATGCTCCATGTTTGTCTTTAATGACATATCTTTCTGTTACCCTGAAACATAGGCCCCTGTTTGTCGGTCTTTGATTTGCCTCAACATATTCGAATCCAAAGGAGTATGCTTTATCCTTGTTTTTATCCTTTAATAAAAAGAGTGGGCTGCCACATCCCGGATGTGCTGTAGGCTGTATTGATGGACAGGTGTCTCTCTTTCAAGTTTCTCGGTCATCTCACCAACATAGCTACTCTGCGTTTAAAATCACCACCTACAGCAGTTTCGTAGCGCACTACGAAACTGTTGTGTGATTTAAAAAACACAGTCTTCCTCTAAACTCCTCATAAAATTGAATAGCTGTTGTTGCCATTCTTCAGTTTCACCTTTGCTATGCTGGATTTCAGAATCACATTCTCTGTATTCTTCATAAGACTAGAGTGGGTTACCTTCTTTTCTTCATCAAAGATCACATCAAGCTTAGGCCTAACATAATTATTGAGAACTGAAACACACAAAATCGATGCCCTTTTTATATTTTTTATCTCTGTCTTATCCTCCTGACTGACTTTAACAAACTGTAGTCCCTCAACCAACTCAATTTCCTTAATCTGTAGCTCTTTTTCTAAGAAGCCATTAATACTCATTGACATCTTCTGTGTCATCTTATCTTCTAAAATAGAAACCAACAACTGCTGCAAATCAAAGCATGTGCTTTGTTCTAATGATTCATGTGCTTTTAGAACCTTGCAGTGCAAGGCCTTTAACCTTTTTCTCTCTGTACCATCCATGACAATGATTTACAGATTTGAGATGTTTCTGCAGAGTATCTCTGGATTCTATGTCAGATGTATTTTCTAATCTTCCCTTCCAAAAAGGAAATAGATCACACTTTATGGAACAAACAGGGCACAAAAATTCACAATCAATGTTTCGCTCCTTTACAACTCCTCCAATATCAATACTAAGTTTTAGATCAACCAGATCACTATTGTTAACATGCTGAGGAGTAACTGTTGTGTCTGTAACTGTTTGATCAAGTATACCCACTGATTCATGATTTGAAAGACACTTGTATTTTCTATCTGCTTCATTGTACATATTTCCACAAGAATGCCTCCTTTCCAGCGCTAACGGTGCTTCTTCATTTCTCACAAGTTAGACAAGAGCGTGAAGAACATTTTTAGGGAATACCTTAAGGCTCTCTCTTGTGAATGACCGACACAGTAAGGTTTTGCACAACTCATCAACCTGGACTTCACTATTTTCCTTCAGCTCACCTGCTTCTATCAAAAACTTTTGTAAGACTTTTGCTGCCTCATCAAGACATGCTGCATGCTTTGCAACAGATTGACTGTCCTTTGTTACTTCATCACTGGAGTCTTCCCTCTCTGGCTGATCTAATATCATATCAGTATCAAACAATTGGCACTTGGGGTATTCATTGAAGTCATGCTGAGCCGGTTCAACAAAAGATGAGGTTACATTTCATGACATAACCAAGTCGGAGTTATAAAACTTGGAATTGCGTTGACAAGAGAGATTAGGCTCCATTTGCAACTTCGAGCCTCTCTCAATTGGTGTTTCTACCTTCATTGAGTCAACTGGAGAGAAAACAGGGGCTTGGAACACCCCTTTTGAGGCCTTAGCTTTCAAGAAATTGTTTGAAATGTTCCTAGCAGAGTATTTCACAGCTTTTCTAGACTTATATCTGCTTAGTTGATTTTTCATCTTCAGCATACGTGATTGTAAAGTTTCAATTTGCCATAACAACTGCTCTACAGATTTTTCTCCATCCTTGGATTCTGTCCCTGTTAAATGATCCTTGAAATCATTCTCCTCTAATCTGTCGTTATTCACAGTACTTGTAATTTTCATGCTGTTAGAATCATTATCAATTGAGACTCCATCCGCTTCCAATCTTTTCTTCTTCTCATATAAAGAAGACAAGGGATGATGAGAGATATCCAAAGACAACTCCACCACATTTTCAACTTTCTTCCTTCGCCTGCGCTGCAAAATCCGGTGCCTGTGAACTTTATCTATTAAAGGGGAAGATCTTGCTGTAAATGCCTTCACAGCTTGCTGCTCATCCTTCCATGGCTTTCTTGCTTGAATATCTTCAAGTAAGTAGTCGTATTTGGAAGCCCGACATAAAAGTTCTCTAATCCGCAATTCAAGCCATTGGTAACGCCATTCAATATGGTGTCTATAATTTTTCCACTTCAGGTGTCAATGCCTTCTTCCTCTTCATTAATCCACTTGCATCAACTTCTACAGAAGTTGCAGCTCCATTACCATTACGCAACTCTGATTCTACTTCAGAAGCATCACACATTCCAGAGCCTGGACCATCATTATCACTGTCAAATTCGATGTCTCCAAATGAACTTGAACACGCAGTGGCCCGCTCAACAGGATTGAATTTGATTTCATCTCCGGTGCATTTTAAAATTTCCACCATTGACTCATCTGTTTGTACTTGTAGATTAGCCTCAGACATATTATCAAATATAGTCTCAGTGTTTGATCTGTTCTCCTCCAGTTTTTCAACATAGACCATATTTTGCCAGAAATAGAGGGCATCTCGTGCTTTGATTGCATCTCCAATATTTGATATAGGAAACTCCATCTTTTTTACAAGATACTCGTTTGTTATTATTGTACTTTCTGAAGGGGAACCATCATCCTTGGTAGCCAGCCGAACATCAGCCACCTCTCCAGCATCTTGGAAAAATTCAATAATGGTGTCTGGATCAATAGAAAAGAACAGGTTTCCTACAAAAATTGTCTTCGATCCAGGAGTTACTGGCGTCTTTGGTGTCTTTGGCGTAGAGGCCTTGACACTCTGCTCCTTCTTTGGTTCAGAAAGTTTCTTGCGCACTAACCCAAAGATCAACTTCATAATGACGGTCATCCTCTAATATTACCTTTAGATATTGCATTGGCATATCGAACTAACAGCTGTTTTTAGAAAAGCTCCCATATCTGACACGCTTCTGCATTGGTGTAACATCAGCACCGCCCTAATGATAGAATTAAAGGTGCTACCACAGAGGTGTTTAATAGAGATGATTATGTTTCAAGTGCACAATCTTGACAAATCTACTGCTAAAGAGGCAACGGGATATTCACCAAGTGGCTGGAGAATAGCAGCCATGTACATTCAACCAGAGCTACACATTTAGCTCTAAAACCAATCACAATGAAATATTCTGTCAACCACTACAAACTCTTTACTGCCTTGTTAGACATCAAAAGAATTTCTTAGGTCTTTGCACTAGCCTAAGATACAAAGCACATCAGGTTGCTTTCTGAAAAATGCTTTCACAGCCATCAGACCACCTTAAATATCTGTCATTTCCCAATTTCGTAGCGCAGCCATTGCAAGGTCAGTGTTTTCGCTACGAAATCACTAAAACATATGGCGCTGCGAAACTGCTAACAGATTTATGTGCTGCGAAAACACCCTGTCTTTAAGCTATGCTAAAAAAAAAAAATTGACAACAGACTTTTCAGTGATAACACTTGTCATGCCCACGTTTCAAACATATATCTTTGTCTTCATATTCTCCTCTATATAGAATGTAATCATTAGGATATGCATGATATGATATGTACTCAACGCCCAACATTTTCAACAACCGCTTTGTCTCTTTGCAACTACGCAATAAGACATTATCACTCAGAAGAACCTTATCTTTGAATATCCTACAATTGGTGGGGAATATAATTGTGCAATGTCAATATTTAAGATTCATAAAATCAACCATTTATAATTTTGATTGTGTGAGAAAATATAAGGAACTTGATTGATCATGCAAGTCAATTACCTCAATATTGTTAAGAAACATGCATTCAACATGCCAAAATTTTCTTTCACATTTTAAAACAACATCAGTATCCCAAGCTGAGTAGACTTTCACTTGCCGCCAAGTCTAAAGAGAGGGGTGGTGGAAGAAAATTTCAAGCTTTCGAATAAGGTATCAGTGATATGAGCATCATCCCCTAGCTCATTGTTTTGAAATGCATCTAACAACATTGCCTCCATGGCAGTTGTATCCCATAAGTAATCATCCATATCAACCTCCATTTGATTCACTCCATTGCCAACTTGTGATGAAGAACTACTATTTTTGTAATCATTCCTAATTGGTGAATCTGAACGTAGAGGGAATTAAATAGGTGGTTGATTGAACCATTCTTTGTATGCTTCCTCTCTAATTCATGTTCTTAATGCAACCTTCTCTCGAGTTGTCATTGTAGTGGGGTGCTCCAGAAGATGGTAAATGGGTTGTTCATCATCACTAGAATCTTAGTTTCAAAAAATATTGAACGAAATCATTAGTAAGATACCAATGATATTAGTAAGCACTTCATCGATCTAAGATTGTGTCTAGGAGATGCCATGTTCCAATTGGCAGGGGGAAGAGGTTGTCCATTTTCATCTACCAACTGCTTGCGATATGTTGATGATTTTTAAAATATGGAGTAATACTTTTTGCATCTGAACTTGATTATGATTCAGGTTCCTACAAATTTGGATACAATTTTATTCAATTGACATGGATTAAAAATGAATAAATTAAATTAGATAATCGAAACATGAATAAAGTATGAACTTACTGGAGATGGAAAGGGAGAAATCCGTGAAGGACTTTAATCAACAATATGGAATGAGTTGGAATTTAAAGAATTGGCCATTTGATATTATTGATATTTTGTCCATGCATTTGAGAAAAATCATAAATATAAATTTGTGTGCATATCCAAAATTAATCTCCACAACTGTATAACCACAATCTGAATTTCAATATAGTTTTCAAACCATTTTTCAAGAAATAAGGCGACTTTAAGCGAAAAATGTATACTATGAACTATTGTAATTCACGTGGATGCATCCTAAAGGATAATTTGAAATTAATATGCCATTTTATGTGAAATTAAAATTTTAGATAACTTTTAAACCTAATCAGTGTGCTGATAAGAAAAAACACACAGATGCCACTAAAAAATTAGCAGCATCGGGGCGTTCAAATAATACCCGCATCAGTTTTCGGCATTCCAAAAAAAATATATGATCATATCAATGCTTTTCTACAAAAATGCACCGATGCGTTTCAAAAAAAAAAGCAACAACACTGCTATACACATGTTTCCCGATTTAAAAATAAAAATAAAAATGAATTCAACCAACTTGGTGCTCTTATAACAATTAGAGCACCGATGCTTTTAAATTCAAACTGCATCATTGTGTTAAAAAGTAATCGCATTGTTTCACGGTTTCGAAAAAAAAAATGTATCATGTTGGTGCATTGAAAAAATTTCACGCCCCGACAATGTTGGTGCGCATGACTATCTAACGCATCAATGAGCGGAGAAATTGAAAAAAAAAACCGTGTTTTTTTTTCTTTTTTTAAATTCAAAAGAAAACCACAATTGATTTTTAGAACTCTAATTTCATAAAGTTTTTTAAATAGTAAAAAGTTATTCATCGTTTCATTATTTTACCCAAAATTTCAAGTGAATGATTTGCAAGAGAGACATACCATGAGACATCAAAATACTTTTGAGCAACATAACTATTCAAAAGATCAGAAGCTGAAAGGTATGGTGATTCACTCAAAAACTGCATAGTAAAATTTTTAAATTTTGTTGTTTATTTTACCAATAATTTTTTTTACAATTTATGTTAGGGTTTAATTAAAAGAGAGCTCATTTGCAAGAGAGACATACTAAGAACACTGTGGAGCTGCAAAATATTTTTGATCCACCAAACAATTAGAAGTTGAAATCTATGGGGATTCACTCAAAATCTTCGATAGCAAAAATCTTAAATTTTACTGTTAAAATATTTTACAATTTTAGTTATATTTATTCACAATTCAAGAAAAAAAGATTGAAAACCCTGTATAATAAAAAATCTACCATTGATTTTAATAGTAAAAAATTTTACGATCTACTTTCCTATTTAAATTTAATTAAAATTCAAACAAAAAACAAAAAATTCAATACTTACCTTAAACCCTTGCTTATTCCTGCAAAATTTCACCTTAGGGTTTAATTTCCTCTACCACTTCACAGTTAGGATTTTTCAATTTAGGCATTTTAGATTTAATGAGTTTGTGTTCATACTATATATAGGGTATTGAACATGTAAAGTAGGGGAATCAATTATTGACTTAGATTCAAACTTGTCTGCCCTCTCTGTTTTTTTTCAACGACTATATGTTCTGCGGTGCGCCCTCTGTAATATAACGCATCAGTACTCCCTATGTAATACAACACACTAATATATTATAACACTCTATATTATGTCACCCGGATGCGGGTGCTTCCTCCAGGTAACAATGATATGCCGCACTGAAACGACAGCTGGCTACATTGCTGGCATCAGGGCGTACCGTCTTGTACAGGAGGTAGTTATGATTTATAGGCTCAAGGTGGTAGCATTTAGTATGGAGCTGTCTCGAAACTAGTTAGAGTTAATCCCAAGCATGGCAACCATGACGGCGCATGGGCTCTGGGTACTGCAACCGGGTTATAGCATTTATGTTCCAGCGATCTTTAATACCAAGCCGTGTCTGCCTTGGAGCATAGTCATTTGTGTTTGGAGCGGGAGACGTCGGAAGGTTTACAGAGCTCCCTCTGTTCTGGTTCATTGGCACTCCATTTGCCTTCATCAGTTCTCTGCGCCCGCTTGCAAAATGCGAAGGCGTGGCATTCCTCGGCGGGGTAGCAACTATGGTAATAGGGGGGGTCGTGCTCATCCTGCACCCCCGATTGTCAATCCTATTTCTTCAATTCCGCCATCTCCTCTGTCGTTAGATTCTGAGAGGGCTCGTCCGAATAGCTCGTTTCAGACTTCTAGTTTTTCTTTTCAGAGTGAGGTCAACAGGCCTATTATTACTGTCAATTTCACTATTTCGGTTGCTGAAGAAGAAGGTAGCCCCTCCAGCTCTGTTCCCTCTGAGAATGAACCTTCTCAAGATGAAGGCATACTGCTTGGGGATTTATCCGGGCGTGTTTATCGCGCGGACCGTCAGCATGATGATCCTCAGGCTCCTGAACAAACTCGGCCTATGAATCCAGTTCAGGAAGGCGCTCAGCATCAGATTCCGAATTCAACTCCAGCTCAGGTTAATGCTCCTCCTTGTGGTCCCTCTCGCAGACACTCTGGAATCCTGCACCTGGTCACCCATCCCAACGGTGAGCCAGTGCTGGATGAAGAAGGCTATGTCACCTGGGTAGCATCACCCAGTCCGGAAAGGGAGGAAGCGCCACCGTCCCCGAATCATGCCGGTTCAGCTCAGTAATTTCTGGCCGGGTGGCCATCCTGCTCTTATCTTTTGTCTTTTTGCTCTTAAGGCCCTGGATAGGAAGTTAAAAGTTAATGACTGGTTCACTCTGTCATTTGATTTTGTCAACATCGGAGATTTTTTGCTACTGGCTGTTAATGTAGGTCTAGAAATCCATAAGTATGCTACATCTTGTCTGCAGGACCTCTATGTATTTTTTACTGAAGGGATCTATTGCAAAATCCATGATTTTACAGCTGAGGATTGGCTGAGGCCTCCTCTCGAAATGTAACCTCTCTGTACATATTTTTACTTCTTTAATAGAATTAGCCTTTACCGAGAAAAAAAAAAAAACACTCTGTATTATGTCCAGTCTATTAATCGTTGCTCCCAGTGTAATATAACGCACTGACCCGCCTCTTCGAAATAACACCGTTAAATCATTTCGGTACATTTATTCTTAGAAATCCCACTGTCATAATTTTATATTATTTAAAAATAAAAATAAAAAATCCATGACGGTGCTGAACAATTAAACGTCCAGTGCATTTAATGTTCTAAACGCACTGGTTACGAGAGCTTTTTTTGCTAAAATTTATTTGATTTATTTGTAAAATATATTTAATGGATTCTATATTGAATGCTACAGGTTGTATATTGGTAAAAAAAAATGTTACGAAAGGTCTAAAGTAACAAAAATATTGATCAACACAATGATAGCACATCAAAAAAAGTAGAAAACGAAAGTTCTTTGTAAATTCTTTACAAAATTAGTATGTTTGAACTATATGTAAGTTTAACTAATATGTACTGGTTGATGGGTGTCATGCAAAGCTACAAAATAAACAAGGTCGATAAGGTTATTTATAATCTAAGTGGAGAAGAACATAAAAGTCTGATAGAAAAATTGCAGAATGATGAATTAGGTGAATGGTAAAATACTATTCAATACAATTTTTTTTTAATTTTTCATTAATAATATACTTAAGAATATTAGATAACATGTTTCAAACAATCTATTAATTCATATACATTTAATGTTCTAAAAGGAGCAACAACTAAGGAAAAGATCAATGTCGTTCTAAGAAAAGAAAAATTAAAGAACATGTAAATAACAATGATTGGTCCTTAGCTCATCTAGTGTGGTGTTGGAGGTTAATGAAAGAGGGATTTTTTTTTTACATAACTATGAGAGATCTAGTGGACTGAACGTATAAATTTGCTTTCCACTTACAATACAAAAATCAATCCAATGATTTTAAGAACCAAATTATATCTAAACTACATGAAACATTCCCAAAGCAACGGCCAATGAGACATGTCACACTTGCAATAGCAAAAACATACAACAACAAAAAAGAATAATTCAAAAGGTAATATTCTTAATTGTATTAAATGATTTTCTAGAATTATATGTATATATTACTACAAACCATTCATTTATAAATATCAATTTTATTATATTTAGTTTTCATATATCATTATAAAAATAGTTTATTACTTTTTTTAGGAAGATAATGAAAATCCCAAATGATCAACATGCTGATATGCGAAACATGCCAGTAGGAATGTCCGAAAAAGTGTATAAGGAGGGTGTTAAAGAAATAAACATAATTGCATCACAGGAGGAGCCATCTCAATAATAACGTGCTTCAAATGTATGTAATCATGATTGATTTTGTAAAAAAAAAAATGTATTAAATATTAATTTTCAAGTATTTTCTCACAAAAAATAAAACAAGATGGAACTCATTCATCGCATAAAACACGACGACACAGAAGAAAAGGGTTGATTTCAAAGTTTGTGAGTATAAATTGTTAATATTTATTTATAACAAATCAAGGTATCATTTTTGTATATTTTAAGTCTTTTTACAACAACCATCCTTGAATGTCTTCAAATAGGTGCTAACATACAAAGAAGAGCCATCAGAAGAATTGATTGACATTGGGTTAAATAAGAGTTGTGAGTATATGTTGGCATATCAAAAATTAATTGTGGAATTTGTAAGTATTTGTGTTGTTTTACTTCTTTGAGTTTATAATGAATAGAACAAAAAAATCCTTTATATTAAATATATGATTTATAATGGGGTTTAAAACATGCAGGAAACAAAGTATGGAACTACATCAGCAGAAGACTTGTTGCAACAAGGCATGAGACTTGGTTTTGAAACCATGTGCATGGTTTATGAATCACTTCTTATTATGGTACATTGCTATTCAATTTATATTGATGTATATTAGTTATTTCAATTTTCTGTATTCTCACCAACGTAGATACACTCATTACACTTTATTTTTATGTTTGCAGATGGAAATGCAAGATCAAGAAGATGAAAACAATTGATGCAATCAACAAAATATTCCTCCAAATAACCCAAGTCATGGAAGTAGCTCGAGCACTGACAACAGTTCCAATGAAGAATGATGATCGATTTGGATATCAATGCAACCTGTTGTATTTTTTAAAATAATTATCTGTGAAAATTAGACATTTTGTTTAATGTAATGGACATAGTGTCCCAATTGAAAGACAAGGGGTTACCAATAACAATCTAATTTTGTATGACAAAGAGCCTCTTATTGATATATAATAAAACATATTTTTAATTTATTCTATTGCGTTATCCAATGTTGTTGTGAAATGTTACACCAATGATTAAATATTATAGTGAAGAGATTTGGAATCTGGTAATATAACAAATTAATCCAAACATCATATACAAATGCAATAATCAAATTTTAATTTATGTGAATATTTTTTTTTATTTTTTTTGGTAAGCTTGGTAGGACCTTATCATTTTTGAGTTTTTACATGTCCATTATTCACCCCATTTCCGGGGAGGGTAGCACAAGAATCGAACCCAAGATCTCCGGTTCGGTGAGACTTCATTTCCACGGCCATTGCCACTTGAGCTACCCCACGCGGACTTAATTTATGTGAATATTGTTATATTATATATGTCAATTTTTTTATGAATAACAAATTTAAAAATTTATAATAATCTCACTGTCACAGGTCAATATTTCCAAAAAAGAGAAAATCTCATTCAAAAAATTGGTGCGCCTATAACATATAAACGCGTCAGTGTGTTATGTTATATAAAACGTGTCAGTGTCTTTTAAGAAAACGAGAGAATTCATGCATTTAACTCTTCAAGAACCGGTCCCGTTTGAGAATAATGCCCCGTTGCATTATAATTCTTAACACACCAGTGCTTTCAAATAACTAACCCCCCGATCCCACAAAATAGTATTTCCAGCTCAGTGCATTATGAAAACTAACAACACTAGTCCTTTTGTATAACTAATGCACCAGGGAGTTTATACAAACGATACGCACCGGCATTGCAAGTTATAAAAAACATCGATACAACAATTAGTTTTTGCGTGCCTCAGTGTCATTCCTTAGAAGAACGCCCTATGGATTTTTTATCTCTTAGCATCGGTGTGGTATATATTATGCACCAATATCCTTTGCATTCAATGCCTCTGTTAATTTTTCCAACTAGGGTCAAATTCCAAAATGGATGATGCTTGCATTAAATTCCTCTTTTTGAGAGGACCAAAATCGACCTAAAGATCACCCAATTTGGTCAAGCAGAAGTTAAGTTTTGAATTATTTTATTCATACATGCATTATGTAATGGATCGGCCCTAAACACATGGGTAACTGCTTAGGTTGGCCTTAACCCCAAGTGAACCCGCAAAAGAGCCTATAAATAGAAGCAACCTCAAGCTCATTTGAATGCACTGATCAATACATCTTATATTCTTCTCTTTTGTCTTGGTTCACACAAGTTTGACGGAAAGAGTTCACGCAAGGGTTTGAAATCATAGGTGTAAGGTTCGCTCTAACTTAGGGCTTTCTGATCCCCGAACACTAGCATAGAAATGGGCATTTTATTCCCTAGACACTGGCACACAAGCTTATGGGAGCATCCAAAGATCCCTAGACACTAGCACAAAGGCTTAAGGGAGCGTCCAAGGGTTTAGAGGAAAATCTAAAGGTGTCAGCCCCTGGAAGCTCGCACAGAGTAGTCCTGAGAGTGTCTAGGTCATCCCGAGCGTACACATAGAAACTGGAAGAGAAAGCATGAGGGTTTTTTAGCATATCTGGTGATTTTGACCTTGGATGCACGCACAAGGCTTTCCTGAGAGCATTTGAGCAACTACAGATGCTCTCACACAGTGGCAGAGAGAGCATCCAGAGAGTTTCATATGCATGCATACATTTTTCTAAGAGCATCTAGGGTTTTGATCTTGGGTTTATCAGTTGGCTTCAATGATCTGATATATCTGGGTTTATCTCTGTTGTTATATAGATTTGTAGACCTTATTTATTAGTATCCGCTGCAAACATATGTATTGGGCTCATTGTACTCTCTGCTGAAAACTTTTTATGACGATCTATTAAAGAAGAAGATTTGAAAGGGTTTCCCCCTTGTGGGGTTTTTCCCTGGTCTTGGACCAATCTGTTGTCTCTTATGGTTGTATTGTTGTCTTCTTTTTCACTGCATATATTGTTATTTCTTCAGTTACATTTATTATTGGTGATATTGCTAATAATTGAATACATTGTTAATGAAGAAGTAAATTGGGCTAAAGTAACTGATACAACATAGAACAATCAGAAAATTTAACATGGTATTAGAGCTGAGGTGAAGGACAAGCCCAAAAGAAGACAAGAATTGAAGCCCTCATTTTCAGAAAGCATATTGCCTAGTCAAGGTCAAGATGTTGTCCTCTACCTTTAACAAGCATGAAAAGTTGGGAGATACATCAAACTTTGTTGCATGGAAAGTCATATTGGAGATCATAGCTAACAACAATGATGTGCTAGAATACATTCAAGGAAGGATTCCTGAGCCTCCAAAAAATGCTTTTGCTTCCCTCAAGAAAAGGTACAAGAAAGGTGAGTCCAAAGCAAAGCAAATTATAGTTGATGGTTTACAAGATCATTTACTTGCATGTGTTGGGAATTTAAGAAAGTCTAAAGATATGTATGACAAGATAGTCAACATGTATGAAATCAACGACTTGAAATATCAACTCAAGAAAACCAAGATGAACAAAGGAGAAGTTGTTCAATCCTACATTATGAGGAACTCTTGCCTTAGATATCAATTGCAAAGAGTTGGAGAAAATGTGCCTTATTGGGAGCTAGAGTTGTGACTCGTAGAGGTCTCCCTCCTCTTTGGGAAACTTTCGTTACTACAATCAATAACAACAATGTCCTTGTGTCATTTGATGAAATTGTTGGGAAGCTCACTCAAGCCGAATCGAGGATGATAACAAGAGGGAGGATTCAGAAGCATGAATAGGGAGAGCTCGTTGCATATATCACTCATGGCAAAAGAAAGAAGGCAAAAGGAGGTCCATCAAGGAATCCTCCTTCTCAAAATACGAAAGGAAGGAATGACATATCGCTATCTCATATTGAATGCTTCAATTTCCACAAGGCAAGTCATTATGCTTGCAATTGTCCTAAGAAGAGAAAGAGGCCACATTACAACACTATAGGAAACTATATAACAAAAGAAGACGATCAAAGAAATAACCGTGATATAATATATGAAAGAAGAATAAGAGATTCCTCAAGCGACCGTGAATAGTATCCTCCTCCTCAAAAGAAGTCAAGGGATCCCAGGTATGAAATTAATGCTGTAAATAAACCTGAATACATTCTTATCTCTGCTCTTACTAGTTCTTCTCCACCGGATTCGTGGGATATTTGGTTGGTTGATAGTGGGGCCACTTGTCATTTCTCTGGATACAAGGAAGTCCTCTCTAATCTAGTAGAGAGGGAGACTAGGCTAAATATCATTCTTGGAGACAACTCCACTCATCCAATAAAAGGCTTTGGGTCTGTCAAATTTCAGCTGAATTTTGGGGAATCAGTTTTGTTGCATGATGTTATGTATGTACCAGGATTAATGAATAATTTGGTATCTATATCTGCATTGGAAGATAAAGGAATGAGGGTTTCCTTCATCAAAGGAAAATTTCTGACTTGGCATGTTGATTCACCTATGGGAGATGCATTCACATTAGGATTGAGATTTGAAGTATTCTATAGAGTCACTTGAAAACCTCTTCTAGCATTGGTTCATAATACCAATCATCTGAGTGAGCTACAGCACCGCAGGCTGGCTCATATACACTATGATTCACTTTCGAAGTTGAAGAAATTTGTCTCGGGTATTCTCGATGTTCAAGCTCATCATGATTGAGTTTGTCCAAGTTGTGCGAGTGGAAAGAAAACAATGGGACCATTTCCCTCTAATAAGAACAACACAAATGACATCCTCCATCTCATTCATTCTGATATATGTGGTCTGATGCATGTACATTATGTTGGTGGTCATCTCTACTACATCACCTTTATTGACGTATTCTCAAGAAATACATGGATATACTACCTTAAGCACAAGGATGAAGCCTTTGAAATATTCAAGGAATTCAAAGCCTTGATTAAAAATCAATCAAGAAATAGAATCAAAGTCTTTCGGTCCGAAAATGGTGGAGAATGCATGTCAAAATAATTCATAGCATTTTGCGATAAATAAGGGATCAAGAAGGAAACAATTGTGCCATATACTCTTGAACATAATGGGTTGGTTGAAAGGAAGAACAAGTCTATAGTAGAAGTTTCCCATGCCATGCTCCATGATCAAAAGGTGCCAAAGTTATTTTGGGTCGAAGTGCATCTACTATTGTATATGTTCAAAACGGGGTGCCTCATCAAGCATTAGAAAACAAGACCCTTGAAGAAATATGTGCAGGTATCAAGCTTGATATTAGCCATCTTCATGTATTTGGATGCCTCGTATATTTCCATGTGTCGAAGGACAAAAGGAACAAATTGGAAGTTACACGAAGAAAAGGTACGTTTGTAGGTTATTGTGAAAATTCTAAAGCATATATAATATATATTCCTGGTCAGAGGAAGGTCGAAATTAGTAGGGACATAGCATTCGATGAAAATGCAGCTCTTGGAAAAGCAAGAGAACTTCCTCTGCCTCCTCCTCTGAAGGAAGAGAATGATGACTGGGATATTCTAAATGGTCTTTATGTACTCGAGTCTGATGTTGATGATGATCTCACAGAGCCTATGGATCCATTAGATCCTCCTCCAAGTGGTCATCCTACTAGGAAGAGACCACTTTGGCTCTGTGATACTTTACAAGAATGCTAAAAGAAATGTTCCCATTCGTAGTTCATTCAGAGAAAGAAAGCAACCATGCAGGTATCAGGGATATGTTAGAGTCATGAGCACTATGATTCAAGCCGAATCTTCCTCATTCGAAGCAGTTGTAAAAGAATAAGTTTGGAAGGATGCGATGTCTAAGGAATATGAATTGATTGTTAAAAATGATATATGGGATGTTGTACCTAGACCGAATGGGAAGTTTGTTGTGACTTCAAAGTGACTATTCAAGATCAAACATGGAATTGATGACAGCATTGAAAATACAAAGAAAGGTTCGCAGCTCGAGGATTCTCTCAGAAAGAGGGAGAAGATTATGATGACAAATTTGCTCCCGTGGCTCGATATACAACCATTTGTTCTATAGTTTCCCTTGTTACGAGTCAGGGATGGACTCTTCATCAAATGGATGTAAATACCGCATTCCTTCATGGCATGTTACAGGAAGAAGTATATGTTGAACAACCATAGGGATTTGAAGTGGAATATCGAAGAACACATGTTTGCAGGCTAAAGAAGGCATTATATGGGTTGAAGCAAGCTCCCAGAGCTTGGTATGCACACATTGACAGTTACTTAGTGAAGTTTAGATTCACAAGAAGCAATGTTGATCCCAACCTATACTTCAAGGTAGTTCAAGGTATGCCATTAATTTTGGTTTTATATGTTGACAATCTATTCTTGATAGGTAGTGAGCCTCTGATGATCGAGTGTAAGAGGAAGCTAGCCTCTGAATTTGAGATGAAAGACCTTGGTCTTATGCACTACTTTTTAGGCCTTGAGGTGTGGCAAAGGCCTGGTGAGATTTTCCTTTCACAAGGAAAATATGTTGTGAAGTTGCTAGAAATATTTGGAATGATTGAATGCAAATCCATGGTTACACCAATGGAAATGAACTTCAAGAAGTTATGTGGAGAAGTTGCAGGACCAGACTTGGAAAATCCATCCAAGTATAGACAACTAATTGGGGCTCTGATGTTCCTTATGAACACCCGTCCAGACATATGCTATGCAGTAAACACATTGAGTCAATTCATGACTGAGCCCCTCCACACACATTGGATAATTGCTAAACACATATTGAGATATTTGCATGGGTCGATCACACTTGGCCTGGGATATTCTACCAAAGATGTTCAACTTCATGGATACACTGACGTTGACTGGGATGGCAATGTTATCGACAGAAAGAGTACATTTGGATGTTGTTTTAGCCTTGGATCTTCCATGATATCCTATATGAGTAGGAAACAAAATTCTATAGCATTGGGCATCGCTGAAGAAAAATACATTGCATCTAGTGAAGCAGTTTGGTTGAGAAAGCTCTTTGGAGAGCTATTTGAGCAGGTCCTAGACACTACATTGATATACTACAACAACAAGAGTGGGATAAGTTTGGAAAAAAATCTTGTGTTCCATGACAAGTACAAGCATATTGATATTCGATATCACCTTATTTGATACATGGTGTAGAGAGGAGCTTTCAAGCTCCATCACATATTGACAGATGAATAGATTGCAAATATTCTCACTAAGGCATTACCAAAGGGAAAGTTCTTGGTATTTAGAGAGAAACTTGTATTGGAGGATGTGTCCCCTCCGGATAAGGGTCAGCGCTGATCAAGGGCACTAAGCCAACTCTTCCTACCTTGTTTGAGCTCTGAAGGCGAGGAATTGAGATAGAGGGCTCCTGGGGTTGAGGGATCTCTGGACAATGGGGTACTCCCCTATATGTTACTCATAGGGTTGAAGAATGTTGCTCCCCTATATTTATAGGGTCGGAGAATGTTTCTCCTCTGTCTGGTGTTTAAAGAGTATACCCTAGTTGGCATCATGCCCACAAGCAAGGCTTGTTGGAAATACCGCTCCTTGTTTGGCCAACAAGTTGAGGGTGTACTTGGGGTGTACAACCCAAGGAAATTATAATGTAGGTGTTCTACCACATGACTACTAGGATTCATTGATGGGAATATCAGTAGGAAATAGGATTGGGTTGGGATTTACTCCCCTTTTGTGATTTCAGGTTGAGGATGAGCTCCCCGATGAGATTAGAGGGTCAAAGATGTGCTCCCTTGTATGATGAGTTATATTAGTGCTCAGTATGGGTGGAAGTTATTGCTCCTCGATTATTGTTATTTTAGATTCGAGAAATTTTCAACGAATAGAATTGAGCAGAGATAGTCAAAGCATTACAGGATGATGGGAAGATCAACTAACAAATATTGGTAGGTGGAATTCTTCCTAGTTGAGAGGGATTGTTAGTTTTTGAAACTAGGGTCAAATTCCACAATGGACAACTCAAATTATCAAGATGACGCTTTCAATAAATTCCTCTTTTCGAGAGGACCAAAATCGGCCTAAATATCACCCAATTTGATCAAGCGGAAGTTAAGTTTTGAATTATTTTATTCATACATGCATTATGGAAGGGGTCGACCCTAACCACATGGGTAACTGCTTAGGTCGACCTTAACCCCAAGTGAACCCTCAGGAAATCCTATAAATAGAAACGACCTCAAGCTCATTTCAACACATTGATCAATCCATCTTCTATTCTTCTCTTTTGTCTTGGTCCGCACAGGTTCGACGGAAAGAGATCGTGCAAGGGTCCAAAATCACAAGCGCAAGGCTCGTTCTGACTTAAGGTTTTATGATTCCCAGACGTTGGCAAAGAACTAGGCATTTTAGTCCCTATATGCTGGAACACATGCTTATGGGAACATCCAAAGAGCCCTAGACACTGGCATAGAGGCTTAAGGGAGCGTCCAATGGTTCAGAGGCAGATCTGAAGGTGTTGGTCCCCGGACGCTCGAACAGAGTAGTCTTGAGAGCGTCCAGGTCGTCTCGGATGCACGCATAGCAAGTGGAAGAGAGAGCATGAGGGTTTTTGAGAATATCCACTGGTTTTTACCTACGCACAGGGTTTTCCTGAGAGCATCCGAGCAACTACAAATGCCCTCACACAGTGGTAGAGAGAGCGTCCAGAGAGTTTCAGACGCACACAAACATTTTCGTTGAGAGCGTCCTATTGATTTTTAGTAGCATCGGATGTGATATAGGTATGAAAATTGGTGGATAGGCTAAGGCATATAAAATCTCCAAAACCCATAAATCATTTTGGGAAATTCCATCCAGTTGGAGAGATATTAAAATAATTAATATTTTTATGAAGTTCCTAAGTCTAAACTTAGGAAAATTCAAATATTAATGGGTATTAATATAGAACTAGGTGAGAAGGTTCTAAATGACGAGGATCAAGCCAAATATAATCTTAGTTGTTGATTAAGGACTTAATCTCTGTCATTGAAGACTCAAAAATAAAAATAAAAAATAAGAGGAGACTTGAGGGTCAGTTGAGAGACATCAGCAGATACTCAATATCTCAAGGAAAATCGATTCTCAAAGAGAATGAAGCATAAAAATTGATAGCTTGTTGGCTTGAATGTAAAAATACATGAAGTATTTTGTAATAATAAAATATTATATATAAAAATGTATTAGTGATGAATGTTACAATGAAGACCTGCATATATATACCTAGGCATGCGTCCTTTCTTGACTAGCATGTCTTTTAGACATGCGTTTTCACTTAACTTAATGACTATTTAACATAACCAATATTTGATTATTTAATATTTACATTAATTTTATTTATTTTACTTGTTATGAATTATATTCATAACATAGCCTCTTCCTTCAAAAGCTTTGTCCTCAAAGCTTTAATGTTGTGGATTTTCTTCACTTAGTGTTTGTCATCTCGATCTATATAATCTAGCCATCCTCTCGTCATGTAGCTCATGAGTAATATTCCCTTGTATTTCTTTTTTATTTTTTTGGTTAATAACTCTAATTTTTTTTAATCTATTTTTTAAATATTTTTTTAATAATATATATATATATTATAAGTGTTTTTTTTAAATTAGATGTTAATTAGTCTATAATGTGATTATACGATGGAACTAGCGCCATAGTAATGTATCCCTGTTCGAGTATATATTACACAGATCTCTATATATAACAATCGACCATATATCGACCCGTCTGACATAGCCTATCACCCGTGACAGTATATGTATATATTACACAGATCTCTATATATAACAATCGACCATATATCAACCCGTCTGACATAACCTATCACTTGTGACGGTCTATGATGTATCTAGGGACACAACGCTTGACGTGGAGGTTGCCTCTGCTTCATTTCAAAATTTCGTATGTTAATGCTTCATGATCTCTTCACATTCTTCATTTGGTTCAAAAATGTAACCTACACTTCCGTGGAATCCATCGAGCAGGGAAGAGGCCTGTTGAGTGGCTCCAAATGAGTTGCACCGTCAGAACACCATAGATTATAACACCGACCAATACCATTATGATCGACAACCAATTACCGGAGGCTATTTTCCTTCCAATTATTCTCACCATTATTATCGGCAACCAAATGGCAACAACGTGGATTGAGAGTGGCACGATTTGTGGAAGCAGTTGGTGAAAAGGCAACATGGCGGGGGCAGAGGCGTGGACTGACAGCTTTGAATGATTGTCATAAATAACAGAGAAATCTATGGAAGAAAACTCTGGCCTGTGTCTAAATTCATTGTCTCGAAATACTAATGGAATCTCATTATTAGATTCAGAACTCGTTTATCAGCCAAGATAGGCCATATATCTTTTCCCCGACACAGGGTACGTAACATTACCACGCTCATTTAAATCTGATATTACAGGTAATTTAGAACTTTCCAAACACTTCTGGCCTCTGGCCATTTTGGACTTTCTTTTTCCTAAATCTGCCAAGTACTCATGGTAATTCTCCTAGCTATCTTCTGAGGACACATCAGAGTTGTCACCACTTTCAGAATTTGAAGCCTTTTCCTATTGGCTACTATTAGGCTTCTCTGGACTTTCAGGGTCATAATCATCATCCTTTGAATCATCAGATGGCATACCTTCCAAATAAAAAAGGTTCTCATCTCCATCTTTATTCACAACTGCTTCAGCAAAAACTTTCTCCCAGTGATCGCCAATTTCAAAAGTTGTTCCGAAGTGATTATTAACTAAATCAAACTAGTCAACTTTGTAGTCACACTCTGGGCAGAAAATATCCTTGCTATTTATTTGCCCCTCGGAATCAAAGTCAAATTTTGGAAGACTCCCCACCAAGCACAAAGAATCAAGACGATGGAAGGCTACACGAACTGTAAGCCTACACTGCAGTATCTTTGATGCAGCCTTTTGAAGCTCCTTTCCTGGCCTAATCTTTTCTTGGCCTTGCCCTTTCCATCCTTCATTAGAATAAGCATCAATCATGTTAATAAAGAAAGAAGTATGGTCATTACCTGACCAACCATTTTGATCACTTACATCTGAAATATCATTGATTAGCAACTCGGGACAGTTAGTTTTTCCAGAACTAACCACCTTCAATTTGGTTTTCAAAGATTTTCTCTTTGGAAAGATACTGCTGGCAGCCCCATAATCTAAATCAAGCACATTTCAGTTTGGCCCATGAAGATATTGAATCCAATACAATGGCTACCACATCACCTTCTACAACTCTATTTTTAGCAGCTACTCCGCTAATGAGGATGTTAGTTGGCACACCTTCTAATGTGCAAAAGCCCTCCAGACGATTATGCATATTAACACAGAATTTAGCCTTAAAAGCTTTCCCTTTCTCTAAAGCTTCATTAATGGCCTCAGTCATCTTTGATGTTTCATTCAATTCACCAGCTAAAGCAGTGAATATTTCCATGCCATCCACATCCTCAAACAATATTAATGCCTTGCTCTTATTCTGTTTGCAACGTCTTTCATCAATACCATAAATATGTTTCTCCTTTTTAGTGAGTATTGGTGGTTTAGTAGCAGCAGAAATTGCTACAGCCTGATTTTCATTCTCATTTTTATCCAACATCTCATACAATCTGCAGATATTCTGTGTGTTTGTTGTCTCTCCTCGATGACGTGGTGAAAGCCCAACTGTCACAACCAATGAAGTCCTTGCAATTCCTCCAAATGAATCATGAAGCAATTTTTTGGTTCGCAGCAAAGGAGCAAGCAACGTCTGTAATTTTGCCTGAAGGTTAGCTCCAGTGTGAACATCATCTTGCAACCTTGTTATTAGAGGTGTACCAAATGGTTTCCAATATCCAGTACTTTGAGTACTGAAGTAATCTTCCTCCTCTCGACGATGCATAAATTCCAGCAAGGGTGATTCTTCTTGACAAAGCCTATATGTTGCAAGGTGTTGATCATCCCTGATAGGAGATAGTGGATCAAATGGATTTTCTAAGAAACGAATTATTTTATGATTATATATCTCTGCCATTAAAAGCTTCTCATCATTTTTTAAGGAGCAAGCAACGCTTACATCCTTCACAAGATCCTTGCACTTTCCCTGCTTGGGCACAATAATAGTATAAGGTTTAGGTGGGGTAGTACCATCCGTACTAAATATTGTTACTTGGCACAAATCAACAATGTCTTCTTCTTCATCTTTCTCATGGTTATGATATTGTTCATTTTCTCGTTTTTCAAGATGGTCCTCATCCACATCAAGATCAGCGTCATCTAGATTTTCATCTTGATCGATATCATCTACATCAAAATCATTATCTTGATCGATATCATCTACATCAAAATCATTATCTTGATCTATATCATCCTCATTCACATCAAGATCAGCTTAAATCCTCATCTTGATTTGTATAAGCTTCATCGGAATCATTATCTAGATCATTTTCCTTGTAATCGCTTTCCTTTCGACATGCTTTAACTTCTGCATATGATTTTTCTAAATGCTGAAATGCTTCTTGAATTTTACTAAACTGCTCAACACATTCAGGATGTGAAGGTAATGGCACATTGTGCGGCGAACAACATTCAAAGAACTGAATGATTATATTGTGCGTCATGGCTCTGATACCATTGAAGCATAAAAATTGATAGCTTGTTGGCTTGAACGTAAAAATACACAAGAGGTATTTTGTAATAATAATTTATTATATCTAAAAATATATAAGTGATGAATTTTACAATGAGGATCAGCATATATATACCTAAGCAGGTGACCTTTCGTGACTGGACATAACCAATATTTGATTATTTAATGTTTACATTAATTTATTTTAGTTTACTTGTTATGAATTATATTCATAACAGAGAAGGAGATCGATTTCAGAGGGAGAGTTGCAAGTTGGAGGAAGAGGGGGGATTAGCAGTAGTCGGGGAGCTCAGAAGAAGTGACGCAGGGACTTTGAGAGACAGCGCAGAGGGAGACGCAAATCAAATAGACGCAGGGATGACGCAGAGAGGGACCAGAGCTGCACAAAGCCACGCAAAATGACGCAGTAGAGAAAGGAAGCTCTCAAGGGTGTCAGAAAGTATTGGAGAAAAGTCTCAGGTGTTTTCTCCCAGTGTCTATGTAATTTTTCTGTAAAAGTAATTGTTGATGATGATTAATAAAATCCTCCTCTACTGCACTGTTTTCCCACATTGGGTTTTTCCAGGGACAATTGTCCAAAAATAATTGGGTTGATGTGATTGATTATTGTGCATATATTTGCTTCTGTATAATGGTGTGATATTTGTAGTAGAATTTATTTTAATATTTACTGAAGGGGTTTCATAAAAACTTATTGGGAATACTAAGTAGATGAAAATCAGTTGTTGCAGTAATAGAATTTCTGTTTAGAAATTTTCACATGGTATTAGAGCAAAGATTCAGTGACAGGAAAGGAAAATCAATTATGCGTCAAGAGCATGATGTAGAAGCATCCACTCAAGGAGACTCGTGCAGATTTTCAGAAGAATGCACAAGAGACAAAAATTACGAGTATTCTATGTTGGCTTCCATATTGGAAGAAGAAGTTGCTTACCTAGCAAGATCTGCCTCCTCGGAGGTTTGGTATATAGACAGTGGAGCTTCTAGGCATATCACAGGAATCTAAGAATGTTTTTCAAATTATCAGGAAGAAAGAATGAATTTTCAAATCAGCATGGGGAATAAGGCTAAGTGTACTCCAGTAGGGAAAGGTATTATAGTTTTTCAAACTGAAACAAGAGAGCAGTTTTGAGCTACCTGTTAGCGCTTGAATTTGGCCTCAGGCTGAAAAAGACAAAATCCAAGGCAACATCAAACCACTTAGCCTCGTAGCTAGCCCTACGGGGACAGGAGAGGGCTCTCTCCGGGTCTATCTCGGCAAAAGATCTTCAAAGGGCTGAGATGACCAATAAAGAAACACTGATTTTAGGCTAGTAAACTAATAGAGAAAGTTTGATTTTAAATTTTTAGGGTTTTGTTGGAAAACTGAGCACGACAATTTTGGGTGTGGGGATGAGACACAGTTTTTGCAGAGGTATTTTTGGGGCAAGGTAGGAGATTGTCTTGATGCCTTTGAATTAAGTGAATGGATAGAAATGACCGGTGAGGAGCTAAAGAGAGCAAGAAACCTTCGAGAGTTCTCCTTAGACAGATGAAAACATAGATATTAAGCAAACTTAAAGGCAGAGCATATAAATTATGAATTCTACCTTAACACTTCATTTACTTAATGTGCAGAAAAGAGGAGTAGGAAAATGATACACATAACAAACTTACAAGTACATGAGAGAAGCACACCATCAACACAAAACACCAAAGGAATCCCAAATAGTGTTGCAAAACCCTGGTCTTTCCTTTGCCAAAATTGCAGAGATACAAAGAGTAAAACAGTCTAAGCTTATCCCTCAAGAGTCCAACCATGAAAATGACTAAGAAAGTACATAATATAGGCAAGATAACACACTTCCTTGCCTCTAGGGGTCGAGCACTACAATCTAGGCAATCAAAACAACTTGCCTCTATAAGCTAGGAAACCAATTCATTCATTGATTTTTTGCCCTTTTATGAATGAATCTTCTAGAATAGGTAAAAAGTGTCATGTACATCATGAAATTACATCAAATACATCAAGGAGGATGAAAAATCCAACCAAAAAGTCAAAACTAGTCACTGCTGCGTTTTCCTGTGTTGAAGATGCAAAACTGGCAAATTTTCCCAACGCGTAGCGCGCCATTTCTCAACGTGTAGCGCGCCTTTCAGGCCACTTTTGAGGCACTTCCCGGCATCCAAATGAGGCACAAGTGGGCTTGATGGAAAGGTCGGGATGTCTACTCTCCAGCCCAAGTGGAATTTCTCAATTTGGTGGCCATTTGCCCCTCCAAAATTGCAATCTCCCAAGACTGCTTCCTGTGTGTCCAAAAAGTGGCAGAAGGTCATTTTTTGCTTGTTTTTTGACCTTTTGGGGGCTCAAATCTCCATAAAATTTCTTGGTAGTGGCTGAGCAAGTGTATTTTTCCATGAAAAATGCAAAAATTTTGAGTTTTCCTGAAATGGACCTCCCCAACTTAAGGGTAGCGCGCGGCGCGCTACGCGTTGAGGGCAAAAACCTGTTTTTGGCACAAAAAAGTCAAAATTGACCAAAATTGCTCAAAATTTCCTGAAATTTGAGCTGGAGGTGTGTCATTGAGCACCATGCTCCCTCAAGGTGGCTTCAGCCAAAATTTGAAGCAGATCGGGCCTTTTCCTCCGTTTTAGTGCCTTGGCCAAGCGTGCTTTAAGTACCTTCATTTTTGCTTTGCACACATGCATGCGGGCCCAATAATGGTTCTTCATGTGGCGGAGCATGTCTTTGTCCCTGTTTGCCTTTGCTATCAACCTCTCTAAATGTGTGTTCACCTGAATGAGCATAGAGCTTTGCTCCTTAGGTGTCAAATCACCGGGTCTCTTGCGAGCCAAGTTCCAGTCTTCTCGGATCCTCCGCAACTCATCAAGAGTGTGTTCATCCTCTAATTGCTTGTTGCGTTGCTCTAAGTATGTGATTGTCCAATTTTCCATTTCCAACTTTTGCTGCAACAAGTCATTTTCAGCCCTTAGTTGCTGGATGATCTCTTTTGGCTCTAGGCTAGGAGAACTGATATCAAGGTCAAAAACATCTATGCCTGGATCACCTGATGGCCCCTCATCAATCTTGGGGTGCTTGCCTCTCTCTTGTACCTGTGTTGCTGTCGAAAGCGAGGCCCCTTCCACCTGATGTGGAGATAACACTCGCTGTGCTGATGAAGAAGGCGAGACCCCTTCCACCTGATGTGGAGATAATACTCGTCGTGCAGATGCAAATAAGGCCCTATGGCCTCTCTGATATGTAACATAAGGAGGAGTGCTGACATGCTCTGGCTCAGGAATATCAAACTGCTGTGAAGGCCCTCCCTCATCATGGACAACCTCGGGAGGTGGCTGTGGCACAATAAGAAGTCACGAGAAATGAAATCCTCCTAAGCAATACCCTGTTGTGCCAACTAATGCATCACTATGATCTCGATCAGTGCATAATGATATATACTTTTGAGCTGCTGTGCGGGATTCTTCCTTTGCACTACGGGCACCATCTTCTCTATATTTTGGCACATGAAAAATGGAATGTTCATCATTCGTACCTGGGTGAAATGCATCAACAAACGGATATGGTACGAATATAAACGTGAAAATCTGCCCTCACAAGTGAAATAACGCATAATGAGCCTCATCAAGGGTGCATACTCATCCCTTAGGAATCTGAAAGGAAAAACAGCAGTAAGGTGCCTCATGCATCCAGGTTTGATGTATGGTTGATAATGAAATTTGTCTAGCAGCTTACGCTTGGTCCACTCTTCCCCAACATTTGGTATCCTGGTGGCTTGAGCAACCATTTCAGGTGATAAGGTGAAATCCACTCCTGCAAGGTTCACATGGCCATTGTGCAAATGTAGGACAAACAAGCGGACCAACTCTCTATGGTGTTGAATTTGTGAGATCCTCTCACAATATCCAAAGCATGATTGATACCGAAAACATGACATTGCAAGTGGACAAGCTTGCAAATGAGCCAATGAAGTGGGCTCCTCTCTGACATGCCGACCACCCTTACCACCCTTATGATGCCTCCTTGGCACTTCTACCTCTGGTGTTGAATCACTGTCATAGCTCTGCTCATAATCTGATTCGGTTTCTGACATGGTTATCAAGGCAAGATGACTGAAATATATTGTTGACTTGGCACCCAATTAACTGCTTTTTGACTTTTTCAAATGTTGTCACCAAGGGGACATAAATACAAGGGAACTGTTAGGGATAGGGGAACATGTGGGAATTAGGGAGAATAAACACAAAGAAGGAATTTAGGGAAGACAAGCATGGGAAATTACAAAATTGTGGGATTCTAAAGTGAAGTAGGATTTAGGAATTAAGTATGCTTTTAGGAATTTTAAAGAGGAGAATGATGAAATTTCAAGGGAAAATTTGAGGGAGAAAGATGATTAAAATGAGGGTAAAAGGGATTTACAAATGGGCAACCTTGGACAGCAAGAGAAATTTGAAACCCTAGTAGCATTGAAACTTTAAATTTTCCATAACAAGGGAGGGTTTTGATTTATCATTCACATAGCATTTGAACATATTAATTCTCTTTTTCAATTTGCAAAACCAAATCTAGGCATAGAGGAGAAGCCTACCTGCACTTTTCCTCAGAGAAAAATCGATTTGATGACTTGCTGGCAGTTTATTGAGCTGAAACCCCAACGCGTAGCGCGCCCTGCCCAACGCGTAGCGCCCCTCTGACGCGTAGCGCACTTGTAAAATAACACTGAAAAAGTCTGCCTGACGCGTAGCGCGCCTCTCCTGACGCGTAGCGCGCCCCTGAAACTGCTCAACTTGCTCAAGAACTCCTCAAATCGACTTTGCAAGGATTCACTTAGCTTGTAAAAGGCAAATGAGTTGTAAATGAGGAGTGATGTGCTTTTATAGGTTTCCTTTTGATTTTTACTTGCCCAAAACCCACTTTGTAATGTTTTGAGTGTTGACACTTTTTGAATTAATTGGCTCTGACCTTTGATTTCTTTTCTTTGAAAAATTGGTTGAAATGATGATTTCTTCTGAAAATTTTTGCAGGGATAGCTTCTAGGATGCTTTGGCAAAGGAGACCAAGGCCGCACTTCGACATTTGAAGAATTTGAAATTTTGAGATTTTTTACAAAAATGAGATAATGACCTTTGTTTTCAAAACAGAGTTTTTGAGAACAAGGTGAAAATTTAGCTGTACAATGATGAGAATTTTTGAAATAATGTTTAATGAAGGACATCCCTCTGGCCTGCTGGTCCTTTATGACTTCTCAAGACAAAAATGGACTCAACCCTAGACCTAAGACCTTAAAACTTAAAGCAAGATGAATGAACCTTTGAGGATTTTATTTACTTGAACAAACCTGAACCAGCAGTGCCAAACAAGAGGGGAATAACGACACAAACTCCCTCCACCAGGATTATGGCATGCCTAATGGAATGCAACATGATCACACTGATGAGACACCTAATCATGAAATGCAAAGAGCTTTGATCTCTGGTGGAGGGCTACTAGACCGACTCTAACATTGGCTCCAATGGGGATGGTAGCTCCTTGGAGGTGCCAAGAACCGCAAACCTCTGGGAGAGCAGACCAATGCTTTCAACCATTGGGCGATGGAGTCATTATTTACTCATTTGACACAAACTCTAACAGCTTTAGTGACTGCAAATTTGACTGAAAATTGGACACAACTTTGACCCAAACTAACTCAATTGTGGACAGAAAATGGACTGATAAAAACACCTTGACAAACCTCAAACCAACCAATCTCCATCTTCAGAATTATAGCCTTCACCGCGGGCCCCAGACTGAGGATGAAAGATCAACACACACATGTGATAAAACAGAAGTAAAATGGTATATACAATGATGGTGACAAGAACAGAAAATGCTCAGACATGGTACCTCTTTAGCAGTCGACCATTGATCAACCCTCTGGGATAATCATCTCCGTTCATTTCCTTGAGAAGAAAAGCATTTTGGCCACGATATGTTGCGATCTTATAGGGACCCTTCCATAAATTATCATATTTGTCGTGCTTCCCTTTGTCTTCATTCCGAGCATCCCACTTCAAAACCACATCATCTATTTGAAAGTCATCTGATTTTGCTTTCCGGTCTTAAATCTTCTTTATGCGCTCTTGCAACTTGAGCGTATTGTGAAGAACCTCCTCCCGTGTCTGCTGTAAATGAATCATTTGATTAGTCCGCCTTTGCATGGTATCTTCCTCACTACCAGCTTCTTGAAGCAATTTGACTACCGGAATAGCAAGCGAAGTAGGAAACACTGCATCTGTTCCGTACACCAACTCAAAAGGAGACATGCCAATTGACTTCTTATGACTTACCCTATCAGCCCACAGTGCATTCACTAACTTTTTATGCCAGCTCTTCTTATTGATTTCCAGCAACTTTTTAATGATATTTACCAAGGACTTATTTGAAGATTCTGCCAACCCATTTCCTTGCAGATGGTAGGCGGTAGAATGCCCCAAACTGATATTATACTTGTAGAAAAAGTCAACCATTCTCTTTGATTTAAATGTTGTTGCATTATCTGTAATTAACTTACTTGGACAGCCAAAACGTGACAGTATATTATTTTCAAGGAAAGAAATAATTACCGCATCTGTGGCCTGCCGGGTGGGAATGGCTTCAATCCATTTTGTGAAGTAATCTGTAGTTGTCAATATCCATCTATGATGTCTTGACGATGCCGGATGAATCTCACCAATAAAATCCAAGCCCCACTGCTGAAATGGTGCGCTGACTTCAATTGGTTTGAGAGGCAATGGCTGCAATTTCTATTTCCCTTGAAAAATTTGGCACTCATGACAACTCTTAACAGCTTTATATACATCTGAAAACAATGAAGGCCAATAAAAACCTGCCCTTAGGATCTTATTTGTTGTAGTCTTCCAAAACAAATGACCCCCACAGTCACCTTTATGAAAATCTTCCACCACTATTTTGGCTTCCTCCTCGACCAAACAATTCAGCAATATTCCACCAGGGTCTTTCCAATATAGTGCAGATTTAAGGATGCAAAACTTGGCTGCTTTTAACTTCAATGTCCTACTTTTATTTCGAGGCATCCCGGGAGGTGAAGGCAAATTTTGAAGTACATATACAATATCAGCATACCAAGGAGAAGAAATAAAGATGTCAGATACCTGTTGTGCTGAATTCTCCTCATCTTCATCGGACATGGCAGCTATCAAATTGATGTCTAGGACATGTAGATTTGTTTCAGCCATCAACTTGGCAAGACCTTGCCCTTTGATCAACTTAGTAGGTTTAATTTCCACATCATACTCTAATAATGCAGCAATCCACTTTCCCCGCCTTCCTTCTGGTTCTGCCTGTACCAACACATCCTTTACTGCCGCGTTAGGAACATATGCTATAATGTGGGAATGCAATATATACACACGGAAATCTTTCAAGGCCTTCACAAGCGCAAGTGCTTGTTTTTCAATGATGTTATACTTTAATGCTCCATCTCTGATAATACGGCTGAAAAAAGCAATAGGCTTTTCAACTCCATCTCTCTTTTGCATTAGTACAGCTGCCAATGTGTGCTCAGAAGCAAATGAAAACAGAATAAAATCTTGTGTGTAATCCGGACTGATTAAAGTAGGGGCTGAAGATAAAACCAACTTTACCAAATTGAAAGATTTTACCGCCTCTTTAGTCCACTTGAGTTGGCTGTCCTTTTTCAGCATGTTTGTGATTTCTCTAAGGTGCTCAGCAAGATTCGGAATGAAACGACGCAGAAAATTCAGCTTACCATTAAAGGACTGTATTTCTTTTTTGTTCCGGGGCTGCTCAAGTTGTTGAATAGCTTCAACACGTGCAGGATCTATACGGATGCCATCTTTGGAAATGATGTGACCCAAGAGCTTGCCTTCACTCATGGCGAAAAGACTTTTCTTTGGATTCAGCGAAATACCATATTTTCTGCACTTTTGAAAAACAATTTTCAAGTGATATAAATGTTCTTCATCAGATTTTGAAAATACAGTCAAATCATCAAGGTAAACAACTAAAAAGACATCTTTCTCATTGGCAAAGGCCATGTCCATCGCACGCTGAAAAGTGGCACCTGCATTTTTCAAACCAAATGGCATTTTTGCATAATGAAATGTTCCCCATGGAGTAGTGAATGCGGTTTTGTCACGATCATCCTCATGCACCAAAATCTGATTGTACCCAGAATAGCCATCGAGTAGCAACATCCTTGATGCTCCAACTACTCGCTGCAATATATGATCCATTTTGGGCAGCGGATAATTGTCCTTTAAAGACACCTTATTCAAATTTCTGAAGTCAATGCATAAACGGATCTCACTAGTCTTCTTTCTTAAGGGTACCGAATTGGATATCCAATCGGAAAATCTGATAGGTACTATGATTCCAGACTTGTACAACCTATTCACTTCTTTTTCTATCAATGGCAGCAATTTAGGATTGATTCTCCTCAACTTTTGGCGGAAAGGTTTTTGATTTGGCTTTATAGGAATAGTATGCTGAATGATATTAGTATCATATGTTTTCAGATCTGAATAATCCCATGCAAAGACATTAGAAAACGAAGACAACAATCTGACATACTCCTTCTTTACCTTTGGTGACAATGACTTAGATAGCTTTACCATCTTGGGATTCTCAGCTGCTCCAATGTTTACCTCCTCAACACCTTCTTCAGTTGGTCTCAATGTCGGCTTGCGGGCCACATCATCTTGATCAAACAGCTCTTCCAAAGGAATCAATCCTTTAGGAATAAAATTATCCTTAAGTTGCAGCACATCCATTTGATTTACCTCATCTGGTTCAGTATCTATGGAGATGTCCTTAAACTCACCTTCAATCTGCAGAAAATCTTTGATTTCTTCATCATCCTAGAAGACTTGCCAACATCGTTGATTATCCGGAACTATGGGGCGGTGTTTCACATAAATCTCAAATTTGTTGCTGGAATTCATTGGAATTTTTAAGTTACTTGCTGCCTTGGCCAATGCATCAGCAACACCATTTTGTATGCAGGGCACACATGTCAAAGTATGTTCAGAAAATAATTTCAAAATATCTAGGACATCATTTCGATATGCTCTCATGCGAGGATGCTTGGCCTGAAACTCACCTTTAACTTGCTTTATCACCAACTCGGAGTCGCCATAGACTGCAATCTTCTTTGCTTTCAACTTGCGAAGAATTTTAAGGCCAGCAATAAGAGCCTCGTATTCTGCCTCATTGTTTGAACAATCAAATGCTAGTTTATAAGAACACACTCTCACCTTGCTTGGGACTTTGTCTTGGGCAGAAAAGGGACTTCGAATCCACACACCAATACCAACACCATCGCTGCCCACAGCGCCATCGAAATCCATGGTCCAAAGACCACCTTCATCTTCCTCCAACTGCTGAAACTGTGTTGCCTCTGTTTTTTTTGTTTGCTGCCCCTTAGCTTCAGCTGTTTTCCTCATGGCAGCTGACTTTTCTTCTCTTTCCTTTTGTAGAACTTCTCTAAAATTTTCAGTAATCTCTGGTATATCTTCTGCCTGAACTAACTCACTATCTATCTCATTAAAATTATCAGCAAACAAAACAAATGACTCCAAATCTGTATGTACATAATTTACAGGATGATTTATTGGCTTTTCTTTGCTAGTTATCATGTATTTCATCTTTTGCTCCCGATATAATTTTCTCATTTGACCGAAGACTGGAATTGTAGCATAAGAAAAATCTAGCTGAAGTGTACCTTTCAACTTAGCTCCCCAAGATCTTGAAAGCAACATACCAAAACGCGGAGGAATATCCGCCACAACCACATCCATCAAGACATTCTTAGCTGGAATTTGATCTAGGCTTACCACCAATTCCTTGATCAATCCAATACACTTTACCCGGCTGGAATCAAATGAATACAAATCATGATATCTTCTTGTGATGTCCAATCCCAACCTTTCCATTATTGCTTTCGGCATCAAATTATGCGAAGTACCGAGTCAAACATAGCATTGTGCAAAACATACTCGTGCAACCTCAAACTAATATAAAAGGGAGGAACATCATTTTTCAAGAGACTCACCATTTAAAGTAGGCCCAAAAATTAATTCCGGCTGATCATCTTCTACATTTACCGTGTCAAGCATTGGATCAATGTTCAGAATTTTGGAAATTTGACCTCGGTAGGTGGTGTTTTTCATGATTTCAGTCAATGGAATAGACACTTTCAGCTTTGAACTTTCATTCTCCAAACTAAATGCTGAAACCTTTTCACCTTCTTTGGCCGGAACTTCTCTTCTCTCAACTTTATCCTTCATTATGCTTGGTGGTTGATTTACCTTATCTGCTGAAGATGATTGACTTGCTGGGGGATCAATTATATCTTTTCCTTTTGTCTGTGGGGAAGCTGAATCATTTTTTGTTGAAGTATCTTTCCTCTTCTGAATGGGATTTATGGGAACAGCTCGATTTCTTAATTGTCTCTGCTGAGCGGATAAAGCATTGAGATATCCTCTTTGGTACTCCTCCGATTCTTCCACGAGGGCTGCATCATTTGATAAGATATAATCCTCATCCTGATGTATGATGGAATTTCTCACCAATTCTTCTTCTTCTGTAATATAAGTAGGCAAATCATCAGGAGTGAAAAAGTGATTTTCCTCTCCTATAATATCACCTTCATCCTCAGATTCTTGGCTAACAAACATCAGGAATTTCTCACCAATTCTTCTTCTTCTGTAATATAAGTAGGCAAATCATCAGGAGTGAAAAAGTGATTTTCCTCTCCTATAGTATCACCTTCATCCTCGGATTCTTGGCTAACAAAATTCTGCTGAAGTGGAGGTTTTATTTGCTGTTGTACTGTTGTTTCTTGTGCCCTTGTTTCACGCTGCTTAATTCTGTATTGTGGCTGCTGCGGACCTCGGAAATTAGGATTACGGATCTGCGGTTCCGGCTTGCTGAGATGAGTATTTTCAAGCAACCTTTCTACCCTTTCTACCTTGCGAAGGAGCTGATCTGATGTAGAAGCTTCTTCTTTGATTGTCACTCGCTTTTCGGCTTTCATCCTCGCTCTTTTATCATTCAAATTCGCTTCAACACTAACAGCGATTTTCTGCATATCCTCCAAGGTAGGCGGATCTCTATCTCGCAATGAATAGGCCATCTCCGGATCAAAGCCATCCGGGAATTTGAGAAGTGCTGATTTTCTAGATGGTCTTAAATCATCTGGAATAGCATTGTAAACTGTGTTAAATCTGATAATGTAATCTTGAACAGACTCACCATGATTACGTTTGAGATTGTTGTACTCAGCATTGATCTGAAGTGGATCTTTTCTGATTTCCCATCGATCTAGAAACTGCTTCTGAAGTTCTTCCAATGTGGGTATGCTTCTAGCTGTCAAACCTCTGAACCATTTTCTTACTTCTCCTCCGAATGTTTGTACAAACAAACGCATAGTTACATCCTCTTCATCTATCTCATATAGATCAAAGAAAGTTGTCATCTTGTCTATATGCTGCTGAGCGGAAACACCCTGAGGAGTGCCATCAAACATGGGAATTTTACTCTGATAATCAGCTGGCATATCATGCAGATTTTGAGGAAGAGCAAGTGGGGCAAACCGGGCAGCCATTGCTTTAGGTAGATTGGGTCTAGGAGTAGCAGGTGGAGTAGGTGTAGTTGTAGTATGAGGAGTATAGGAAGGTGTAGGCAGAGGAGAAGCGATATGTGATGAGGAAGGAGAATTGACTGTGGATTCAGGATGTGTAACTATAGGGGATATAGAAATAAAAGGAGGATTGGTCTGTTCGTGCGGAACTGAAGCCGTGATAGTAGATCCAATATTGCTAGATATAGTTTCAACGAAATTAGCAATATTAGTGACTTGGATATCTGTCTGAAGGTATCTTAGGATGAAATTTTCAACCAATTTATTGTGTCTCTCGATTTCAAGGGAAACATCAAAATCAGGGTTGGGAACTAGAGAATCAAGTGCACTTTCAGATTTGGTTTTGAACAAAGACAACTCAAAACTCTCGTCAAAATCAATGTCTTCAAGATACTCAAAAACAGCTGGACATGAATGAGATTTGAATATGTGATTAGAATCTGAAGCCAGTTTGGATATCAAGGAAAAAATAACCAATCAACCTGTGGAAACTCTCAACTAATCATCCAAAAGTTCAGAGTTTGCAAATGAACTGGGGTAAAATGCAATCGAAGTGCCGTATTCACAAGCTCACGGAGATTGACTGAAGCAGTGTTTATCTACTTCCGCTTATGCAAAGAAAAAGCGTTTCGAAGGCTACATGGCATAACTTCAGGCTCCGTCTAAGACTTATGAAATAAACACATCAATCCACAAACAAGTTTGTTCTCCCGAGTATGGTCACCAATATGTTAGCGCTTGAATTTGGCCTCAGGCTGAAAAAGACAAAATCCAAGGCAACATCAAACCACTTAGCCTTGTAGCTAGCCCTACGGGGACAGGAGAGGGCTCTCTCCGGGTCTATCTCGGCAAAAGATCTTCAAAGGGCTGAGATGACCAATAAAGGAACACTGATTTTAGGCTAGTAAACTGATAGAGAAAGTTTGATTTTAAATTTTTAGGGTTTTGTTGGAAAACTGAGCACAACAGTTTTGGGTGCGGGGATGAGACACAGTTTTTGCAGAGGTCTTTTTGGGGCAAGGTAGGAGATTGTCTTGATGCCTTTGAATTAAGTGAAGGGATAGAAATGACCGGTGAGGATCTAAAGAGAGCAAGAAAACTTCGAGATTTCTCCTTAGACAGATGAAAACATAGATATTAAGCAAACTTAAAGGCAGAGCATATAAATTATGAATTCTACCTTAACACTTCATTTACTTAATGTGCAGAAAAGAGGAGTAGGAAAATGATACACATAACAAACTTACAAGTACATGATATAAGCACACCATCAACACAAAACACCACAGGAATCCCAAATAGTGCTGCAAAACCCTGGTCTTTCCTTTGCCAAAATTGCAGAGATACAAAGAGTAAAACAGTGTAAGCTTATCCCTCAAGAGTCCAACCATGAAAATGACTAAGAAAGTACATAATATAGGCAAGCTAACACACTTCCTTTCCTCTAGGGGTTGAGCTCATCATCCTAGGAGCTGTTTCAACCAATTCTAAACTGAGCACTACAATCTAGGCAATCAAAACAACTTGCCTCTATAAGCTAGGAAACCAATTCATTCATTGATTTTTTGCCATTTTATGAATGAATCTTCTAGAATAGGTAAAAAGTGTCATGTCAATCATGAAATTACATCAAATACATCAAGGAGGATGAAAAATCCAACCAAAAAGTCAAAACTAGTCATTGTTGCGTTTTCCTGTGCTGAAGATGCAAAACTGGCAAATTTTCCCAACATGTAGCGCGCCATTTCTCAACGCGTAGCGCGCATTTCATGCCACTTTTGAGGCACTTCCCGGCATCCAAATGAGGCACAAGTGGGCTTGTTGGAAAGTTCTGCATGTCTACTCTCCAGCCCAAGTGGAATTTCTCAATTTGGTGGCCATTTTCCCCTCCAAAATGGCAATCTCCCAAGTCTGCTTCCTGTGTGTCCAAAAAGTGGCAGAAGGTCATTTTTTACTTGTTTTTTGACCTTTTGGGGGCTCAAATCTCCATGAAATTTCTTGGCAGTGGCTGAGAAAGTGTATTTTGCCATGAAAAATCCAAAAATGTTGAGTTTTCCTGAAATGGACCTCCCCAACTTAAGGGTAGCGCGCTACGCGTTGAGGGCAAAAACCTGTTTTTGGCACAAAAAAGTCAAAATTGACCAAAATTGCCCAAAATTTCCTGAAATTTGAGCTAGAGGTGTGTCATTGAGCACCATGCTCCCTCAAGGTGGCTTCAGCCAAAATTTGAAGCGGATCGGGCCTTTTCCTCCATTTTAGTGCCTTGGCCAAGCGTGCTTTTAGTACCTTCATTCTTGCTTTGCACACATGCATGCGGGCCCAATAATGGTTCTTCATGTGGCGGAGCATGTCTTTGTCCTTGTTTTCCTTTGCTATCAACCTCTCTAAATGTGTGTTCACCTGAATGAGCATAGAGCTTTGCTCCTTAGGTGTCAAATCACCGGGTCTCTTGCGAGCCAAGTTCCGGTCTTCTCGGATCCTCCGCAACTCATCAAGAGTGTGTTCATCCTCTAATTGCTTGTTGCGCTGCTCTAAGTATGTGATTGTCCAATTTGCCATTTCCAACTTTTGCTGCAACAAGTCATTTTCAGCCCTTAGTTGCTGGATGATCTCCTTTGGCTCTAGGCTAGGAGAACTGATATCAAGGTCAACAACATCTATGCCTGGATCACCTGATGGCCCCTCATCAATCTTGGGGTGCTTGCCTCTCTCTTGTACCTGTGTTGCTATCGAAAGCGAGGCCCCTTCCACCTGATGTGGAGATAACACTCGTTGTGCTGATGAAGAAGGCGAGACCCCTTCCACCTGATGTGGAGATAATACTCGCCGTGCAGATGCAAATAAGGCCCTGTGGCCTCTCTGATATGTAACATAAGGAGGATTGCTGACATGCTCTGGCTTAGGAATATCAAACTGCTGTGAAGGCCCTCCCTCATCATGGACAACCTCGAGAGGTGGCTGTGGCATCATGAAGAAGTCACGAGAAATGAAATCCTCCCAAGAAATACCCTGTTGTGCCAACTGATGCATCACTATGATCTCGATCAGTGCATAATGATATATACTTTTGAGCTGCTGTGCGGGATTCTTCCTTTGCACTACAGGCACCATCTTCTCTATATTTCGGCACATGAAAAATGGAATGTTCATCATTCGTACCCAGGTGAAATGCATCAACACACAGATATGGTACGAATATAAACGTGAAAATCTGCCCTCACAAGTGAAATAACGCATAATGAGCCTCATCAAGGGTGCATACTCATCCCTTAGGAATCTGAAAGGAAAAACAGTAGTAAGGTGCCTCATGCATCCGGGTTTGATGTATGGTTGATAATGAAATTTGTCTAGCAGCTTATGCTTGGTCCACTCTTCCCCAACATTTGGTATCCCGGTGGCTTGAGCAACCATTTCAGGTGATAAGGTGAAATCCACTCCTGCAAGGTTCACATGGCCATCGTGAAAATGTAGGACAAACAAGCGGACCAGCTCTCTATGGTGTTGAATTTGTGAGATCCTCTCACAATATCCAAAGCATGGTTGATACCGAAAACATGACATTGCAAGTGGACAAGCTTGCAAATGAGCCAATGAAGTGGGCTCCTCTCTGACATGCCGACCACCCTTACCACCCTTATGATGCCACCTTGGCACTTCTACCTCTGGTGTTGAATCACTGTCATAGCTCTGCTCATAATCTGATTCGGTTTCTGACATGGTTATCAAGGCAAGATGACTGAAATATATTGCTGACTTGGCACCCAATTAATTGCTTTTTGACTTTTTCAAATGCTGTCACCAAGGGGACATAAATACAAGGGAACTGTTAGGGATAGGGGAACATGTGGGAAATAGGGATAATAAACACAAAGAAGGAATTTAGGGAAGACAAGCATGGGAAATTACAAAATTGTGGGATTCTAAAGTGAAGTAGGGTTTAGGAATTAAGTATGCTTTTAGGAATTTTAAAGAGGAGAATGATGAAATTTCAAGGGAAAATTTGAGGGAGAAAGATGATGAAAATGAGGGTAAAAGGGATTTACAAATGGGCAACCTTGGACAGCAAGAGAAATTTGAAACCCTAGTAGCATTGAAACTTTAAATTTTCCATAACAAGGGAGGGTTTTGATTTATCATTCACATAGCATTTGAACATATTAATTCTCTTTTTCAATTTGCAAAACCAAATCTAGGCATAGAGGAGAAGCCTACCTGCACTTTGCCTGAGAGAAAAATCGATTTGATGACTTGCTGGCAGTTTATTGAGCTGAAACCCCAATGCGTAGCGCGCCCTGCCCAACGCGTAGCGCCCCTCTGACGCGTAGCGCACTTGTAAAATAACACTGAAAAAGTCTGCCTGACGCGTAGCGCGCCCCTGATGTGTAGCGCGCCTCTCCTGACGCGTAGCGCGCCCCTGAAACTGCTCAACTTGCTCAAGAACTCCTCAAATCGACTTTGCAAGGATTCACTTAGCTTGTAAAAGGAAAATGAGTTGTAAATGAGGAGTGATGTGATTTTATAGGTTTTCTTTTGATTTTTACTTGCCCAAAACCCACTTTGTAATGTTTTGAGTGTTGACACTTTTTGAATTAATTGGCTCTGAGCTTTGATTTCTTTTCTTTGAAAAATTGTTTGAAATGATGATTTCTTCTGAAATTTTTGCAGGGATAGCTTCTAGGATGCTTTGGCAAAGGAGACCAAGGTTGCACTTCGACATTTGAAGAATTTGAAATTTTGAGAACTTTTACAAAAATGAGATAATGACCTTTGTTTTCAAAAACAGAGTTTTTGAGAACAAGGTGAAAATTTAGCTGTACAATGATGAGAATTTTTGAAATAATGTTTAATGAAGGACATCCCTCTGGCCTGCTGGTCCTTTATGACTTCTCAAGACAAAAATGGACTCAACCCTAGACCTAAGACCTTAAAACTTAAAGCAAGATGAATGAACCTTTGAGGATTTTATTTACTTGAACAAACCTGAACCAGCAGTGCCAAACAAGAGGGGAATAATGACACAAACTCCCTCCACCAGGATTATGGCATGCCTAATGCAATGCAACATGATCACACTGATGAGACACCTAATCATGAAATGCAAAGAGCTTTGATCTCTGGTGGAGGGCTACTAGACCGACTCTAACACTACCAATATGCTGCATGTGCCAGCACTAGGGATGAACTTACTTCCCGCATCTCAACTTCAAAACAAGGGTTATGACATTTTCTTCATTAAGGAGAAAGTATACATCAAACACCCGAGTTGGAAAAGGAAGGTCCAGATTAGAATCAGAAGTAACAGGTTGTACAGGTTACAGCTAGAATCACCAATGGCATTGATAAGCAATAATGGAGACAGGGATTTGAATGAACTATGGCACAGAATGATGGTACTTTTGCACCATGGGCTCTGAGAATTCTCAGAAAAACTGTAACAAGAGTTCCAGATCTTAGTACTGAATGAGATGATGTATGCATAGGGTGTGCTCTAGGCAAGTATGCCAAAGCAGTGTTTCCAAGAAGTAACAATAGGGCCAAGAGTGTAATAGGATTGATACACTCAGGCATATGCAGACCGATGTCCACAAAAGCTCTTAGTGGTGCTGAATACTTCGTCACCTTCATCAATGACCATTCCAGGAAGACTTGGATCTACTTTCTAAAAACCACGATGAGGTTTTCGATCGATTCAAAGAGTTCAAGGCTCTAGTGGAGAATCTGACAGGAAAGAAGATAAAATTGTTGCACTCAAAAAATGGTGGAGAGTATGTTGCCAAGGACTTCACATAATTTTTTGCTAGGGAGGGCATCAGAAGAGAGTGAACAACTCCCTACAATCCGGAGCATAATGGAGTAGCAGAAAGGAAAAACAGGACTATTGTGGAAGCAACTAGGGCAATGATGTATGCCAAAATTCTTGTGGGTAGAAGCATGCAACATGACAGTCTATGTCCAGAATAGAAATCCTCATGGGGCATTGGGAAAGATTACTCCAGAGAAGGTCTTCACCGAGAAGACACCTGAAGCTAGTCATTTTAGGATATTTGGGAGTTTAGCATATTGTCGTGTACCCGAGGAGAAGAGGAAGAAGTTAGATCAAACTGCAGAAAAGGATATTTTATGGGATGTGGGAAGGTAGTAGTTCGGGGAGATGTAAAGTTCATGGAGGATAGAGCTTTTAGAAAATCTCGAGAAATGCCTTCTGAGGAGTAGTGAAAAGATGAGCCATTGGTCAAACCACTTCAACCAATGGAAGCTAGTACCATAAATTCTCCTTTAGAACAGGAGGAATCACAGGAAGAGGAAGAGATGACAAATGTGCCTACTACTAGAGGAAGAATGAGTCGGGAACTCCGACAGATTCTACTGGATGTAGAAGAATTCATTCGTGCACCCAAGAACAGTAAAAGGGAGTGAAGACAACCAGACAGATACCAGGCCTTAGTAGCTCACATTGGGGAACCCTCTAGTTTTCAGGAGGCCATTCAACATGAAGTATGGGTGGATGCGATGGTGGAGGAATACAGTTCTATAATGGTGAATGATATATGGGAAGTAGTACCTAGGCCTCAGGATAGATAAATGGTAGGTTCAAGATGGATCTAGAAGATCAAATATGTTGCAGACGGTAGTGTGGAGAAATACAAAGCCAGGTTTGTGGAAAAGGGTTATGCTCAGAAGGAAGGAATAGACTACGAAGAGACCTTCGCCCCAATAGCCAGGTATACATCTATTAGAACCATGATATCTCTTCCATCACAGATGGGGTGGGAGATTCATCAAATGGATGTCAAGATGACATTCTTGAACAGGGTAATAGAAGAGGAAGTATACATTGAACAATCAAAAGGCTTTGAGACACATGAGAAGAAATCTTGTGTATGCATATTAAAGAAATCCTTGTATGGGCTTAAACAAGCACCTAGAGCATGGTATGGTCGAATTGATGGCTACTTGCATAAGACGAGGTTCGTTAAGATTGATGCAGATCCCAATCTCTACTATCTGGTTGTAGAGAATGAGCCTCTAGTCCTAGTATTATATGTGGATGATCTCTTCCTGATAGGATCATCTAGGCTCATCAAGGACTGTAAGAAGAATCTAGCCACAGAATTCGACATGAAGGATTTGGAACAGATGCATATTTCCTAGGGTGGGAAGTTTGGCAGCAAAAAGGTGAGATCTTCCTTGGACAAGGGAGATATGCTACAAAAATCCTGAAGAGATTCAAGATGTGGGACTATAGGCCTATGGCTACTCCAATGATCACCAACTAGAAGA